>CAUDMG010003325.1:2042500-2362500 GCA_958450375.1 Homarus gammarus
GTGTTCTCAAAACTGGATATTAGCTGCCGTCATTCCTGTAACTAGACTATAATTAGCGGGTTTTTTAATTCTCACTCTCACTAGATAATAATCATAAATTACGCTCTTTCTCCGAGATGATATCGAATAGTACATAAAAAGCAGTACAGTACTACGTTTCACCGAAAAATTTGATTCATTGGCCATTTACTGTGTTACCTTCTTCTCGGCACATTATAACGAAACAAAACTCAACACTGCATCAGTAGCATTGTAACAAAGGATAACTTTTATAAACACTTTGCAACACACCTTGACTTGGGCCACGATTATTTTCTCTTTGTGAGGAAAACACAAATAGATCTAATGTAAATATTTTGCCCTGAAATATATACAGGGTATTTCAATACATTAATATATTCATCAAAAAGGTGTCAAGTTCAGTAGCCAAGTAAACCAAACGTTTCCATTAGACTAGTATCTACCTTGCCAGCTTCTACACGACTCACCAGTTACCGTAGTAGATGAACTTAATGGGTTCCTTGCCAGCGTAGAACGTGACCTTAGCGCCATATTTGCCCAGCTCTGGGGTATGTTTCTTCCTGACGAGGGGCGTCCTGAGCATCACGCCCTCATCCGTCACCTCACTCTCGATGGTGTCTTGCTGGTCTTCCTCCTGCATAACCTTAGTGGCCGCCTTCGTCAGGTTGCCCACTTCACTGACGGTCAGGTTTCCTATGTCGCCCATTTTGGTGGAGTTGAGGAGCAATAGAGTACCTCGTAGACCTCCCTGTGGATAGTGGGACACCATGTTAGTGTGATAGTCAATGTACAGTAGCTAGTGAAAACATTTTGGAAAGAAATTATGGTAAAAATGGAGAGAGAGAGACGAGAGAGAGAGAGAGAGAGACGAGAGAGAGAGAGACGACAGAGAGAGAGACGACAGAGAGAGAGAGAGAAAATGCAAGAGTGAACTATGAGACTGTATCCTGGACTTCATAATCCACTCGATTAACTCAATAATTATTATAGTGACAAAGTGCAGCACATTAGCCAAGTCAGGAAGCAATGTATGCTAACCATCCTCAAGGGTATCAAATATTAGTCTCCCATCCTGGAAATACTGTACCCAAGAGGAATGTGATAAAATGGGTAAACTGAGAATAAAAAAAAAAATTTTATCCCGTAAAAAAAAAAAAAAAAAAAAAAAACGGTGTTTTTTTACACAAGACAATTATTAAACAAAATTTAGTTAGAATTTTGTATGTAATTATATTTAATTTATTTACCTATTCATATTCTTTATTTGACTTTATATACTGTTCAGGCAGATACAGTTTTACGAACATACATAAAGAACCCATATTTCATACACAAACACCTCGAGACGGGTGAAAGTGATAGGCTACAATTACAGTTAATTTACGAATCCATCTTGACTATAAAAACAATGACATAGTTCAGTCACAAACCGAGCTTTCAGAATGTCACCAGTTAGCTATAAAAGGAGGCGTTTTATTTTTATAACTCACTCCCAAAAATGAGGTCAATAACAACCATGAGGGCGGAGTAAGACAGTCAACCTTAATATAGTCCAGTGACCACTTCTGTAACTCACCTTAAGAGTATAGTCAATTAGCGCCTCGTACTCATCCTTCTCCTGGTCTGTGTTGACTTCGTTGCCTTCTTCCTCTTCCTTAATATTCTCCCCATTCTTACTTCCTTTCTCCCTTCTCATTCCCATCTCAGGATTGAAAAAATTTGGCCATCCGAAATTAATCTTGTGTTCTGCTACGGTTTTGGGGGCTGCATCCACTGTCAAGATATATATATATATATATATAATATATATATATATATATATATATATATATATATCATATAGTATATAGATATATATAGATATATATATATATATATATATATATATATATATATTATATATATATATATATATATATATATATATATATACTGTATAAAACCTTTTAAAACATCAGATGAAAAGTTGTCATTATCTTTCAACACAGATTTCCAAGCTTTGATATATTCTAGTAGTTATCTATAAAATAATTAAAGAAAACGATACTTCATAGAAAACAAACGACAATGCTTGGGTGACAAATATATTCTATTATATAACCATCTCGCATAGAGTGAGATTATTGAATGTATTTAAAGTCTAATTCATTTGGATCTGCTTAGTGGACAATCATGAATATCATACAATGTTTAAAAAGAAGTATTGCTACTATCTCCAATCACAAAGTAAATTATAGTATAAACTATCTACACTACAGTACAGTATGTAGATCACTGGCGTTTAATGTAATAAAGGATATAGAGTTAACTTGTGTATGTTTCCAGAATTTTAAGGACCACAGGTTCCATTAACTTTTCATTTAAATCAAAACATTGCTTCCACAAATCTCAAATCCCATTCATTTTTTTAAACATTTATTGATCTCTCTGCACGTTCGATCTCTTCTTCTCTATTTCTTTCTCTTCATCTCACATATTCTCTACCGTCATATCCAGTCACAGTGTACAAAACGGCTGACAAATCTAAGAGAAGCCAATCTAGCCAAAGTGCTACAAGAACTTGGAGACTACCATAACTAGATCGACTTGTTTACCTTTAGTTGGGAGAATAAAATATCACGCGACTCATTGAGCATCCACACGCAGGTAAACGTCACCCCTCCGGAGCAACACAGTGAAACTCGCCCACCTGTTGCGACCAATATCATTCTGAAGCTTTCTAACTTTCTCCTTCACACACCTCTCACTCGTTCAAGTGATTTATGACCGATTTTTAGTTCAAATTATTTTTTATGTTATATTTTTCCATCATTGTTTATATTTCCTGGCTGCTGTTCCGTGGTTGTTAAAGAGGCTGCATCTTTTTTGGAAAGACTTTCGTCGAACGATATTCTGTGGTGCTTGCCGTAATAAAAATTAATTACAAAGATTAGCTGGAGATAAGAAATGCTGATATGCTTAGACATGTCTGGAATGTTAAAAGTTAATGTTTAAAAGGTAAAGTCAGTCTGTACTCATTATAAAACGTATAAAATATAATTTAAAATATTTCAAGAATCATTACTTAACATTAATTACTATAATTCGACATTTTTGTAACCCAAACCCTTATAAAGTCACTCTTATCTGACGCGAGGCGTAAAAATTACAATATTTCAATGATTTACGGCGACTGAGAGAATTTATAGGACTCCAGAAGACAAGAATAATACAGAGAGAAAACTTAATAACCATGCACTCTGGCCTTGGCTCACTCCTACTTGGACTACTCACCGTGCAGCGCCGCCAGCGTGACACACCACATCACCACTAATCTGACAGCTGAGCCAGCGATGGCCATCTTCGCCGTGGTCCCTCCCACCTACTGTCTTGACTGTAAAGTGTTAGTCAGCACCTCCAGGATGTGGATAAGTCTTTGTTTCTCTCCGAGTACTTTAGGTAATTGTCAAAAAATAGATTAAATCGTCTTATAAATTTTCAGTTTGTCCTTGTTAGTAGATACTTAGTTTTTCTGTAAATTTTACTTTAGAATTTTCTCATGGTTTAACGAGTGTCCGCTAATGGTAACACAAATCACACATTACTTTCTGAAATGTCATGTTTTCACTGTAAACGACACTCCAACACCATGGTAAAACTTCTGCAGGGATAAACAAGAGGAAGTCCCCAGGACCTGCTAGCCGAAGCGTGGAAGACTATAGACTGAGCCAAGACCTGGAACTGAGCTACACAGAGCAACCAGAAGTGACAACAGACGGCGGACGACGAAGCTTTCTCCCCGTCGCTCCTGCATGTTGCCAGAGGGAGTCAGCGGAAGAAGGCTGTACGGCGCCAGGATCATCTCAAGTTATCGTCACTACTACACGTGCGGGCTTAAGTAAGTGTGAAGAGGATGTATGATTTCATGATTATCAGCGTATTATAAATATTGCACTGTTGTATTGTACACTTATAAAGTAATATTATGGCACTATCGCTCGCACACACAAAGAGAAAAACAACTTTGTCAATCTTTACCATTTTTTTTTAGAAATAGTTTTGTTCGAAATGCTGTAGTTAGTCCATTTCCACAACTGTGTGGGAGACAATGCTTAAATGGTCTCGTTTGCCAGATCCGGAGGGTAAGTATGGTATAGCGTCACATAAGCCCCTGTTGCTCGCGCTGCTATGTTAGCCATATGTCGCTGCTGGGGTGAAAGCCGTCAAATTAACACCGAACAACCTTTTCCCTGGAACATTACGTACGTCTGGGTTATTCTTATTGTGTCATGTGTTTGATCGTTTCTGTCTGGGCGAGTCCGAAGATTAGTGCATTTTATGTTGTATAACACTCGTATGTTCATCTCTAGTAACTGCAAAATTGTAGTGAATGCTAACAACTTTTATCAACAGATTTAATGAGAGTTACTTGTTGTAAATCCTTTCACTCAGAATTATTTTGAATGATGAAAATTTTATAAATTTTTAATGATTCACAATTTTCAGTGCTGGACAGTTCAGGACGCCGAATAAAACTTTAAAACTTTCAGGAGAACGTCATTTGCTGAGAACAAAATAGCTCCCCCCCCCCTCCCCCCCAAGAAAAAAAGTGAAATGACTAATCAAAAATGTGAAATTCCAGAAGATGTCCTCCGTAAACTTCCTGACCTCTCGTACGTCTATGGGAAAGGGTCTCGGAAAGGGGACGTGATTGCTGCCCGTATCATCACTGGGTATGACTTTGCTTGGGAGATTGGTATCCCCGCATCCCCTGAGCAACGCTCTTGTGCATTATGCAGAAGACCCGACAGCAGCACCCTTATCCACTACCTCCTAAGATGTCCCCACACACAACGCTTCCGTGACGCCTGCTGGACCACCACTCCACGACCCCCTGACGGAGACACGATGATCCTCCCCATACTGGCCAGATATTTTGTAAAAAACATTGATTATGTGTTAAAGCAGGGGTTCTCAACCAGGGGGGAATTCCCCCCAGGGGGGGAATTCAGGTTTTCAGGGAGGGAAACTGATTCGGGAGCAAGAGATATGTTCGATGCGAAATCAATCACAGAATTTTGGCCCTTGATGTGCGATTCTTACCCAAAAGTGGCAGAAAGAGCTATCCGTGCATTGCTTCCGCTTGTGTCGACATATCTTTGTGAGTCAGGCTTTTCAACTCTGTTGCAAATTAAAACGAAGCAAAGTAGTAGATTAGAGGTAGAAAATGACCTGCGTTGTGCCCTTTCAAGCACTCCTCCGCGTATCCCAGAATTAGCGAAGAAAAAACAATCAAAGGTTTCTCATTGACTGTAATCTTCATCTGAATAAAATTAATACAAATTTACAATATCCTGGTATTCTATTGAACTTTTTGTTTATTGCATTATGCTTCAGTTTGGTCTGTTAAGTAATTCATTATAAATATAAAAAAAACTATTTTACTTTTATTCAAGTTTTATAAATCCATCAACATTTTCAATTGGCATTTAATTTGTAAAACTCCACTATAAAAATAATCCATGTAAAATTGTAAATGTATATATACTAATATGGAAAAATAAAGGATTTTCAGTATTATGTGCATATTATTTGGAATGCACTTTTTGAGGCAGACAATCTTGGAAAGGAGGAGGAATGACATTCTGACATATGGTGAAAGGGGTGCATGGGGCAAACAAGGTTGAGAACCACTGTGTTAAAGGAATATCCTTCCTTCCTTAGGCTTTAGTAAGCCCCTTTATAATATTTATACTGTATATACTTGTCACACTTGCCAGATGCTTCTGGTGTCATTGTACAGGGGTACCTAGTGACAGTACTAGGATTCCGCTTCCTCTATCAAGGAATAAACAATTGAAATTGAATTCCAGAAGACTAATACTGTTACTATCCCTGCCGGCCACCACATGTGTAGCGTTCATTCACCTCCTCATTTCCTAATTTCACTATAACTGTAATATATAAACTGAGAACTTTACATAGCCTGGCAAATATTATAGCTAAGTGCATGAGCTTGCTATATGCCCTACTATTTTTTGGAAACTTAGATAAGAGATTTAAAACTGTATAAGATGAAAAAAAAAACAGTCTTATCGTAACAAAACTTTCGACTGAGAATGACGCCCGACCTCTACCACTGATACTAACACATGGTGTTGATGGCCGGGTGAGCCTCGCCTCTTTCACCAGTATAATCTTCACTCTCAACACTAACAGCCTATACTGTCTGCAAGTCACTATACACCATCAGTCAGCCCCTTCTGTCATTTTCACTTGATCATCGTTCACTGTCACCAGCCCCCTATCTCCTCTTCAGTTAGATTGCTACATGTACTGTACATTCAGGAGCCGGTGCATGCCCAGTACTTGCCAACAGTGCATAAGAGAGGCGTGACCAATCGCTCAAGCGGCTAACGAGCCGATCAATGGTGAAGAGGATAAAAGAAAAACAAAAGATTTAAGCTTTGATACCTAGGCTTAGGTATGAAACAGAGCCGTAGAAGGTGAGGTACTTCCCCGCCTGGAGTAGTCACCCCGTCTGGAGTACTGTAATGAAGCGTTTTAAGTGTAGGAAGTATAGAGAGAATATTTAGTAGAAGGTAAAAGAGAGGAAGAATTTGGTAGCGTGGCCGTGTTAGTTATTTACACTGTCAATACACTTATCTTATCTTATACGTCAGTTCAATACACATCTATTACGTTCTTAAGGACGATTCTCAAACACTGCTTCGTTACAACTATTTATTAATTACGACAATGGCACCTTCTATCAAAGTTACTAGGACATTACATTTACGTTACTAGGACTTCATATTAGGTTACTAGACACTGATTCTCGGACACAAAAATGAAATGAATACACTTCCCACGTAAGTAACTCATCCCATGGATAGCTCTGACAAAAACTCACGTGACCTGGGGGAGGCCTAGCAGGTGATTCTGGGTTGTCTCTATGAGAGACTGCTTAGCTGGGCACCGGTGTCGGGAGGGAAGTGCCGGGAGGGAAGTCTCGTTCCCAACCGGAGGCGGGCTTGCCTCCTGCTCTCTCTGCTTGACTGTCTCGACTCTGCTCCGTCGACTCTCTCTCGTGAGGGAGGGCTACAACGTCTTGTATATTGGGAGACGAGCTGTCAGGTTGAGCTGATCCGGGGGGGGGGGGGGGGCGGCGAAGAGTCTCCTTACATTTGACCTCGCTAATGTCAGGTCTGGATTTTTCTGAGACTAAAGTTGTATATATTGGAGACAGGTGGCCTCTTCTGCTGACTGGGTGCCTGTTAACATAGTTGGTGGGGCTGTGTGACATGAGGGGTGCGGGTTGAGTTGTGGCCCCTTGACTTGGGCTGCGAGGGTTCCCTTTACATTTGACCTCGCTAATGTAAGGTCAGGTCTGGACCTTTTCTGAGATGTACTGAAGGTTATTGTGTATATTGGGGGAGAGTCGGCAGGTGGGCTCTTCTTCTGACTGGGTGTCTCTTATATATTTGTTGCGGCCGTGTGACGTGGGGAGGGGTGCTGGTTGATTTGTAACCCCCTTTGAGCGGCCGCGAGGGGTACCCTTACACTTGACCCCCCCTAATGTCGGGTCAGATCTGGACTGTTTCTGAGATGTAAGCTGTGGTCTGACAACCCATCACTACAGTACTGTCACCCCGTCTGGATCACTGTCACCCCGTCTGGAGCGCTGTCACTCCTATTTTCCCTCTGCCTTACTGGTTGGCACGGTCTTTTGGCGCTGAAGAGAAGAGGCAGTCCAGTTTCCCCCAGAGCTGAAGGTTCGTACTCTGGCCGTAACCAATGGATGCTTGGAGTCGCCGCTCTCCCGACTTCCGCCGGTATTTTTGGCTCTCGTCATTTGTTGAGTGTCGAAACTTTTGAACATTTTATCATTTTCCTCTAATGCCTGTGCCAATTTGGCATGCAGTTCATGTCCTACATTAGAATTATTTGATCTCGGTAGCAACTGACGATTGTCTACGGAGGCACTTGAGGTAGGCCATTTTAAGCAAGTTTAACGCCTTTAAAGTTAGTTTACCAAAATTTTAAGCACGTTTAACGCCTATAAGGTTACGTAGTTTAACGCCATTTCAAGTTAGTTTAACTCCATTTGAAGCGCGTTTAACGCCATTAAAAGTTAGTTTAATGCCATTTAAAGTTTGAATAATGCCATTAAAGTTAGTTTGACACCATTTAAAGTAAGTTGAACAACATTTAAAGTTAGTTTAACGCCATTTAAAGTTAGTTTAACGCCATTTGAAGTTAGGTTATTAACTTTTAAATTTACTTTAATGTCATTAAAAGTTAGTTTAACTCCATTTAAAATTATTTTAACGCCATTTGAAATGCGTTGAATGACAATTGAAGTTAGTTTAACGCCATTTTAAAATACCTCCCGTGATCGAGTATAACAAAGTCCCCTGATCGATTGTAACAAAGTCCCCTGATCGAGATTAACAAAGTCCCCTGGTAGTGTATAACAAAGGCCCCTAATCGAGTATAACAAAGGCCCCTAATCGGGTATAACAAAGTCCCCTGATCGAGTATAACAAAGTTTCCTGATCGAGTATAACAAAGTCCCCTGATCGAGTATAACAAAGTCCCCTGGTCGTGTATAAGAAAGTCCCCTGATCGAGTATAACAAAGGCCTCTGATCGAGTATAACAAAATCCCATGATTGAGCATAACAAAGGCCCCTGGTCGAGTATAACAAAGTCCCCTGATCGAGTATAAAAAAGTCCCCTGATCGAGTATAAAAAAGTCCCCTAAACGAGTATAACAAAGGCCCCTGATGGCGTATAACAAAGTCCCCTCATCGAGTATAACAAAGTCCCCAGATCGAGTATAACAAAGTCCCCAGATCGAGTATACCAAAGTCCCATGATCGAGTATAACAAAGCCCCTTGGTCGAGTATAACAAAGTCCCCTCACCGAGCATAACAAAGTCCCTCTTCGAGTATAACAAAGCCCCCTGATGAGTATAACAAAGTCCCCTGACCGAGTATAACAAAGGCCCCTCATCGAGTATAACAAAGTCTCCAGATCGAGTATAAAAAAAGCCCCCTAATCGAGTATAACAAAGTCCCCTCGTCATGTATAGAAAGTCCCCTGATCGAGTATAACAAAGGCCCCTGATCGAGTATAAAAAAGTCCCCTGATCGAGTATAACAAAATCCCCTGATCGAGTATAACAAAGTCCCTTGATCGAGTACAACAAAGTTCCCTGATCGCGTATAACAAAGGCCCCTAATCGAGTACAACAAAGTCCCCTCATCTGGTTTAAAAAACGTCCCCTGATCGAGTATAACAAAGGCCCCTGATCGAGTATAACAAAGTCCCTTCATCGAGCATAATAAAGCCCCACATCGAGTATAACAAAGCCCCCAAATAGAATATAACAAAGGCCGCTGATCGAGTTTAACAAAATCCAATGGTCGAGCATACCAAAGTCCCCTAGTCGAGTATAACACAATCCCCTGATCGAGTATAACAAAGTTCCCTGGTCGAGTATAACAAAGTCCCTTGATCGAGTATACAAAAGGCCCCTCATTAAGTATAACAAAGTCCCCTCACCGAGCATAACAAAATCCCTCTTCGAGTATAACACAGTCCCCTGACCGAGTATAACAAAGGCCTATAATCGAGTATAACAAAGTCCCCTAGTCGAGTATAGCAATGTAACCTGATCGAGTATAACAAAGTCCCCTGGTCGAGTATAACAAAGGCCCCTGATCGAGTATAACAAAGTCCCCTGGTCGAGTATAACAAAGTCCCATGGTCGAGTATAACAAAGTCCCCTGGTCGAGTATAACAAAGTCCCCTAATCGAGATAAACAAACTCCCTTGATCGAGTATAACAAAGTCCCCTAATCGCGTACAACAAGGTCCACTGATCTGATATAATAAAGTCCCCTCATCGAGTATAACAAAGGCCCTTGATCGAGTATAATAAGTCCTTTGATCGAGTATAGCAATGGCCCCTGATCGAGAATAACAAAGTCCCCTTATCGAGTATAACAAAGGCCCCTGGTCGAGTATAACAAAGGCCCCTAATCGAGAATAAACAAAGTCCCCTCATCGAGTATAACAAATGCGTCTGATCGAGTAAGACAAAGGCCTCTCATTGAGTCTAACAAAGTCCCCTGATCGAGTAAAACAAAGGCCCCTCATCGAGTATAACAAAGTCCCCTGATCGAGTATAAGGCGATTGCCGCCACTCATTCTTATCGCCCCCCCTGCCGCCGTTAATCGCCCGTAAGGCGATTGCCGCCACTCATTCTTATCGCCCCCCCTGCCGTCGTTAATCGCCCTTAAGGCGATTGCCGCCACTCATTCTTATCGCCGCCCCTGCCGCCGTTAATCGCCCGTAAGGCGATTGCCGCCACTCATTCTTATCGCCCCCCTGCCGCCGTTAATCGCCCGTAAGGCGATTGCCGCCACTCATTCTTATCGCCCCCCTGCCGCCGTTAATCGCCCATAAGGCGATTGCCGCCACTCATTCTTATGGCCTCCCTGCCGCCGTTAATCGCCCGTAAGGCGATTGCCGCCACTCATTCTTATTGCCCTCCTTCCGCCGTTAATCGCCCTTAATGCGATTGCCGCCACTCATTCTTATCGCCACCCTACCGCCGTTAATCGCCCGTAAGGCGATTGCTGCCACTCATTCTTATTGCCCCCCTGCCGCCGTTAATCGCCCGTAAGGCGATTGCCGCCACTCATTCTTATTGCCTCCCTGCCGCCGTTAATCGCCCGTAAGGCGATTGCCGCCACTCATTCATATGGCCTCCCTGCCGCTGTTACTAGCCCGTAAGGCGATTGCCGCCACTCATTCTTATGGCCTTCCTGCCGCCGTTAATCGCCCGTAAGGCGATTGCCGCCACTCGTTCTTATCGCCCCCCTGCCGCCGTTAATCGACCGTAAGGCGATTGCCGCTACTCATTCTTATCGCCCCCCTGCCGCAGTTAATCGCCCGTAAGGCGATTGCCACCACTCATTCTTATCGCCCCTCTGCCGCCGTTAATCGCCTGTAAGGCGATTGCCGCCACTCATTCTTATCACCCCCCTGCCGCCGTTAATCGCCCGTAAGGCGATTGCCGCCACTCATTCTTATCGCCCCCCTACCACCGTTAATCGCCCGTAAGGCGATTGCCGCCACTCATTCTTATCGCCCCCCTGCCGCCGTTAATCGCCCGTAAGGCGATTGCCGCCACTCATTCTTATCGCCCCTCTGCCGCCGTTAATCGCCTGTAAGGCGATTGCCGCCACTCATTCTTATCACCCCCCTGCCGCCGTTAATCGCCCGTAAGGCGATTGCCGCCACTCATTCTTATCGCCCCCCTACCGCCGTTAATCGCCCGTAAGGCGATTGCCGCCACTCATTCTTATCGCCCCCCTGCCGCCGTTAATCGCCCGTAAGGCGATTGCTGCCATTCATTCTTATCGCCCCCCTGCCGCCGTTAATCGCCCATAAGGCGATTGCCGCCACTCATTCTTATCGCCCCCCTGCCGCCATTAATCGCCCGTAAGGCGATTGCCGCCACTCATTCTTATCGCCCGTAAGGCGATTGCCGCCACTCATTCTTATCGCCCCCCTGCCGCCGTTAATCGCCCGTAAGGCGATTGGCGCCACTCATTCTTATCGCCCCCCTGCCGCCGTTAATCGCCCGTAAGGTGATTGCCACCACTCATTCTTATCGCCCCCCTGCCGCCGTTAATCGCCCGTAAGGCGATTGCCGCCACTCATTCTTATCTCCTCCCTCCCGCCGTTAATCGCCCATAAGGTGATTTCCGCCACTCATTCTTTTCGCCTCCCTTCCGCCGTCAATCGCCCGTAAGGCGATTGCCGCCACTCATTCTTATCGCCTCCCTGTCGTTGTTAATCGCCCGTAATGCGATTGCCGCCACTCATTCTTATTGCCTCCCTGCCGTCGTTAATTGCCCGTAAGGCGATTGACGCCACTCATTCTTATCGCCCCCCCCCTGCCGCCGTTAATCGCCCGTAAGGCGATTGCCGCCACTCATTCTTATTGCCCCCCTGCTGCCGTTAATTGCCCGTAAGGCGATTGCCGCCACTCATTCTTATTGCCCCCCTGCTGCCGTTAATCGCCCGTAACGCGATTGCCGCCACTCATTATTATCGCCCCTTGCCGCCTTTAATTGCCTGTATGGCGAAAGCCGCCACTCATTCTTATCGCACCCCTGCCGCCGTTTATCGCCCGTAAGGCGATTGACGCCACTCATTCTTATCGCCCCCCTGCCGCCGTTAATCGCCCGTAAGGCGATTGCCGCCACTCATTCTTATTGCCCTCCTGCCGCCGTTAATCGCCCGTTTTCGATTGCCGCCACTCATTATTATCGCCCCTACCGCCTTTAATTGCCCGTCAGGTGAAAGCCGCCACTCATTTTTATCGCCCCCCTGCCGCCGTTAATCGCCCGTAACGTGATTGCCACCACTCATTATTATCGCCTCCCTGCCGCCGTTAATTGCAAGTAATGCGAAAGCCGCCACCCATTCTTATCGCCCCCCATGCCGCCGTTAATCGCCCGTAAGGCGATTGCCGCCACTCATTTTTATCGCCCCCCCCTGCCGCCATTAATCGCCCGTAAGGTGATTGTCGCCACTCATTCTTATCACCTTCCTGCCGCCGTTAATCGCCCGTAAGGCGATTGCCGCCACTCATTCTTATTGCTCCCCTGCCGCCGTTAATCGCCCGTAAGGCGATTGCCGCCACTCATTCTTATTGCCCCCCTCTGCCGTTAATCGCCCGTAAGGCGATTGCCACCACTCATTCTTATCGCCCCCCCTGCCGCCGTTAATCGCCCGTAAGGTGATTGCCGCAACTCATTCTTATTGCCCCCCTGCCGCCGTTAATCGGCCGTAAGGCGATTTCCGCCACTCATTCTTATGGACCCCCTGCCGCTGTTAATCTCCCGTAACGCGATTACCGCATGCCTGAGAACAATACTGCAATAAGGAAAAGTATTGGAGTTTCCTGATGAAAAAGGTGGGGGATGTCCCCCGCTGGATCCGCCTTGAGTTCAGTGCCTTTCATATGACTTTCACTGTAGCCTTTGCCAAAAGCATCTGCACGCCGTTATACAACGACTTTCGGTGAGCCCTTTACTGTTAGTTCTTTATTTGTTGGTCTTTTATCAGACATTTTAAAATTATATATATTATAATTGTTATCCTTTTTAACAGTGCATTTTCTATGATATTCACCCGTGGTATCACTCCATTTTCTACTTCTTGAACTCTTTTTATATCAATTATTCAATATAATACTGTACCGCTCCACACTATTTTATAGTTGTTTAAAGAATTTATTGTGCAATATTTCATACTATATATACTTTATGCATAATATTAGTAAAGAGGAAATTAATTGTTATATGTGGATCACATTTAACAAAGAAAACGTTTTTATGACGTCATGGTCTCGTAGCCAGTCACAGCTCCAGGAAGATAACCAATCAGAGCGTTCGGTAAAACACACTCGGAATTACGGCAGCCCTGCCAGTGAATCCGAGTTCATGGAACAGTGAAGCAACGTGTGTTTCTTTATTTGTCTCGGTAAACACAAGCGTCTTTTATTGTCGTGTTATTCGTCTAAGACTTGTTTCATTGAGAGAGTGAGTGAGTGAGTGAGTGAGTCAGCCAGCCAGCCAGCCAGCGAGAGAGTGAGTGAGTGAGTGAGAGTGAGTGAGTGAGTGAGTCAGCCAGCCAGTGAGTGAGTGAGTGAGTGAGTCAGCCAGCCAGCCAGCCAGCAAGGGAGAGAGTGAGTGAGTCTGCGAGCGAGAGAGTGAGTGATGAATGAGTGAGGTGGTTAAATTAACTTGGGAATGACAGAGCTGTAGGTAGGTGGCGGCGCCGCTTTATAGCACAATGGACCTCCTCCTGCCGGGGTGGCCCTCTAATGCCAGGGTGGCCCTCCTCCTGCGTGGTTGGCCCTCCTCCTGCGTGGTTGGCCCTCTCCTCCTGCCGGGGTGGCCCCTTCCTCCTGCCGGGGTGGACCTCTTCCACCTGGGGTGGCCCTCTTCAACGCGGGGTGGCCCTCTTCAACGCGGGGTGACCAACTCCTCCTGCCGGGGTGGACCTCTTCAACCCGGGGTGGCCCCCCTCCTATCAGGGTGGCCCCTCCTCCTGCCGGGGTGGACCTCTGCCACCCTGGGTGGCCCTCTTCCACCCTGGGTGGCCCTCTTCAATGCGGGGTGGCCCTCTTCAACGCGGGGTGACCAACTTCTCCTGCCGGGGTGGACCTCTTCAACCCGGGGTGGCCCCCCTCCTATCAGGGTAGCCCCTCCTCCTGCTGGGTTGGCCCTCTCCTCCTGCCCAGGTGGACCTCTTCCACCCAGGGTGGCCCTCTTTAACGCGGGTTGGCCCTCTTCAACGCGGGGTGGCCCTCTTCAACGCGAGGTGACCATCTTCTCCTGCCGGGGTGGACCTCTTCCACCCGGGGTGGCCCTCTTTAACGCGGGGTGACCATTTCCTCCTGCCGGGGTGGCCCTCTTTAATGCGGGGTGGCCCTCTTCAACGCGGGGTGACTATCTCCTGCCGGGGTGGACCTCTTCAACCCGGGGTGGCCCTCCTCCTATCAGGGTGGCCCTACTCGCTCCTGGGGCCTACTGACTGTCTCTTGCAGCGAAGTACACGTGATAGTAGTGATGTGGTAGTGGTGTGGCAGAGGTGGGGCACTGGCTGTGGTGGGGCAGTGGCAGTGGTGGGCCAGTGGCGGAGCAGTAGTTGTGGTGGGGCAGTGGTGGTGGTGAGGCAGAGGTTGTGGTGGGGAAGTGGTGGAGCAATGGCTGTGGTGGGGCAGTGGTGGAGTCGTGGCTGTTGTGGGACAGTGGCTATGGTGGGGCAGTGGTTGTGGTGGGCCAGTGGCGGAGCAGTAGTTGTTGTGGGGCAGTAGTGGTGGTGGAGCAGTGGCTGTGGTGGGGCAATGGTTGTGGTGGGGAAGTGGTGGAGCAATGGCTATGGTGGGGCAGTGGTTGTGGTGGGGAAGTGGTGGAGCAGTGGCTGTGGTGGGGCAGTGGTGGAGTCGTGGCTGTTGTGGGACAGTGGCTATGGTGGGGCAGTAGTTGTGGTGGGCCAGTGGCGGAGCAGTAGTTGTGGTGGGGCAGTGGTGGTGGAGCAGTGGCTGTGGTGGGGCAGTGGTTGTGGTGGGGAAGTGGTAGAGCAATGGCTGTGGTGGGGCAGTGGTGGAGTCGTGGCTGTTGTGGGGCAGTGGTAGAGCAGTGGCTGTGGTGGAACAGTGGCTATGGTGGGGCAGTGGCGGAGCAGTGGCGGAGCAGTGGCTGTGGTGGGCAGTTGCGGAGCAGTGGTGGGGCAGTGGCAGTGGCGGTGAAGTGGCCATGGTGGGCAGTTGGGGAGCAGTGGTGGTGGTGGGGCAATGGTGTGGCGTGGCAGTGGTGTGGCGGGGCAGTGGTTTGGTGGTGGTGGGGGGGTGGGGCAGTGTCGGAGCAGTGATGGTGTGACAGCGGTGGGGCAGTGCCGGAGTAGTGGTGGTGTGGCAGTGGCTGTGGTGGTGGGGCAGTGGCTGTGGTGGGTCAGTGGCTGTGGTGGGGCTGTGGTGGTGGCGCAGTTGCAGTCGTGGTTGTGGGTCAGTGGCAGTGGTGGGGCAGTGGCTGTGGTGGGGCTGTGGTGGTGGCGCAGTTGCAGTCGTGGTTGTGGGTCGGTGGCAGTGGTGGGGCAGTGGCTGTGGTGGTGGCGCAGTTGCAGTCGTGGTTGTGGGTCGGTGGCAGTGGTGGGTCAGTGGCTGTGGTAGGTCAGTGGCTGTGGTGGGGCAGTGGCTGTGGTGGTGGTGGCGCAGTTACAGTCGTGGTGGTGGGGCGGTGGTGGTTCAGGGGCAGTGGTGGTGGCGCAGTTCATGTGGCGGGTCAGTGGCTGCGGTGGATTGAAATGAATTGAATTGAAACAGTTTATTTAGCCATAAAAACACAGATACACAGTGGATAATAATAACAATATTAACATGGCTGAGCCAGTTGAGAACCTGAGCTCTCTTTTAGGCACCTGATACTGTAAATACTATACATTAAATCTTTGTTTACATATACTATGGCTTGTTTACAAGTACTATGGTTTATTTACATCATCTTAAGGGCGAAACTCAAATTCAAAACAAACGTGACAATGAGTAATACCATGTTTAAAATTTTTCTCGAATAGTAACGGGTCAGGTCAACAGATGGCGCTGTTAGGCTGATCTAAAACATCACATTTTTTTTATCGATGTAGGTGGTAACTTTCCCGTCTTTTCAACAAACAAGTATTTCTTCATTACGATATAAATTTATTTACCCTAAAATTTGTATTAAATCTTGTATGTTCGATTAAGGTTGGATTTATTTTTTGTTTCCTTATTCGGATAAACCTGGTGGGAAGAAGACTAAACAGATGCAATTGACTGACACGTGGAGCTTCAGTGCCAATACAGACGAGAACGGGAGAGGTGCTGTATCTCTCACTTGACAGACGCTGTTTATAAAGTGTATTACAGTAAGTGTTATTTTTAGTGTATTTAAATGATTAAATTTATATTGCCTAAAGGTCGATATATTAAGGTTATTTGTACAGATTTATTTTAAAGGGAAATACTTTACAAAATATTAAGATACACTAGTTAATCTATTATGAACAAGCGTAGGTTAATGGTCGTTAACGTCCTTAGCCACATCGACTAACTACTTTAGACAATACTTTACTATTATGGCTTATGACTTTATTTAAACTAATGACATATGGTTTACTTTTGTGAATATTTACGTTGATCGTACTTAAGTAACGTTCCTCACGTTACTTATGCTTCAGTAACGTTCCTCATACTTGGTGTATGTTTTGGTCTTGTATATTACAGCAAGTATTTGTTACTCGTAATATTATTGTTAATATTGGTCCATAGGTTCCCGCCATGTTTACCCCAGGATATCCCCACGTAGTAGTCTCCTCCTTATAGGTTAGGTTGGTTGGTTGGGTTGGTTCCTTTGGCTAAATCAATGTTTTTTGTTGTGTAATTTTGGTTTTTTACTCAAACTTAACCTCCACTTTTTTTGTAAATTAGCAGCTTGTTAAAAATGAATGTGAACTTTTTGTATAAATCTTTAAGGTCAGATTTGAGTAATAAACGAAAAGAAAAATTCGTACCAACCCCTGAGGACAGCCAATGGACGAATATTTAGGTTTGTTTTCTTTACAGATGATGGGTCCAATTACTGTTGTGTTAAAGACCAGTTTGGTGCATCAGTGGTCGTCAGCATGGATAGTACGGCACCTTATATAATGAGGTAAGTGTGTTGGGTTAGTTTTCGTTAACCACCCATTGCACGGAGCTCCCACACACACACACACACACGTCCCACCACCACAAACAGGACGGGGTATTGTGGTCTTGTTCTCCCTGATGCTGGTACTACACCCTCCCACCTGTGTAGTCTTGTTCTCCCTAATTCTGGACCTACACCCTCCCAACTCTATGATATTGTTCACCCTGATGCTGGACCTATACCCTCGCTCCTGTGTGATTTTGTTCACCCTGATGCTGGACCTACACCCTCCCTCCTATGTGGTCTTGTGCAACCTGATGCTGCACCTACACCCTCCCTCCTGTGTCGTCTTGTTCACCCTGAAGCTGGACCTACATCCTCCCTCCTGTGTCGTCTTGTTCACCCTGAAGCTGGACCTACATCCTCCCTCATGTGTCGTCTTGTTCACCCTGAAGCTGGTACTACACCCTCCCTCCTGTGTGGTCTTCTTCAACCTGATGCTGGACCTACATCCCTCCCTCTTGTGTGGTCTTGTTCACCCTGAGGCTGGACCTTTCCCCTCCCTCCTGTGTGGTCTCCTTCTCCCTGATGTTGGGCCTACACCCTCCCTCCCCCCTGTATGGTCTTGTTCACTCTGATGCTGGACCTACACCCTCCCTCCTGTGTCGTCTTTTTCACCCTGAAGCTGGACCTACAACCTCCCCCATGTGTGGTGTTGGTCACCCTGATGCTGGACCTACACTCTCCCTCCTTTTTTGTCTTGTTCACCCTGAGGCTAGACCTACAACCTCCCTCCTGTGTCGTCTTGTACACCCTCCCGCCTGTTACGTCAATGTTCACCTTGATGCCGGACGAATACACTCCCTCCTGTGTGGACGTGTTCACACTGATGCTGAACCTACACCCCTCCTGTGTGCTTCTTGTTTACCCTGATGCTGGAACTGCACCCTCCCTCTCCCTCCTGTGTGATCTATTTCACCCTGATGGTGGACTTACACCCTTGCTCCTCTGTGGTCTTGTTCACCCTGATGCTGGACCTACACCCTCCCTCCTGTGTAGTCTTCTTCTCCGTTATGCTGGACCTACACCCTCCCTCTCTCCTGTGTCGTCTTGTTCACCCTGATGCTGGACCTACACCCTCTCTCCTGTGTGATCTTGTTCACCCTGATGCTGGACCTACACCCTCCCTCCTGTGTCGTCTTGTTCACCCTGATGCTGGACCTACACCCTCCCTCATGTGTTGTCTAGTTCACCCTGATGCTGGACCTACACCCTCCCTTCTATGTCGCATTGTTCACCCTGATGCTGGACCTACACCCTCCCTCCTGTGTGGTCTTTTTCACTTTGATGCTGGACCTACACCCTCCCCCATGTGTGTTCTTGTTCACCGTGATGCTGGACTTACACCCTCCCAACTTTGAGGTCTTGCTGACCCTGATGCTGGACCTACACCCTCCCTCCTCTGTGGTCTCCTTCTCCCTGATGTTGGGCCTACACCCTGCCTCTTGTGTCGTCTGGTTCATCGTGATGCTGGACCTACACCTTCTCTCTTGTGTGGTCTTGTTCACCCTTATGCTGGAACTACACCCTCCCTCCTGTGTGAGCTTGTTCACCCTGATGCTGGACCTACACCCTCCCTTCTGTGTCTCTTGTTCACCCTGATGCTGGACCTACAACCTCCCTCCTGTGTCGTCTTGTTCACCCTGATGCTGGACCTACACCCTCCCTCCTGTGTCGTCTTGTTCACCCTTATGATGGACCTACACCCTCCCTCCTGTGTCGTCTTGTTCACCCTGATGTTGGACCTACACCCTCCTTCCTGTGTTGTCTAGTTCACCCTGATGCCGGACCTACACCCTCCGTCCCTCCTGTGACGTTTTGTTCACACCGATGCCGGACCTACACCCTCCCTCCTGTGTGATCTTGCTCGCCCTGATGCTGGACCTACACCATCCCTCCTGTGTCGTCTAGTTCACCCTGATGCTGAACCTACACCCTCCCTCATGTGTTGTCTAGTTCACTCTGTTGCTGGACCTACGCCCTCCCTCCCTCCTTCCCTCCCTCCCTCCTGTGTCGTTTTGTTCTCCCTGATGCTGGACCTATGCCATCCCTCCCTTGTTGATCTTGTTCACCCTAATGCTGGACCTACGCCCTCCCTCCCTCCTGTGTCGTTTTGTTCTCCCTGATGCTGGACCTATGCCATCCCTCCCTTGTTGATCTTGTTCACCCTAATGCTAGACCTACACCCTCCCTCCTGTGTCGCCTTGTTCACCCTGATGCTGGACCTACACCCTCCCTCCTGTGTGGTCTTGTTCACCCAAATGCTGGACCTACACCCTCCCTTCTGTGTGAACCTGTTCACCCATTTGATGGACCTACACCCTTCCTCCTGTGTCGTCTTGTTCACCCAAATGCTGGACCTACACCCTTCCTCCTGTGTCGTCTTGTTCACCCTGATGCTGGACCTACACCCTCCCTCCTGTGTCGTCTTGTTCACCCTGATGCTGGACCTACACCCTCCCTCCTGTGTCGACTTGTTCACCCAAATGCTGGACCTACACCCTTCCTTCCTGTGTCGTCTTGTTCACCCTGATGCTGGACCTACACCCTTCCTTCCTGTGTCGTCTTGTTCACCCTGATGCTGGACCTACACCCTCCCTTCTGTATGGTCTTGTTCACCCAAATGCTGGACCTACACCCTCACTTCTGTGTCGTCTTATTCAACCTTATGTTGGACCTACAGAATAAATAATTAGTAAAGATATGGGTGAGTTGAGAATGAAAAAAACCTTATATACAATAAAGTTGGAGAGTCCTAGCAGGTTCTCTTCTGGAGCTGGTGTGTGAATCTCATATTTTTTATAATAAATTGAACCAGTGAGAACTTGTATGACAAATTATCCCGATTTTTAAGGGAAATAGCCCACCCGAGCACAGGTCATCGACCCACAGCGGGGCCTGGAGGGCGAAAAAATAAGAGTATAATTAAATTAAAATTAGAAGAGATTAAGACGATATTAATCTACACCACGAAGATGCCGGAAAACCTGCTTTTTGAAGTAAGACATTGTAAGAGTATGAAAGCACAGAAGAAGGCAGAGCATTCCACAGTTTGACTGTGTGAGCAAAGAAAGATGTACTATAACGGGTTATTCTAGTGTGACCGACATCCACACAGAAATGGTGGGCACCGCGGGCAAGACGAGTGTTACGAGCCCATTGCCTTACCGGCGGTACGGAGGATGCCAAATCCGCCGAACATTGCCCGTTAAAGTACCTGTAAAAGAGAGAGAGAGAAGCAACATTGCGGCGAAGAGAAAGAGAGGAGAGATTACCAACTAAAGGAGGAGAGTTAATAAGATGAAATGCCTTTGATTCCACCCTATCTAACAGTTGGACAGAAGAAGAGTCACCCCAGATATGAGAGCAGTACTCCAAGTTACGACGAATGAATAACTTATAAACTTAGAGCAACTGCTCAGGAGTGAAGCAGCTACAGCATCTGCACAGCATTCCCAGCTTTCGGGAGGCAACTTTAGCAACGTTGTGGATGTGTGGCTTCCATGACTTAAAGAGGAAATAGTGAGACCTAGTATATCCATTTTATAATTTGGCAGAATGATTGCATCTTGAAGTGTGGTTGGCGGGAGATCTTCTAATCAGAAAAGTGCAATTGGTAAATACTGTGTTTTATTACTTTTAAATTTAACCAAGTTTTTACCTCCTCATTCGGAGATGCTGCACAGATCCGCATTGATAGATGAAACGATATCAGCTCTAGAAACATCTAGTACGAGAGTTAGGGGGAAGGGAAAATGTGAAGAGTGAAGATTAGAATCATGAGCGTAAGAATGGATAGAAATAGTCGTAGTGTGAAGTAAATCATAGATAAAAAGAAGTGCGTTGGTGAAAGAACAGAACCCTGTGGAACACCACTAATGGTAGAAAAAGAGCGAGAGATCGATCCCTCGACAACAACTGCCATGGATTGGTTCTCAAGGAAGCCAGAAATCAGAAAACAAAGTGGGGGAGAGAAACCACAAGAGGGAAGTTTAGAAAGCCAAAACTTGTGCCACACCCTGTCAAATGCTTTAGAGATGTCGAGAGCCACGACGAAAGTTTCCCCATAATCCCTAAGAGAGGATGACCAAAGATGGGTGCAGTTGGAGAGCAGATCCCCAGTATATCTCGCCTGGCGAAAGCCATACTGGTGATCCGACAAAAGAGAAAGGCGTTCAAGGTGACCGAGAAAATGGGAGTTTAAGATAGTTTCGAAAATCATAGAGAGGGATGAAGTAGGTGGCAATGGGGCGGTAATTAAAGGGATTTGAATGGTCACCCTTCTTCGGCATGGTCTGAACCAAGGCATGCTTCCAAGAAGGAGGAAAAGTTTGGGTTTTGAGGCAAAGGCGAAAAAGGCAAGTAAGCACAGGGGCCAGAATTTCAGAACACGAGGGGGTAATTTTTTTTTTTTTTTTTTAGGTTAAGGTGGGGAAAGGATGGAAGGCATGCTGGGGCTCAAGGCACAGCCAGACATGAGGGATGGAGAAGTCACAACATATAGTCGTGGGGGGAAAGGTTGGAAAAGAAGTTTAATGAGTTAAACAGAGGGGGACGACACCCCTTGTTTTACATATTACAGAGTTTGTTGGCTAACTAAGCTAACCTAGGATTTAGAATGAGGTTGCACAATGGTTATTTAGTAGACAATGACTAGATTGATTTTACAATTACAAGTTTATTAACATCTTAAACTGTATTACGTTATGGACTCATTTGATTGTGACTTGTTAAATGTGAACTTATATCATCTAAGTTTTAATCTAAGGTGGATCACTGTGGCGGACATAGATGGGTCGCGGGTTGGGTTGTTGTAGTGCGGGCAGACTCCGGGGCCACCAGGCGTGGGGTCTCCCTCCGTAAATGTCTTCCCCTTGTATGTGGTCTGGGCTGTGACGGTCGTCCAGGAGCTTGTCCCAAACCTTCTTCCCTAGGCGATGGAACCTGAAGTTGAGGGCCTCTGTTTTATTTCTTAGGTGGATGGTTTCCACTGTCTCCTGATAGGGTGGCGCTTGGCCACTGGCTGACCTCAAACACTTGTTTTGGAAGCTCTGTAGTTGTTGTAGTTTAGTCTTCCCGAGTGTGACGAGTGGTATAGATGGGTACTCCAACACAGGCCTCACCAGCGCCTTGTACAGGTGATCTTGTATCTTCTCAGGCATCAATTTAAAACGTTTTAATTTGGCTGCGGCGACTTTGGCTTTACTTAGCCCGTCCGAGAAATGATGAGGCCGAGCAACCTGCCTTGTTTAGAGTACTCAATCTCTTCGTCGTCGATCATCAATGGGGCCGGCTTGAATTTGGCTATGGGTATGACCTCAAATTTCGTTTTGTTTGTTTTTATTTTCCATTTATTTTCATACTCCGAGATCTCCTCTATTGCCCGAGCAGTGAGTCACGCCATCCTTGCTGTGGACCTTCCTGGGCAGGTGACGATCTGTGTTACATCGTCGGCATACATGACGTACTCGCTGCCGACGATTGGAGGTGGCAGGTCAGCCGTGTAGAGTGTGTAAAGGGTTGGTGAGAGACAAGAGCCCTGAGGCACGCCGCTCGATAGTGAGAATTCTTCTCCAAAATGTTCTTGCATCTTGATTTTGGCTCTGCGGTCCATAATGAAGTTGCACAGCAGGCGCGTCAGATTTTTGGGTAGCCCCAGTTGTATGATCTTATACTGCAGCCCTGCGTGCCAAACTTTGTCAAATGCCTTGCTGACGTCCCTCAGTACAATATTGCACTGCAGGCGGCCAGTCATGGCATTGGCGATCTGCTCGTAGGCCTGAGCTATGGCGGTGGATGTGCCTTTGTACTGGCGGAAGCCGAACTGGCGGGGATTATGCGTCTTCGTCCTCCAAATACATCCGCAATCGCTTGTTGACTATTTTTTCGAAGATTTTGGCAGGTACCTCTAGCAGCGATATTGGTCGAAAGTTTTCGACTTTGTTTGGAGGCTTCCCTACTTTTGGTATGAGGCGAATAACGGCGATTTTGAACATCTTAGGGAAGTATCCAGAGGCGAGGCAGGCGTTGCATATATGAGCAAGCCTCTCTATCATGTTGTCGGGGAGATGAGACAGGATATTCTTGTTAATGTGACTTTGACCAGGTGATTTGTTTTTAAACCCTTTTATGACGGCTGACACATCTGCAGGAACTATGTGCTCCGTCAGGTAGCTTCCGTCCACCAGTCTAGTGAAGTCAGTCTGTGGGAGCGGCTGGAGCAGGTGCTGATGGTCCTGCAACTGACCTAAAATGTCCTCCTCAAACTCCCTGTCGAAGCCCTCGTTCTCCTGTTCACTAATGGTAAGGATCTTTCGTAAATATCGCTGATGTAGTTGTTGGTATTCCGTCCGGTCCACGCGCCTTACTCACATTGTAATGACCACGGTCGGACATGTTAGTTAACGTAAAATCAGACGATTCATATTACGCTCAATAGCCCACAAAACATGTAGTCATGCCTTCTTTATTGAGTTCCCCAGCTGAGGCGTCCGTTTTCTCATTACTTCAGGACGCCTGAGTCCTCCGTTTTCCCTTAGTATAACGACACAAAATTTGAAATTGCAACAGTAGTCTTATCTGTAAAGGCAACTTAAATATGTCTGATTACAGATGGAACATTCAAGATACCTTGTGAGTGATGTTGAAAGCTTCAACTGTCTTCATTGTGAGTGAAACTTGTCAAGTGCGTGAGTGTCAAGTCTGCCAGTACGAGCGGCATGTCCTTATATCGTCCTTGAGGATAACCATGAGTTTATAAGTACTACTGAAATTAGATCATTTTTATGTCCAAACATCAGAGAATTTGATGTTTGTAGTTTAGTTAGTGCCAGTTTTCTATTTAAGAAAGTCCTTAATCTCCTGAAAGATGCTGTCAAACTGTATAATCTCCAAAATCTAACGTATCCCCGTGGAATAGTTCCTTGTTCGTAGTTTTGCTGGGCTTGTGAAAATAGTGTTGTTAGTGTGTGTATTTGACGTCCATTTCACTTTTTCCTGGCAAGCTCAATCTCTCATTAGATTATAAAAATAGACGTAAGAAATTTACCTGACCCATGGCATTTATTTTCAGAGTTAAATGTACAATGACTGAGTTGAATATAATTTCTGTAATTGCGTGATTAGCCTTTCTGGCATATATAGCGCACAGGCCTGAGTTGCCAGTTAGCTTTATATAAACTTGTGTACGAGGAGCAGCGTCACATCTCTGACGCTGTTCCATCATATCTCAGGCACTGTCTGTGTTACCATCACTACCGAGGTTCGGTATCTTCCTATGGGCAAGATGGTCATTGAAGGATGTCTTTAATATGACAAGATTAGAATCTGAGGACAGGAGCACCCAGGGAACACCGTGCTAAGACACTGCATCGAGTCTACTCCAGGCGCTCTAGCAAACGAGCTTCGGCTGTTTGTGTAGTAAACAACCCCGCGCCTAGTGGACTAAGTCTTGACCGTTCACTAATCTTGGTTATGTCCTGAGCAGTGTTGGTATCCATGCTTGGGGATAATTAGCAGAAATATAATTATCCCATGTTGAATAGTGAACCCATAAGTATTGGTATTACCAGTAATAACGTGTTATATGGGCTGTGAGTACATCATTCATACGTACTACCAGCTGAGTCCTACCTATTATTGTTGTACCTGATTGGGGATAATTAGCATACAGTTATCCCATGTTGAGTATTGACCCATAAATATTGATATGACCAGTCCTAACGTTTGTTACATGGGTTGTGAGTATCATTCATATGTACTACCAACTGAGTTCTTGTTAAAGTGCCATGTTGTTCATTCTGAAATAACGATGTGCGAAATAATGTCTTAATTTGGGATATTGTCAAGTGTGCCATATAACTATCTGTGTTGACAATGAAATAATATAACAGTTGTTTAATGATGTAATAAGTAATTGAAGATCTATTTTATGAATTGTAAAGTAAGACCTAAGAGGTCCAGTCTTGTCTGGGTGTACTTATTTAACATCTTGTTCACTCCTTATGTTAATAAATATTGAAGTAGTAAACTACGAGTATTACCGCTCTATTCCTTCTTCCAATTGGTTCTCAGAAAATATCTATTGTAACTCACGTGCCTAGAAGCTCGCTAGCACGCTATCTAACAGTTTAATGAGAGAGATTATATCTTAATAAAAGTCTGGGTGGTGGCAGGCTACCGTTTTAAGTATATTAAGTGTTATAGTAAGAATGACATGGTTTTTACAGATTAATCCATGGTATAGGATATAAATAGGGCATAATAATAATTTCAGAGAAAGAAAAGATATAAAATCTAGAAAATACAATAATATATACGACAGAAGAAATAAAGTATAGAAAAGAATATTAACTTAGAAAATATAAACAAAGAAATATAAGACAGATACTTATAGAAAGAAAGACTAAGAAAAAAAGATTACCGTAATAGAAAATGTAGATATGAAGCAAGCATATAAGTATTGACGAATAAATAGAATAAATTTGAAGTAAAGAAAAGAGCCTCTTACAACATCCAAACTGAATAACACACCAACAATCCGACGAGTGGAGATTATAGGAAAGTGCAGAGGTTCAGCAGGAGTAGGAGGTATAGAGTTTGAATTGTCTATGGTGGAGTTAGAGGCGAATAAGGTGCCAAAGAGACTGGCTTTATCAGGGAGAGAGTTGGCGATAGTTAACAGATCGGAAGAGGAGAAAAAGTGGTAGTGCATAAGTTAGTCAGGTGAGCGACCTTTCTTTTTTATAAAATTCCGCTTGGTACGAAGAATAACCTTACAACGATTCCTAGAAGTAATGAGAGAGGAGTAACAGGAGGAGATAGTTTTATAACTTGATACGTCCTATCTCTCTCCCTGCATGCAAGAGAACAGGAGCGATCAAACCACGATTGTAAAGTGAAAGTTTTGATAGAAGATTGGATAAATACACTCATACCACCAAGTATAACCCCAGCAATGCTGTCTGCACAAACCAAGGCGTCCCGAGTGGAAAAGCAATATTCATTCCAGGGAAAGTCGGAGAAGAATTCTCGCAAGGATTGCTAGTTTGCCCTCCGATAGTCCTATAGTTGGCCTTTAGAGAGAAGTGGGGGAGGTGGTCGTGCCCAGTTTGATTAAACAGAAATAAGATTGTGATCAGAAGACCATAAGGGGGCATATATTGAGTATTAATAGTGTGAGGGGTTAGAGGTAAAACAAAGATCAAGAATGTTAGTTGTTGGCTTTTTTTTTGGGGGGGGGGGGGGGGATTAACCCACCCGGGCACAGGTCACTGACCCACATCAGGACCTGGGGGGGCGAAAGTGTAAAAGTGTCGGTCTGGAACATGTGTAGGGTGTTTAATTATTTTTTCCCAGATCATTAGGTAAGGAAAAAGAGTGCCTCAACTCTACCTGGGACATTCCTTGTAGAGCCAAGCCACTCTCTGTGATGTACATTGAAATCCCCTAGGTAGACGACCTCGGTGTTGGGAGTGTGTGGATAGCAACGACCCATGGCAAGAAGCGAGATAGTCAAAGATTTCCAAGTCGTTGGAAGAGTTGGGAGAACAGTATAGGAAACAAAGAAAAATAGTCATAGTCGGTAGAGATATTTTGAGCCAGATGACATCATAAAGAGAAGTTTCAAGATTCGTGAGTCGAGCTATAGGTTTATGTATGTTGCAGTAGGCGCATACACCTCCCTTAGAACGGAAAGAGGTATAAAGGTTGTAGTTGGAGACTTGAAAGGGTTTGGGAAAAGCTGCTTTGGTCAGTCGACGTTCAGATAGTAATCAGATGATGATGAGATGGAGGGAAGAGAGCCGTTTGCTCTGAAGGTGGAAGACGGTGTAGGAGGAAAGTAAAGTTAGGAAGTGGGAAATAAAGTGGGAGATTTAATAGGAAGTGGGCTCCACCGTGCGGGGACTAGGTTATGTCTGCCACGACAGCAGTCCCGCAGGTCCACTCCGGCAAGGGAAGACAAGCTAAGCTAAGGTAGTTTGTGGTGTTATAGGGGGGGTGGGGGCCTCCAGGTCCTTGTGTGTCTGTCGGGGGTTTGCCCATCTTCTCATTTACTACTTTTGTGTATCTTAGTTTTCATTGTGTGTACTGTATATTGGTTCTGGTTCTGTGTCGTCGTCTATTATGCTCTTTGGCCACCAACTGTGTGTTCTGGTAATGTCTTCTTGCATTAGTTGCTGTAGTATGGGGTCTTCTAATCCTTGTAGCTATTCCCATATTGTTAATGCTTGATTGTGCGTTCTGATGTTGATTGTGGTTAGGTTATGTTCTGTGTGTAGCTCGCTGGCAGTTTTTGTATTTGGTGGTCTGAGTTTTGCTGCTCTTCTGAGGGCTACGTTTTGGACTGTCTGTATTTTGAGTTTATTTGTTTTTGTTAAAAGTGTTGAGTGGAATTGGGGTATATTCCAGGTGTGGTCTGACTGGTGCTTTGTAAAGGTGTAGTTGTGTATTCGTGTTTAGTTTACGGAATCTTCTGAGTTTAGTTAGTTGGGGCTTGGCTATTGCGATTCATTCTTTGATATGTGGGAGTATCTCGTTTCTTGTTATTTTGAGGTCAAGGTCTTTCCCATTTTCTGCATATGGTATAGAGATCGGGGGAAGAGGTTAATAGATGATGCTTCACAGAAGAAAAATTGGATTTTAAGCAGCGAATGTTTGAAAAATGATTTTTCAAAAATAAGATATGAATATATACTTTAAATGATACACAAAATACGTTACAGATTTATTGAATTATGATGAATGAAAAAAAATTTGCTACATAACAAAAACTTCTAACTTGCAAAAGAGTTAACAGACACGTTGAAGATGGCCTGACTGTGATACACAGGGCTCCTTATTTCCTTCTAGCGTTTTCTGTGGCGCAAAGCTCAGAGAGAATGGACCCCATCCCCACTAACCTTTAACGAGAAACTTGCGGATGTAATTGATGTTTGAAGTACAGTAGACAATATTTCTTGCTTAAAAAGTTGGACGAAAAACAACGCTCTTCCCTGGATACAGCGTCACAAGCAATGGTTGAATGTCATAGTCTAAAAGTAAAACATCTATCTCGTATTTGCGGTAGAAAGCCTCGAGAGTGTGGATGTCGAGGGTGGAGTAGTAGCGGTGGAGGCGACTGGTGTCTCCGCGCCCCTGGTGGGAGTTGTCCTCCAGCACCTGCAACACCAAGTCCTATGATCAAGTAGCCAAGTTATGCTGTAAAGTATGAGGAAAGATCACAAGGTGTTTATAATCAAATAATCTTGACTACATACACGTTGGTTTTTATCATGAAGCAACACGAGTGCATTACTTTAAGAGAGGACACACCCTCACACACGTACACAGACAGTCTTGCTACCAACTTGGTCGCAAGGGAAAAAGTACTTTAAGTTTTCTATTTTGAGCATTTATTGTACTTTTCTATACAGAGTCGCTAATGCACAAGACAAAAAGTAAACATAGATTTAGACGTTATCAAATGACTCGCCTTAGTATCGATCTTTCGAGACAGACCTGAATCCTCTAGGATGAAGCGAGTGTCTTCTTCCTCGTCTTGCTCTTGCCCACCTCATGGTAGTTCATAACACAGGGGACACAGTGTTTCCAGTAAGGCGCCCAGTGAGGATCGTAGCTATCCAGTGGCGTCTTCAGTAAGTAGTACATGAACTCTGAGAACGTGGGGATCACACTCAAACAGCCGTTGATCTTCATCTGTGATTCCTGCAACGAGATCAGTGAGAGAGATGACCTGGCATACTCACCCAGGTCACGGCCTACTGCTGTTGACCAAGATATGTTGAATATAATTAAAAATTACAACCAAATTTGTCATTTAGTTGGTTGTATGAATATTTATATAGTGCAGTTGTAAATCCAAGGAAAATACCACATCTGTTAGGCGTAATCATCAAATTTTCGACCGTTGTTGCCCACATATTTCTCTCTTTTTTTTTTAGTGTATGAAAATTATTATAGTTGAAATTTCTATTCTGTCAACATGTGCTTACCTCAAAATTATTCTTAATTTGTTGAATTGTCCATAACCACACTTAGAAGTAGGGTTGTTGACTTAATTTATTTACGCAGGACAAACACCCCTTACCTTGTATGTTCACTGCCTGGTCCCTCACAATGGCACCACTAACTGGAAGCTTAACAGTTATCCTAACACCCGAAAGTCATTAAGGCAGCTCAAGCACATTTAACAGACTTAAGCACACACCTACCCTCTCTCGTGGTCTGGTGGGTCCTAGCCTTGCAACACAAGGTCAAGGGATATTATTTTTATATACTCATTACCAAACGTAGAATGACATGTTGTAGCCAGAGTGAAAAAGAAAGTAAAAAATCAATAGAGAAATATAAACATTGTCTCCTCGGTGCTTTGCTTTTACCCCTAAAATATTGAATATACAGAAAAAGCAATTATTTTATACTTTTATTCACCTTACAATCTGAATGAATTAACCTAAAAGTACTCCATACACCCCATCTTTAATACAAATGGCACAATCATATACTTCATCAGAAAAGCACTGTGTCAGGGAGAGTAATCTTGACTGGATTAGATATACGTATCAAATGTGTTCTTTGAGCAAAATGCAAGAACAACAGTGGAAGACCTTGTGAGGGAGGACTGAACCTTAGAAAGTACAGGTATTATGAGTTGCAGCAGGAAAAATGACAGTTCCTGGAGGAGGTGAATGGTTTCAGCCTTAGATATACTGTACAGTTCTCATGATCTGGCTCGTATAAGTAGTTTTTTCGTTGTGTTCACGAGTTTCGGAAAACAAACAAGTATCTCTCCAAATTCTTCTCGTGAGTTCCAATGTGTGGTATATTTCTGTAAATTTTTATTTTGGGTCTTAAACTGAAAAACGGGCCGTAGGTCTCCCTCTGCCACGACCTGTGTGAGGTGTCTTCGATGCGGTCACGGTAGCGGAAGGCAGCCTGGTGAAGGGGTCACGCACTAGAATGAACCTGTAGAAGCTCAACGCTGTGTTCAAGTCCAGTCCGTTTTTCAGTCATCTTCTTCTGCATGCTGCCAATAGTCAGTTTTATTCATTTTATAATAAACAAGATCTAAAACAATTTTACAATGCATATGTAATATTTTTGGCACCATGGATATTATCTAGTTAAGAAAACATATATTTTCCCATCTTTACTTTTTCTTTACCGCAACACAAATATTCTTAGATGTAGAATAGGGTAGAGCACTCAGACTTTCCTACTTACTCGTAAAAATTTCTGTCCTTGATGATGTTAGTTTGGTTGAGGAGATGGGCGAACATTGCGTTCCAGGCGGTGGAGCCCACCTTATACTGCCAGCAGAACAGCATGTGATTTCTCTTGAGAAAAAAAAAACGAGGAATATATTGACTGTACATTTAGGATATAACACACGATACGAATCATGTTTATGATATGAGACTAATCCATCATTTATGTTTTATTGTTCATTACATATACGAAAATTCAGAAATAAAATATTTTGAAAAAACGAGGGGCTGTCTCTCCAATAGAAAACAGAAAACACAACAATGATCTCCAGAAATGAACAGCGAAGTATACTCCTGTGTTTCTCGAGTGATAGGGCCGCTGAAGCCTGACATATAATAAACTTGGTTGTGCATTGATGCATGCCTCCTCAATATTACCATGTAATTCAATTGATAGTAGGAACATCATAGAATCTAGTCTTATTAAACATATCGAAGCATTCAACATGAATTTGAGTAACGGCATGTACAAGCTGGACAATTTTGTAATTAAGAAGATTTGTGATCAATTGAGAGGGCGGGTCACTGGCCCATCTGACCTGACCACCAACCGTTGTGTGCTATTTAAAGATTAGTAGGGTCATTACCTAATTACCTGACCATTGTGGACCTGGTCTCACCCTCCTCTGTATATATTCAACTTGATTTGTATTACTCTCTCTAGTCTGTACTCACCCCTGAAGATGTGAATTACACGAAAGCGCTTGGGAACTTCGTGTTTTCCTTTTCCTTGTGGTTATCAGCAACTATATATATATATATATATATATATATATATATATATATATATATATATATATATATATATATTATATATATATATATATATATTATAACACATTCAACTCTTCTCAACAAATGCAAGGATGTTGCCCTGTGAGAGTTACCGTGGGCCTCCTGTGCCCAGGTGGGATGGTCAAAGTATTACACTATAAGTGTGTCAAATGAAGAGTGACTGATCCACATGTAATTTAAGGTTTTTGAAATATGAAGTTAAATTAAACACGATTTTTCATATAGTTACGCGAATGATGGGAAATAAAAGATATAGATGGGGTGTGGTGGAATCATCTTGGTCTGGCCACAAGTGTTGTAAACGACATGTGGTATTCACTGGGTGGTTTGGAAGTTTTCATTTCCATTCATGCTTTCGTAACTACAACCTATGGCAATTTTTTTCTTGTTGATATATAATGAAGATAATGCAGAGTATAAAATGCCATATACACTATTTATACATAATATCATCTATACAGCCGTACTATGACTGTGTGTGTTCGTGCGGGTGTTGCCTCGTGATACTAAGAGTGGGTCCCCGTCCGGAAAGGACACTGTTGTTCTATATCTGTCTTTGATACCCCCAAAATGTTCTCCACTACTGAGGGTATACGCAAACACTTGTTATCTTGAAAATAGGTTCTTATTCTCGTACTGGAGACAAATACAGAGGAACAAATAACAGTGGCTTCCACACCATAAGGACTAGCGATCTCAAATCCCTGTATCATTCCGCGCTGGCATGCACAGATGCCAGCGTTCACAAGCTGAATACATATGTAAATATGATAATACATATACATAACATGGTGCATAATAAATGGAAACATTACATAGGATTAATACATGTTCTGTAATACTTTACTATACATAATTAATAGAGTAATATAAGAATACACAGCTTAAGGTACTATTCTGTGTCCATATTATACAGTAGTAACTTCCAGCACCGACCCAGGTGGGCTAGAGAATATGGTTTCCGAGGGTACCTCCTTGAGATAAATGTACACAGTGACTTCAAGAGAGCTCAGGCTTTCAACTGGCTCTGCCATATTAATATTATTATTTTTATAGACTCTGTATCTGTGTTCTTCTGGCTAAATAAGCTCTTTCAATATCAATAGATGCGAGAGGTATGCAGGTTGTCCAAGGAGAATTTACCAAACATCGCAGGTTTCCTCTTGCACCGGTACTAGCTTTACATTCATAGGAAAACGCCTCAGTAGACATCTTGGGAGCTCAGTTAGGCATAAATGATGAGTTGTCTAATATACTGTAGACATTTAAAAAGTATATCCAGAATAATAGTATTTCAGTTACCAATGTATAAAGTACCATTTTCTGTGAAAATTTTATTACAAAGAATTTATAAAACCTTAAGGAGTAACTAAATTATTTGGTTAATATCCGTGTATTAGTTGAACTGTTCAGTTTATTCGGTCATATACATAGAATATAATCCACATCAAGGCGTTGGTGGTCAGTAATCAAACCAATTGCTATACAATATACACCGCGGACATTCCTCATCAGCTGCACACAGTTTTATGTAAGGTTCATAAACCCAAATACTATCGTATCGTGGTAAGTCAACAAACATGATTGCTCACCACATCGCTCTGGCATTCAAAAACGTCGACTATTACTCAAAAAGGGGGAAAATAAGAACAAATAAAAATCGAGTGGACTTTGTATGAGGAAACATACATATAATTGGGTTAATACTTTCTTTTTTGTTTTTCTAATACCCAAGAGTGCCAAGACCAAACCCAGTGCCTCTAGAAATACAAGGAGACCGATTCACATGAACCAAAAAGGCTGTCGAAAAATGTTAAGAAGAAAACACAGAAATTCAAGAAGTGGGTCAGGTCAAACGGTGAGCAGGACAGGAGGATGTATGCAAGAGCCAGAAACCAAGCAAAAGGGCTGGAAAGGAATTCCAGAGGCTGGTTGCAAGCGAGGTCAAGACAAACCCAAAGGCGTTTTACCGCTATGCAAAGTCGAAATTAACAACACGAGTAGGAGTATCGGATCTGAGGCTTGATGATGGTAGGGACAGCCAGCAAAAAAATTATTCTGCACCCCTGGGTGCGATGGCTCTCGCAACGGACACTGCGAGACAGACGCCATTTATTGGTAAGGTTGGTATCTCTGCGTGTGTGTTTCATTGTAAAACTAATGTGCTTTTATTCCTTATCTCGTGTGTAGTAACCACAGAAAAATTATCAGGAATACATAAATTATAAAACCCATAGCACTTAAACCAAATACTGTCATAGCATTATATACTATACCGTAGTACTACGTTTAATCACCCACATACGGTAGGAACAGCAGGCACTCTAGAAACTAAGGTGCCGTATAGGAATTTCGCATACTATGAGATACGACGAAATCGTGTAAATACTCATGATTATAACCATTATCTGAGAAAGTGATGAGAAGGCATAAAACAATACCTCAACCAGGAAAAAAACAATACGAAACATTTGTAACGTAGGAAAGTTCTACAATATTACTCATAGGTGACTGAGCTACCGGGAAGATCTGGAAAATGGCTTATGTGAGTCCTATCTTCAAGAAGGGCGATCGTCATTCCACGAATATCTATAGACCAGTGAGCCGAACAAGCATAATATATAAAGTACTTGAGAGCATTATAAGAAAAACCATGATGGAACATCTACTACGAAACAACCTTGTAAATGATTGCCAATTGCCAACACAGTTTTATGCCGGGGCGCTCCTGCTTGACACAATTACTCAGGGTAATGGATAGCGACAATATTTACTTTGATTTTGCCAAGACTTTTGACAGTGTACCCCATGAAAGGCTGAAACTTAAACTGGAAGGGTACGGGATTCGGGGAAATGTCCTAGCGTGGGGAGCAGACTTTCTACATGACCATAAGCAGTGTGTGGTGGTTAATGGCACGAAATCATGATCTGTATCCATAACAAGCGGGGTACCGCAGGGCAGTGCATTGGGCCCGCTGCTGTTTGTTTGCTTCATAAATGACATGTGTGAAGCTGTGCATTCCTCCATACAAATGCTTGCAGACGACGCCAAGTTATTTCGGAAAATTAAGAACCAAGCGGACTGTGAAGAGCTGCATAAGGATCTCTGTGAGCTTCAAGAATGGTTGAAGAAATAGCTGCTGAGATTCAATGTCACGAAGTGTAAGAGGATGCATCTGGGACGTACCAACGGTAAGAAGGCGTATCATGTGTCCCAACGGGACGAAAAGACTGCATTAAATAAGACGGATTGTGAAAAGGACCGAGGTGTATACGTTGACAATGAACTGAAGTTCTTGAGCCATTGCGAAAAGAAGGTAAATCAGGCAACTAAGTTGTTAGGTCTCATAAGAAAGTCATTCAGATATTTAGATGGTCCGTCCCTCGTAACGATCTTCAAGAGTGAAGTGCTTCCCCTCCTGGAGTACTGTCACCCCGTCTGGTCCCCGAGATATGCCAGGGACTGTCAGCTGATTGAAAATGTCCAAAGGAGGGCCACCAGAATGGTGCCTGCTCTGCGGCACCTCAACTACCCGGGGAGATTGGAGCGCCTGAATTTGCCTCGCTTGTACTCCAGATGGGCAAGGGGAGATATGATTGAGGTGTACAAGCATCTCAAAGGGTACTACTCAGTAGAGTGTCCTTACCTGGAGCTGGCGGACGCTCGCCCCACAAGGGCACACAGCTCAAGGTTAAAGAAGCCGTAAGTCCATAAAACTGGGAGGAGTAACTTTTTCGGAGTCAGAGTTGTTAACTCTTGAAACAATCTGCCGGAGTGTGGAGACGGCACCGAGTGTGAGCTCTTTCAAGACCAGACTGGATAAGCACTGGAGCAGGTTCAGATGCATTCAGGAGCCAGTGCATGCTTAGTACTTGCCAACAGTACGTAACAGAGACTTAACCGATCGCCGCAACAGCTAACGAGCCGATCAGCGGAGAAGAGGATAACATTAAAAGTACGAATGAAAACGTTTCGTAAATGCTCAATGTAAGTTATCAAAAATCTATCAAAATTTATAATCGTCACCTTAATCTGAGACTCGAAGTACACAAGTGGAAGCATTCAGTAAAACAGACACACGTATGTTGTACTCAAGTTACTACAAATCTTTCTTTCGTTTTGCTGTCATTTGTTTCTCGTCTACCTTAGGGAAATTAGAATCAAAACAAATGAAATGCACACCGTTTGTGTTGCATGCTGACTCGCTTTGGCAAAACGCGTAACCGAAGTGTTTACTTTTAATAAAGTTTCTCACATTTATTCGATTCAGAACACCTTACTGAAACTGCTTAGCTTGATATTATAACATATTACTGCATTTTAATAACTAAGGGTTTTAAGCGCGCGTTTTAGGTTGATACTATACACTAGTCACCGACAACAAATTCAGAGATACGAATGCATCTTTGGCATTTTGAAAGAGGTTGACTGACCTACGAGACGCTCGAGAGAGGGTGTCATACTGGATCTTACAACGGGTCAAGTAAAAGACTTTCCGTTTACTATCAGCTAAAATTTGACCAGTGGTGTCGAACAAGCTTAAATTGAGAGAAAAAAAATATCACTGGTAACGGCGGCCATCTTGGACGACGTACCCACCATGTCGGAAACCATTTTGAAAGAGGTTAAAACGAGGAGTGCTTATACGAAGGTTCATTAACATCCAACCTACGAGTCGAGTGAAAATCATAAAAAAATTTAAATAATTCACTCTGAGACCTTTAGTGAAATATTTTGGGGGAGGAATATCTTAAGTACTAAAGTACGGGGTTATGGTGTTGCTTGACATTCACTGTAACTCGCGAATTCAAACACCTCGAATATGAATTAATAAGCGTCACCGACTTACCATAATTTGAGTGACAAAGTAGACCGTATAGTTTTCAGTCGACGTAAGTAATCCAAAGTTACAACTTACATTTCATTCCTTCTTTAATGTAGCACTCTAGGAAATAAGTTTTCAGATAAAAGAATCCCGAGACAAGAGCGTACAATAAACATAATCTAAATTCAGTGGGAGCCAACCATCTATGACGTCAAACATGTAAACAAAGTTCTTGGTCACGCTGTGCTGTTTCTACTTTGTATGGTAATGAACGCGATGTTTTCTCCCATGTTACTTCCCGCAGTCAAATGTGGAAGTGAGGTTGTTGATTGTCGTGGCATCAAAAGCGTTAGATCCTTTAAGTTCCAACCAACAGTGAGAGAGGCAGAATAGTGTGGCACCTCACGACATGGTGGTTGTTGTTGTTTCTATATCTTCTGGTATTTCAACTGTCTAGGTTTTAAACACTCTTCACTACGTCTTAGCTTCTATACTACTAGACACAATACTGACCGCCATCTACGCGTTTAGGTGTAGATAAGATTTACCTGACAGTTTCTAATACAAATTCAAATAACAAAACAAAAGTTAAATAGAAGTATCACTGCAGCTGGGCGGAATAAAGGTGGAGGTCGGTAGATGGAATAGAAATGGGGGGGACATGGGACTGGTGGTGGACGAGCAATATAAAATGTTAACTGTGGGCGCCGCGGAGAGCAAAGGGGAAGCGAGAAAATCAACAGTGGGAGCTGTACCTAGATAAATATTAGCTTTGAAGACTAGTGGTGGGAGAGGGTTATGTCTGTTGATAGAAAACCTGCGGGAACGGGAAGATAATATAGATGTATAGATGAAATAGAGAGAAAGAGAAAAAATAATAAAAAACGTCGATAAACCGTGTGTACTCGTATATACAAATAATAAACTTTCCGGGTTACAGACACAAACAGTAAACTCTGATCAATCAAAAACTAACAAATTCTACTCTGAAAGTCATCAGTAAGTGACTTACGAGATCTCTACCACAAATCCATACCATACCAAAGCTAATCTAACCAAATCTAACATAATCAAACATAACCTAAACTAAACTAAACTAAGCCAAGCTAACCTAATCTAACCTAACTTAATCAAACCTGATCTAATCTAACCCTTCCAGGCAGCGTTAGCATGTTTACTCACCAGGTGAAATAAGATGGAGGGGTTAATCTTCATGTGATCCCCCCAAAAAGAAATACCGCAACAACGGTTAACAGATGAAGTTAGTAAAGATACATTAAAGACGACGTATGTTTAACTTCGACACAAGAAGTGGTTGATATCACTACCATGTGTGTGTGTGTTAGCCTAAGTCTCTAGGTTAACATAAGAACATAAGAAAATAAGGAGTCTGCAATAGGCTGGTTGGCCTGTGCATGGCAGCTCCTGTCTAGAGTTACAACCGCTCTCTATCATCCATGAATCTATCTAACCTCCTTTTAAAACTTTCCACGGTTCCAGCACTTACTACAAAGTTGCTAAGCTTGTTCCACTCGTCTACCACCCTATTTGTGAACCAGTTCCTTCCAATCTCCCTCCTACACCTAAACTTATCCAACTTAAATCCGTTGCTTCGAGTCCTACCCTGCTCGGATATAAGAACTTTATCCACTGTACATCTCCTTTATTGATTCCTTTCACCCACTTAAATACTTCTATCATATCTCCCCGCATTCTTCGTCTTTCTAGGGAATGCAAGTTTAGTTTCTTTAATCTATCTGGATATGGAAGGTTTCTAAGTCCCGGAATCATTTTCGTCATTCTTCGCTGCACCGACTCCAGTGAATTGATATCCATTCTATAATAAAGGCACCAGAACTGAACAGCATAATCGAGGTGCTGCCTGACTAGCGCAAGATATAGTTGCAATATGACCTCCGCACTCTTATTACTTACATTTCTAGATATAAAACCTTCCCGATACTGTCATCACATTACTCCTCAATCTGCAATCTTTGTATCCGAATAAAGGTTCTGTCTCTGGTGTAGAAGAAAAATGTTAATATCCCCCTGAGCGTGTGGTGTGTGGGGCCAGTGATGGATGGTGGTGGAGGCGGCGGGCTGGGCTGTACCTTATGGTGCGTTCGTCTTTACTCATAAAAATAGCGATAATTATATATGTACAAAAGCATTAGAAACTATGAAAAATATTAAGATATTTAGAAAACAACTTAGGGACCAACATGATACGATGTTAATGCATAACATATGATTACTTTGTGATGGCAACTGGCGAAGCACATGCAGTAAGACGGCGTGGTGGAGAGAGAAACAAACAACAAAAGACAAATTTAATAAGTTTCAGCCTCATCGTTGTCCGGGAGCTACACGTTCTAATCCACCCCAATACGTAAACCAACACGAGACCATCTTCAATATTTTCCCTCCCGCATGCGGAGGTGGAACCACAAAAACTTTGTCCAGGCGCACCCTCTGGCTACATCTTCCCACCATCCTTGTCCAACATATTTCTTGTCTCTGAATGACAACAATATTATCATTTTGGCATCTAGAACCTCGCTTCACAAGGAAAGATTTTCACCTAGGGTTTTCAGGTTTTTGTGTGTGGAAGGGAATATATATATATATATATATATATATATATATATATATATATATATATATATATATATATATATATATATATATATATATAAAACCATTACTACCATCCCAGAGCCCTGGCCCGCTGGTCTGGATTACGTGCTCAATTACTCTCCATGATTCATAGCTGCAATCATTCTCCAGACCCTCAGCCTTCGTGAACTTGATCACTGAGTAAATCTTTTTAGTACATACCCAACCACCAGGTACAGTACAGTATATAGTGAAGTACAGTACAGTACAGTACATCTAATAACTTAGAAGTCTGATACGGCAGCTGATTTTACATACAATACCACCAAGCATAACAGTTCTTGTTAAAATGATAATCATTATAATAATTATCTTTTGTTATAAGAACATATTTGATTTTACATCATACATACAGTATGCATGAGAAAATTAAAATGGTAATATGCCATTGCTATACCCTACATGTAGTTATTGAGCTGTAATTTAACAGTGTCGTTATAGGAAAATAGTTTTGACAAAATAAAAAGATATCGTCAGCATAAGCCTGAGCAGAAGAGAAGCAGCTGCTGGACAATTAATCTTGTCTCTGGTTCCTCATTAGTTAACTTAGTGCGATCTTAACACGTAAAGTAATGACTTCATATAATTCATTTTGCTTTCAAACTATGTTAGACATCGCTCCCAGTAAGAGTAGTGTGGTATCTTTATTAATCTTCATGACACAAGTTTCTCCATTATTCAACAAGATACTTGGTCTAATGCCAACCCTTGCCACCTAAGAATCAATCACCTAACTTAACATAATTTTCTTCTGACTGTCGACCTTTTTCACCCAAGCTGACCTTAGTCGCACATTCTGTGACCCTTCACCCGTCTACCGAATATCAGTGCAATTCATCCTGAGACAGATTTATCGTTGATCCCGTCTGTATGGAACCATTATAAACCATGTAGAAATTGATGATCTGGGAGCCGTCTTGTGCAGCGAGGGAGGAAGAAGTACAATGTTTATCGTTTAACATATCACTGCTATGTCACATTAGCTTCTAAGTTTATAAGTTGATTATAATTACGATACATTACCAAAGTCATGACTGGACGAGATTCACGAAGACTAAGGTCTGGTATATTCAAGCGTAACACCTTACTCCAGTACACTCCATCAAATCGATAATAAAATGATTTTGCTTATATTTCAGTATCATTCTTTTATGTTATTTCTCTCTGTCTCCTAATTCCTTTCTCTCTTCTTCCTGTCTTCCTTTCTGTCCATTTGTTCGTTTTCTACCCCTGTCTCGGCAAAGGGCTCAATGGGGCGGGGAAATATATTGTAGGGGAACTCGGCTTCAAGGTTCCATTAAATTTGTTTACAAGAAAAATAATATTATTCATTGTGGTTACTTATTGATAATCTTTTTTCCAATTTAGTTTTATCTACCTATTTATCTAGTCATTTATTATATTTATTTACATTATCAAACTGGCTATATGCAGTAATACAGTATGTGAAATGTTCTGTGGTGAAATGTTCTCAGGTGTGCTCCCTGGATGAAAGCTGAGAGGTTTCATTTTGTTCCCAAGAAGGATCAGAATTTGTAAACATGAGGCACCATTTTTACAGACAACCTGACCAACTTGTGCAGAAAGGTTTGACTAGATTTTTTTGTACAGGATGGCTTTTATCGTAACATTGTCCGTCTTCATGTGAAAATTGGAATCACCTGCAGCCATAAAAAACAAGCCAGAGTAAGTTATTAGTTAAAAAAAGTTGTATTTTAATGAATATTTATGTAAATACGTATAGTTTTCGTGGTTAATTCTCCGATATAGAAACGAACATCACCCATGAAGGATACGATAAAGTAGGGGTAATATTCCTGGCTAGTTTTCGTGTAATAACGACTAGAAAAAACCCAAGGTAGTTGTAGTAGTATTTATCAGATCAAGCTTAAGGTCGATGTGGAAAACATTATATCAATCGAGACTTTTTGGAGATAAATAATTTGGCGCACAAGAAAAAAAAATTACAAATCGGTGAAATTTTTAACTGGTTTTAGGCGATACAACTTGTTTACTTAAAAGAGTGGGGAGGTGAGGAAAGCAGCTGTCTGGAAGCCCGAGGTGTGCACTGTACAGAAACTTGCATGAAAGAGCCTTATTTTAAGTAGCTGAAGAACCACCACGAGAAGTTTGGCATTAGTGACCACCGACATATTTCCTTCAATACAATTTTTGACAAGATCTGATAATGAGAGTTGTGAAAATATTCCGGAATTTAACAACGCTGACTTTATGGAACTATGTCTCGAACTGTTTGTAACATAAGCTGGGTGATGAAATTGGCACAGGCGACGAAGATGTGGGAACAAGGGGGAGTCGACGATATTCTTCCAAGACTAAAAGATGAAATTATGACTTTGGGATTTGTTAAATACAGAAATTCACATGTTGCTTCAGATATACGGAGTGTCCCATAGGTCGAGATGACAACAACTGACACACACAGAGAAACATGTCAGTTTAATATTCATTTATGGACAACCAGACCCAACACACCAATTAGTTGTTGAAAAAAATACCTGACAACAGTTAAGAATGTGTAAGAATGAACTAGAAGAATTATGGTGATAGACAGGCAATTATCTTCGTAGAAGTAAACAAACTATACGAAATGTATATAACAGAAGTTGTTTAATCCAAATCGAAAGAATTACTTAAGACAAAAGGTCCCACGGCTTCAAATGATGACGAATTTTAGTCCATAGACGCGGTAATGATGACAAAACCTTGAACTAGTTCTTTACATCCGTTTACACTGTTGAGAACGCCAGAAAAATCCCTTCACCACCGTTGATATTGTCGGGAATAATAAAGCCACTGTTCGTGTTACTATCACTAACATAAATTACATCAAATACAATAACTCTACACGAAAGAAATAACGTAAATGGAACCTGTAGAGAATTAAATCCTTCACTGAATTATCCGACAAATCACTCTCCCTATATGTGTAACTCCTCAAGACTAGAGGCCTTTAACATCACATTCTCGTTATTGTTAAATTTATGATAAAAATCCTTCATGACAAACTTTGGAATGATTTAAATCACTTTCTCTCACTGAAGACTCGACGCGGTTTCCTAAGACATTGGTCATCCATCAGGAAGCTCTTGACTTATATCAACACGAAAATAGAACAGGAGATATTATGCCTTTTGATTTCTAAGAAGGATTTTGGAAAGTCCCTCACAAAATATTCCTTTCATAAATAACTATATGGAGTCATAGACGATTGTTTAAGTGGATAGAGAATGAGATAACTGGACTTAAAAAAATAATAATTATAAGCAAATAAACCTCAGAAACAAATAATATTACAGACGATGAGCTAAATTTACTGACGATATTTAACCTAAATAGAAAGGCACAGTATCACCCTATTGCCAGCTGATACCGGAGTGTTGGGAGGAGCTCGGTGCCTGCAGTAACAAGTGGGTAATGAGCTTCAGTGTCGATAAATGCAAAGTCCTGTACATTGGACATAGGAATGCGAGAGCCAACAGCTACAGCGTGAATTCAGTGAAACTCTGGAAATTAAATAAGGGAAACAAAAGTTTGGGATTCATTTATCAGATTCCTTGAAGTTAAGCAGGTGTCGTAAAGTAGTTAATTGGAATCGGGACTTTATCGGATGATCCTTTGAATTTAAACCGGAAAAATCATTTGGATGCTACAGAGTGTATCCGTGCGTTTCAATGTGGAATATTGTGTAATTTATTTTCCCTACTATAAACCAAAAACAAAGAAAATGTCTCGAATGAATACAGCGAGGAACAGCAAAGAGAATCCCAGAATGAAAAACAAGTAAAAATCTCGTTTAAGAGCACTCAACTCTCAGTGTCGAAATACGGAGAACAAGAGGACATCTAACGCAAGTAATTAGTGACCAAAGGATATGATCAACTTAATGCTCAGTAATACCGTTCATCAGAGAACACAGACGGTACAAGAACCACGGAAGTAGCTGAAAGAATCAGATACACCAAACTACATATGCGAATTAAGAGGTAGAGGCAATTCTTCCTATTCATATGATGCTTCAGACGGACATCTAAAAGGTTATATTTATGGAGGATAAGAACAAGACCTGCGAGAATAACATTGTTGTCAGCCAGACCATCACAAGAAGTTTACTGAGGTTGTGACGTAATACCTTTAGACGCTGCCTCTGTCACCGCCAAGATACATATATATTTGGACTCACTTGTAAAAGATGGTTCTCTCTGACGTCATATATCACAGACTTCGAAAAGGTAGGAAATATGTTTCAAAAAATGGGGTCAGTTTTATTTGGCATTGATAAATTGATAGTGTGGTGTCTTAGTGTGTGTAATAATAATAATAATAATAATAATAATTAACGGTTTATTGAAAGAGCTTGGCAGCCAGAAGGCTGAAAATATACAGTTACATATTTGGGGAATGGGTTACGAATTACAAATAATATACAAGTAACATAAGTGACACAAATAAGACATATAATAACTTAGATGGGGAAAAGCTCAAACTACAGTTCATTTCAACATCGTGACAGTGTTACAGTATTACATGTTATTGATAATTTTTACAATGGTTGGGACTGGGCTGTTCTTATAGCGATCAGTTCGTGCACGTATGGGCTGGATGCGGTTGTGGTGTCGAACAGCAATTCTCGGACAAGGGACCTCGGGTGGTAGTAGGAGCCGGTGTCGGGGATGGTGTAGAAGCTTCTTACCAAATTTGCAGATGAGGTCGTGGTGATGGTCAGTGAGAGTCGAAAGGGTCAGTGTGTTGAGCGCTTCTTGATATGTGTGTGTGTGTGTGTGTGTCGTTAATAAATTATATATCGCCAGCTCACGGGAAAACTCGACTTGCACACGACACACTCCTCCACCACCATGGCTCCACACAACACACTCCACCACTCTACACGCTCTTTCGCCATATATTCAGTAAATTAGTTTCTTGGGTTAATCACACAATTACATAACCTTTTTTCTCGTTTTACCGACCCGGGAGGGGGGGGGGAGGGTGGGGGGGGGGTGCCGTTTAATCAGAGGGTCCTTGAGCTTCTGAGTTCATTATGATCTGATGTCACTTAGGAGATTCATGCTCTCACCGTCAACGAATCTCAGGCCAAGTTTAATTTCGTAGAAAGAACCGAGTGATATTTAGGAGATGCTTAAATGTACTTTATCATGCTCAGACCTGATTCCTGACATCTTTCATTGTCTTTGTTTTTGGGATTAACCAAGACACATGGTATTGAATTCTACCCAATTGAACTCTTTGTTATTTTGAGAAAGTCTATGTGGAATCCGATCCGGTTTCCCACACTAACAAGCCTAACAGATCCGAACAAACCCTAACGAACAGTCACCCGTCCACTGTAGTATCCTTTGCCTGTCTTCTGCAGCAACCTAATTCTGTCTACTTCTACAGCATTCTTCTCTTGTGCGTTGCTTCAGCATTTCCCGCCTGTACATTCCACAACATATTTTTCCAGCTTACTGTTTCACCATCCTTCTTTTGCCCGTTGTTACATCCTTCTTCTATCAGCAGCTGCAACATCTCTTCATCAGGAAATAAGTAATCAACAAAAATTCAAGTCAGTCACAATTTTGCAAGTCTTGTATCGAAACAGTCGCACTTATAAATAGTTTTCTCCCATCAATGACCGTTACTGTGACACTCGTTCTGAGTCAAGAGGCACAAGAGCCGTTGACACCTTCCTCTGGATACCCACAATATCCTCACAAATCAACAAGGACATAATTATCTTAATCATCCCAACGTCTCACAGTACTGCATCACCGAATAATTTTCCTAAGTTTCTAATTACTTGTGTAAGTGTACTCACGGAAACACTTAAAAGAAGTAATTTTAAAGAAGACGTACAGCAGATGAGGTAGGGTAGTGTGAGCAGCCCAGGAATATTCAATGAGCTTCGTGTTGGTGGAGCGTCTTGTTAGTACCTGATAGTCCGCGGGGAGTTTTGCGCATCTGTCTCCTCTTTTTATTGATGCTCAAAACAGTCCACACGTTTTTCTGTTTGTCTGTCAGTCTATCTCTCTCTATCACACTAAATTCACTTTCTAACACACTGGATGAACATATGGGGAAAACTATTTTGAAAATAATTTAAACAGCAAATATTTTAAACATATAGCCGCCGCTCCCTTGTCATAAATTCAATACATATCGTTTCCATTTCTTTATCACAAATTATGGAGATTTATGGTACTGTTACCAAGACCATAAAGGAAATTATCTGGAGAATAAAATATTTTTCCCAGCCAACGGGTCGTTTTTCATGGTAGATAAAACCATTAATCTTAAAGGCGCCGAATGTTTTGAATTCTGAAAGACGAAGGAAAATTTTTTTTTTTTTTTTTTTTTTTTTTTTTTTTTTTTTTTTTTGCACATTTAACGGTAACGCACCAAATTCGATAATGTGTCTGTCTTATGAATTGGTGAATAATTTGGGTATCTCTCTCTTGTGTGTGGATCTGTTACAACTCGATAAACTTTCGCTTATGGAGGACGTGAACCATTAGTGTACAGTACATTACTACTACTGTGTACTTCCAACCACCTCCGTCTTGTTATGGCTTAGAACCAATTAAGGTGAAGAATAATTGGTTTAGGGCTTAACAATGTTCAGATAGTACTGTATATGTTACGAATTCTACATTTACTTGTCGCATCTGTATGACACACTTGTTTAATGTTAATGAGATGCCAAGAACTCAACAATGACAGCTGAGTCACACCTGTTTCCCCTGACCATCATTATCGTAGTAACAAAAGTATACCACAACACCATTATTACAGTAACAATTATTAGGTAACATATGTTCCTCACCAGGGCTGGCTACCTGGACCTATGGGTACAGTACGGCTCATAAGGTGATTAAAAACTACTAAGCGTGGTTCTTAGACAGACAGACAGAATGGGAGAGAGAGAGAGCATGCGAAAGGCTGTATTGTGTATCATTAATAAGGAGAGAACTTTACATAGAAAACTCTTTTGAATGTTTTATCACAACTCGTCCTACGCAATAGACACCAAAGTTCTCTCTCTCTAGTCGAAAAATGCTTTGACTGCAGATTTAATTAAATTTTAGGAAAGGGGAGAAACATAACAATGCTAATTTTATTCCAGGTCAGTTTTATATATAATAGTCTAAATAGGAATGAAAGGATATACTGCGAATACTTTTTCATAAGATAAAAGCCTAACTCTACTATGGTGTTCTACCTCGTATATGCATTAAAACTTTTCTATACATTAGCTCACCTCACTAACACCAGGAGCTGTGTTAGTATTGGGATGACCCGGCGTAGGCTATTCCAACCCTTCACTAATAAGGTCACTCTTAGAGAAAGTATTACAAGCAACAACAAAAAGTTTCATAACATAAAAATTTCTTTATAGTGAACAAAATAACTTTTCCAGGGAAGCCAAAGGTAAGGCATAAGTTTTAGTTTTTCAATAATTTTTGTTCATGTATTTAATGTTTGGGTATTATTAACGGGGTTGTTTTTGATCATTACAAATGTTTATTATCATTTCCCGAGACACCTCTTATGTCCAGAAATGTTTCTATTAATAACCTTCATTACCAGTTTTTTAATTTTAGGGCAAAAGTTTGAAGTGTAGAGAAACTTCGCTTTCATTTGTTTGAGAGAGAGGTAGAGAGACCCACATTTGCTTGTTTGTTTTTAAAATTCGAATTTTTTGTCACAGAACAACAACATGCTCTACAGTTGCATCAATTGAAAGGAGTATTTGATATTCACTTGCCGTCCATCGGTGTTCAGTACCTAAACCTTATTTCACTAAAAGAACACAATGGTTAATTTTCACACCGAACTGACTTCAAAATGATTTATTCAAGAACTGTGAAATCAATTCAGGTAAAAAACAAGGAAAGTATTTGGTGTGTCTTGGTCGAACAAGTCCTCTGTTTAGACAAGTAAATGTATGCACCTAACGACTATATAGGCAGGAGACTCTTCCAACCAATCAGAATTTGCATACCTGAGTGGAGGGAACTGCCTGTAGTATAAGGAAAATTTTAGCGAATTTTTTTTTTTAATCGGTTACTGACGTTAAACCTGAAGTGTATTCTGGATCCTTCGCTAACACACTCGAGATATCAAGTTTGTTTTTCATTTTTTATTTGTTTCCATCTTCAATTTTTCTTCCAATATAATATAATTGCAGACACAACAACCTGAAGAGTACCTTATTGCGTGTCCTAATTTATAATGAAGTTGGGGGTAATACTGTGTTGTCCGATGATCTTATGTAGTAATGAGCGTCTAAAAGATCTAATGAAGGGAATATCATCTTTAGTGAGAAAAACTGCATCGTGGATGATATTCTAACAAACTAACATTGTCAGCCTAATGAATGGACTGTTGTAGCCAAGAATCTTTTCCTCATATAGTCAAGTAGCCAATATCACCCTCCCTCTGCCCTCTGTTTACATTTAATTGAATTCCACACAAAAGAATACTGCTAACCTTTATCCGATTGAAGCCCGTAACACTACTAAGAAAGGCGGGTTATTGGATTCAGTTAAAGAGAGTTAAGATTCCGTTTTAGAAAGTCATAAAATTTCGACTTTCAATTAAAGTTAGTCAAAAACTTTCTACTCTGGTGCTCGTTGTCCCTTGTTTCTATAATGTTACTTCAGGTGTTTACTGCAAGTGAAAAATGGGTTAAGCTTATTTTTACCAAGGCAGAGGTAAACTTTCATTATCTTCTTCTAATGGGATCCACTTTCATTTTCATTATAGAAGATTTATTGATGACAATTTTATTTTATCTACAACATCTAAAAATATTTCTACTTTTTTTTTCACGTATCTAATATCACAACATGACAGCTTCAAATTGACAATCAAATGGAAGGAAAAATGGGAAATGATCACTCTTATACATTAACACAGAGACATGGTAATAATTTGGGGGTCACCGTTTCTCGTAAACCTTCATTCGCTGAACCCTAATCTAGATTTTCATCGGCATTTCTAGAAAGAGGATGTTATTTGTACTTTAGTTAATTGGGCATATACCATTTAGTCTAATAATGATAAAGTATACTGCGACAGTACGACGCAGACGGGGAATGGCGACAATTGTCTTATGTGAGATAATCGGTGACAATTTGGTGTATATCTGATAACGTTGCATTTCTTTATATATTATATCGGAAACAGAAAAAAAATACTCCTTAAAACAGAGAAAATATTCGCTCACCTAATGAGCATACGTTTACGTGTTAAGGTGTAATAACTCAAAAGTTAACTGGCAATATTGGAATATAATAAGGTTCATCTGGTCAAAAAGAAAAAAATTCTTTTTTGGCCTCACAGGAAAAAAATGTAGTGAAATTTTTCACATTCAGATTGGCATGGAAATGTACAGTCGATGTTCACCAATGAATTTTTTTAATAAATTTTATGAAATTCTTTAGAATAAAATAATATGAATTTGTTATATGGTAATGAAGAGATTTGTTTTTTTTATCTTCACAAATAAAAGGCTGAGAAACTGTGTGTGTGTGTGTGTGTGTGTGTGTGTGTGTGTGTGTGGTGAATGGAAGGGGGGGGGGGGGGTATATCAGTGCACTGTACGTCATGACAACCTGGGAGAAGTCAGCCACACATCCTCACCACAATGTTTCGAGGCTCTGTCATCAAAGCCTCTTCTTTCTACCTTTCATTTTTAGCGAAGTGGTATATAAATACTTTTGCATCACACACACACACACACACACACACCACCACCACTAGTACTACTACTTTGCTGTCACTCGGAATCGAGTATGACGATCATCCATCTGTGATACAATGATATGAGTTATTTAGGATAACACCTTGGTTGGTGAGTTTTAAGGTGACCGGCAGAGTCGTTCAGAGATGTTGCCCATGTGGAGGGCTTCATCTAGTGCAGTAGTAGCGGCGGCAGCGTCTTTACGGCGTTGGTGCTTGTCTGCCTTGGTATGCAGTCTGGCTAACTCGAAAGTATTGACACCTTCTTGTGCGGTGCTCCTCCAAGCGTTACGGTGTAGACTAATCATCTCCCAGGTGAAGGGGTCGATTTGGCACTTTATCAGGTTTGTCTTAAGACGATCCTTATACATTTTCAGTTGCCCGCCAGCATTAAGTTGCAACAGCACCTTTGTTTTTTATAAATATTCGCCCAAATGAATAACATCAACTAATTCACCAAGTTATTCAACAATGACTCAACCTGTTGACGATAACAGACAGCTGAGCCTGTAACTATCTCAGAGGTCGAGCGCAGGTCAGCAGATTATTGAAACATTCGGCTGAGACTCTCACGCCCAGAGAGGGGGCAGAACTTCACCAACTTGAGCAGGGAAGAACACGTCACTCAAGTGTTCTCTCAAAGTGTATTCACAACACTTTCTTGGGGAGAATTCAAATTTTTTTCACTCCGATTAAAACTGTTTTTGAAACATTTCGAGAGCATGTACGTCTCAACAATTGTTGTAAGTCAGTGGCAACCAACGACACACTTTGGTTACACTCGACATCACCACCATTTTCTGTTTCTTTGTTCATCTTCACTGACCGTGTCCACAGAGGCATCAGTAGAACTGTTACCAGTATCACTTTTTTTCCTCTGCGTGGACACTAGTTCCTGGTGGATCTTGAGTTTCCACATCTGGTACTGACATCTGAATGTCTCCAGTTTGACTGTAATTTTTCCATAGCTGCTGCACTGTGTTGGTGGTGTTTTTTTTCTGTAGTGTATCACAGAGGCTCCTTAACATTTCAGTTTTAGCTGTAAATTGAGCTTTAAGTTCTTTAATTTCATTTTTCAAGTCATTGACCTCTTCACGTTGTGCGTGTTCGCGGGGTGTGTTGGCAGCTACCTGTTGTGTCGGTACGTCTGTGTTGCCCCATGCTGATCTTTCGATGACTGCTGGTGATGATCCTGGAGCTTTGGTGGGGAGGGCGGGCCAGGGGTTGGCCGGAGGGAGTACCCTAGCAGCAGTAGTGTTTCTTGAGACCTGCCTGGGTGACGGGTCTGGGCGCTGAAGGGGTGTAGGAGCTCTAGAACAGTTAGGGTGCCATACAGGAACTCCAACTGTTTTGCAGTTAATACACTTCTGTTGAATGACACCCCCTTGAGCAACTGTATCTCTGCAAGCCTGTGTTGCATGTTGTCTTGAGCAGAGACCACACCACGGCTTATTCGAGGGGCATAACCGGGCCACATGGCCCCAGTGCTGACAATTGTAACACCTCCGGTTAGGGGGCTGATAGAGAGTTACCTTCAGAGTCCGATAGGCACCACGGACTCGAATGGTCTTGGGTGGGTCTTCCGAGCCAACCCAGTCTGCAATGACTGCATTCTTGCCCCTGAGTCGCTTCGTCCTACTGATGTCGGGATGAGCTTCTAGTAGTGTAAGGGTCTGGTACTGGTCGAGCCCTATGATTAAGATGGTTTTCTTGCTCGATGGTTGGGATGATTGTTCCATGGTTATTCCCCTTATGCTATTGGTGAGGAGATCCTGTATGACTGCTGGGTCGCTTCTAATCAGAACATGATCTTGTGTACCGACTCTGAACTGAAACTCAGCCTCTGGGTGTTTGTCTTCCGCATCGTCCAGCCAGAGATACTTGTCTTCAGGTGATGTACCTTCAGGGAAGTTTAATCTTACTCTCATGGGGGGTTGAGGTTGTAGTTGATGGTCTCTTAAGTTTCTCTGCCTTTTCGGCCTTCCGCTTGTTCCTGGACTGAACTAGTTGAAAGCCATCCTCTCCGTTGGTGTCAAGGTCAACACCATAGTCGCCTGGCTCACTCAGTGCATCAGGAGAGTTAAAGCGAGTAGCTGGGTCTCCAGTCAACTCAGACATGGTGGAGTTACAGGGCTCGACTTATATGCCTACGTCAGAGGGCCGAGGACTGCTTGGCACTCCTAGGAAGTCAGCGGTGGTTGGGAGACTTAACCCTCTTAGAGGACAAAGGAGACAGCATCTACAGCGTATTAGCGGTGTGAGGGGAGGCCATGAGCGGGCCTCCCGCGGAGGGAGTGTGGTGTCGGGGGGACTAAGGTAACAGGAGTATTCTCAGTTTATAAACACTTTTATTACACTACACTTGTTCTTAATAGTATCTCTCTCATTCTGGTTAGATACAGTATCAAAGTTAATTTTAGTTTCAAAAGAACTATCCAGCCTGGGACACTATGAGGACGGGGGGGGGGGGGGGTTGTGTAAACAAACCCTTACCACATGACACGAGCGTGACCACAAGGGTATAGGCCTTGCCTCGCCGGCACCTACACACGCCACAGTGCTCAACCAACGTTAGTTCACTTGTTATACAGGCAAAATATTTGCAGTTGTTGACCTATCGGTTAAGGTAATCCTCCAAGTGATAGTGTTAGGAAGAACACCTAATATTGAGTACCACCCTGTGAGAATCCTGCACCATAATTCCCAGTGTGTACCACCGTAATCTTAAAAAGATCACAGGTGGTCCACGCACACAGCCCTGCTCACACACGCTGAGGGGAAACTGGAGTGGGAGAGAGGGAGGGAGGGAGGGTAGGAAAGAGGGAGGGTGGGTAAGAGAGAGGGAGGGAGGGTAGGAGAGAGAGAGGGAGGGAGGGTAAGAGAGAGGAAGAAAGGGAGGGAGGGTGGGGGGGAGAGGAAGAGAGGGAGGGAGTGTAGGAGAGAGGGAGAGAGGGACAAAGGGAGGAAGAGAGGGAGGGAGGGTAGGAGAGAGGGAGGGAGGGTATGAAAGAGGAAGAGAGGGAGGGAGGGTAGGAGAGACGGAGGGAGGAATAGAGGGTGGGAGAGAGGAAGAGAGGGAGGGAGGGTATGAGAGAGGTAGGGAGGGTATGAGAGAGAAAGAGAGAGAGGGAGGGTAGGAGAGAGGGAGGGAGGGATAGAGGGTGGGCGAGAGAGGGTGGGAGAGAGGATAGGTGAGAGGGTAGGAGGGTGGGAGGGGGAAGAGAGGGTGGGAGAGAGGGAGGGAAGGTGGAAGAGATGGCAGAAGAGAGGGTGGGAGAGAGGGAGAGAAGGTGGGAGAGAGGGAAGGTAGGAGAGAGGGGGGGAAGGGTGGGAGAGATGGCAGAAGAGAGGGTGGAAGAGAGGGAGAGAAGGTGGGAGAGAGGGAAGGTAGGAGAGAGGGGGGGGGGAAGATGGAAAAGAGAGAGAGAGGGGGGAAGGGTGGGAGAGAAGGATTGAAAGGGAGGAATTTTTCTTTTAATGAAAAGGCAATAGTGTTATTACCATGAAAGAAAGGAAGGAAGGAAGGAAGGAAGGAAGGAAGGGAGGGAGGAAGGAAGGGAGGAAGGTAGTTGTAGCGTACTTTACCAGGAGGAGACTAAAATGTTGTTTCTAGGAGAAGGAGTGAGGAGGAGGTCCCAGTGTTCTGGTAATGTAAGGAGGGATTAAATAAACGTATGCTTGCAGGAGAAGGAGTAAAGGAGAAACTTACAAGGAGTTTTCCAGGAAATGAGGGCGGGGAGAGAGAGAGAGAGAGAGAGAGAGGTTATAGAGTTATTGCCAGGGAGGGTAAGAGAAGTGAGGGGACTAATGTGTTCTTGCTTTGGAGAGAGAATTTTAAAATCTTTGCCAAGGAGGGAGGAGATTTCAGTGCTCTTGCCAGGAAGGGAGAGAGTAGAACAAACAAACATTACTTGCCAAGGTAAAAGGTCTTACGTTATTTTTGCTAAGGTAAAAGGGTGTAGCTTAAAGTACTCTTGCCATACATGGAGGGATTAGATGAAAAGGTGCTGCCAGGGAGGGAAGAAGGAAGGGAGAAAGGAGTATAAAGGGTGGGTTCTAGGATATATACTCGTAAGTTCTCTTGTCTTCGGAAGGGAGAAATGGAAATGCTCTTTTGCTGGAAACGGAGATTGCTTTAGAGGGAGGGAGTTAAGTGTTGTTGCCAGGGAGGATGGAAGAGATATTTTATTGTTCTTGCCAGGTAATAGAAGTTACAAGAACATTATAATATATCTCCTCCCTTCGTTTACTTTAACACCTGTAAAACTTTTTATTATTATTATTATTATTATTATTATTATTATTATTATTATTATTATTATTATTATTATCTGGATTATTATTATTATTCGAGCAGTCAATTTGTGTTTGAAGGACGACCATTGGCGAGTCATGAGACAAATATCATCATTTCAATTATAAAGAGAAAATTTTTGATCTCTTGACACGAGGAAGAAAACAACCCCCATCGACGTGGATTTTTAACACATGAGAACAATAACACTTGTCTCGCCAGCTGTGATGATTTCCTGACCCGTTTTGGTTCTCCGGGAAAAACAGCGATCGAGCGACCATCTGCTGAAACTACCTGCGTGTTGTTTTGATAACATCGGCTGGAGTCATATTATATTCAACAAATACCATTTCCTTATTATTTAGACAACATTATTTTCTATTTTGGACGATGATATAAATAATAAACCTCTGGCCAGAATCTAACCAGTAACGTATCTCTACTTTCGTTGAATTTATTTATTTTTACAATTTTCACTGAACTTGGATTGGTCTTGTGAGTGTCCCTCGTGAACTCGGAGTCTTCCCGTTTATGAGTTAAGTCACCACACACGATAGAACAATAGGAACGGGGTGAACGGATGTCATGCAGGTGTAAAAGGGTAGTAAAGCTCTCGGGACAGGTGCTGGTCGGAACACTTAACACCTGCGCTGCCTCTGTTGTTATTATACCAGCAATAACTTGATATAAAGGCAATGGGGGATGAAACGTCACAGCTGCCTCTACCACGAGACAAACTTTATTATTCTGAGTTTTGTTCATTCAGATCTTTAACAAGGTAACCGACTCCTGGTAGAGTTTTGTATAAAGTAGGTCCTATTCCTGTTACGACTGTGTTCAACTTGTAATGTCAGGGAGGGTCAGTAAGAGCATCAGAGAGGGCCAGTAAGAGTGTCAGAGAGGGTGAGTAAGAGTGTCAGAGATGATCAGTAAGAGTGCCAGAGATAGTCAGTAAGAGTGCCAGAGAGGGTCAGTAAGAGTGCCAGAGAGGGTAAGAGTGCCAGAGAGGGTAAGAGTGCCAGAGATGGTCAGTAAGAGTGTCAGAGAGGGTCAGTAAGTGCTAGAGAAGAAAAAATACAAATTATAAAGGCAAAAAGAAAGACAAATGAACATTCACACAAATATCAACAAATAGCAAAAATAAAACCGTAAACAGAGGGAGTGTTGAGTGAGAGGGAGAGCAGGTGACGCAGAGGTGTTAAGGAGACGGCAACATGAGGTACAACACGCCAGCACCAGACGACCTACAGGTGCTGGTGATATGATGCTCACGTAACAACTAGACTCAGGTGATGACCAGAAGGTGGGAAATGAAATCGGTGATGTTGAAAGTAAAATAAATCCCGGTATTTTTTTTTACTTAATCTTCACTTGGTTTGGGTTAATGGGTGACATATATCGTGGAGAGAAGCTGCAATATATATAACTCTCTTTAATCTCTTTTGTTATATAAATTAATTAATCTTCTATGGCCTGTTTTTGTAGACGGATACAAGAGTTTCTTTATTGCGTATTTAATGTAAAAGTTTATAAAGTTAAAGAAGATGATAAGAATGTGTGGAATGTGTTAATAATTTTGTTTTGTAAGTTATCTGTACCATTGGCCTGTGACGAGAGGGAGGAGGAGGAGGGGAGAGGAGGAGAAAGAGACAAAGAAGGTGAGAGGGAAAGGAGATAAACTGAGGTCATGAAGCATACAAAAAGAGGGTAGTGACCATGGAGGTAGAGAAAGTAGAGAGGGGAAGTGACCATGGGAGGTAGAGAAAGAATTGAAGGGATGTGAAGATGGGAGGTAGGTACAGTAGTGAGGGGAAGTGATCATGGGAGGTAAAGAAAGTATTGAGGGGACGTGACCATGGGAAGTAGACACAGGAGGGGGGCGTTAGTCAGTGTACACTAATACCACCATTGTAAATACACCAGTTGCACCACCATCTTGTTGTTAGTCTTGCATAATAATTTAACGTGAATAAGAAGATCCGTCCTTCATGTGTGGGTCAATATAGTGCGACGCTGCCAGTCAGGTCCAAGGAAGAAGAAAATTTAGTCCTAATTAAGGAAGAAATTTAAGGTGAGTTTTTTTTTGCTCTCAGTAAAGCTTCACTCATGAAATTCTCAGGAGCTAAGATAAGATTCCTGCTAATGGTGTTTGTTGCCACTAAGGCGGTAAATGTTATAATATACGGGACCCAATATACTTCTATGTCTATATTATACTGTATATAAAGACACAAATGACTCCCTATATTAAAGCTATTTTTTCTATATAATAAAGTTATAAGAATTTACTAGACTGTCTCGTAATCCTTAAGGTAAAAAATATTATATTTGTAAGTCAAATTAATACTATTATTATACGTGACGTTGTTGTGTAATTATGTCAGTATTTTACGGCATGTCTTGTTGTGCTCATCTAAGGATATAAATTCTAATTTCATGCTTAACGAGCCTGCCAACCAATCATGAGTCGAGGCGTGATTAAGATGTTATCTCACCGGAACAGCTTATAACCCTGAGGGGGAACTGGGGTGAGTTGAGGGCTGTGTGCTCTTCTCTGACTATGGAGCTGCATACAGAAGGGGAAGGGAATATGTAGAGTCATTTGGGAGGATTTCTTGTGGCTCCTTCAAGAGTTGACTTATATAATTTGAATTCATCTTGTCATCTGTTACGATTATGGTGCAGAAGGCCGAGGGTGACTCACGGGGACAAAGCCTTAAGGACTGGGTATGTTAACAGGCTATAGTGGAGATAAGACTGGTAGAGTAATCTCCTTTTATTCGTGCGGTAAAATTAATAAAAAATTAAAACACTTGATAAATTATTCGATAAGGACAGTAATATCAACAAATATAACCCGGAAATTAATTAAATAACTGTATACTGATTACTGGTTCAAGCTACCAAGAGGAAGGCAACGATAGGAAAAGAATTTAATTTCACCGAGTAATCACCTGTCCTTTGTATCACCCAACCCAACACAACACTTAACACAGGTGTTCCCAGCCCCTGAAATAATACACCTACATATTATTAGGTTATTGTGTGCACTATAACCAAGGTGTGGTGTGTACACTATAACCCAGGTGTGGTGTGTACACTATAACCCAGGTGTGGTACACATGCTGTACTGAGTATTGGTATTAAGTCTCATTTTATATGGGACTAATCCTCTTGCGTCTATAATACAATTAATTATTTTTGTTTCCGTAATACCCAGTCGTGAAATGTTTTACTGACAATCATCTCAGAGAGTAAACATGTTCCCGTTCCATACGTACATTTATCACTGCTTTCATAGTCCAGTCATGTGTAACTTTTGCCAAGGAATAGTCGGTATTATCATTTAAGTTAGTATCGAGAACAAAGTTAAATATCACGGCTACTATTATAAGAATCATTGTATGTGGCTGTGTTCACTGTGCATGAGAGGCGTTACTGTACATTGTCTGGCCATAGCAACTCTACGTGACACTTAACAATTATTTTAACCACGTATCTCTTGCACCTGGAGATGATTGAAATATACAAAGACAAAATTACTAATACACGTTTTCAAATTTCCTGATAAAGAAAAAATAATGTTAGTACATATGATTTTCACATGGTTTCACGCCCCTCCCTACTGTACCAACCTCCCCTCCCCCCCCCCCCCCCCTCCCCCTTTGAACTGCTCTACTGGGCGGTCAGTTATGGAAACATTTACGTCCACAGAAAAGTTCTGTGAAAAATAGATTGACAATGAGGACTAATAGAATATGAGCATCTAAGGCACCATAACGATAGTGCGTCCATAACGCGGCCATTAGTCTGGTTCAGGCAAAGGTCAGGTCACGTCCTTCCTTAAACAATGCAATAGTTACTGGAACCAAACAGCTCTCGAGGGCCTCTAAGACAAACTTTGGCCCTTACTTGACCTCAGCCCTCAGGGTACTTCACAACTTTTCAAGCAGCTCGAATACTTTAAGGGGTAACTCTTGACCAGCCAACAGACCTCCATAACAACACCGGGTCCTCTCCCATCATCCTGGACGTGTAATGTCCCACAAGACACTCCAGTGATTATTTTAACACTATGGCATTAATAATATCACGACTATCAGATCAGTACAGGAAATTCCTATATATCCACTTCAACTGCCTACAAAAGAGACCCCAACTTAACCAGGAGAGAGAATCCCTAATAGACCACGTGATCTTAATGACTCCCAAATCGTCTATAATATTTCCCACTGCACAGTTTGTGTAAATTAACAATGTTTTTTGATTTATCAAAATACTCCGTTAAAAAACATCAGTTGTAACATCCGCCATGCCTTAATACACCGTTACCATTCATTAACTAACACACCCCATGAATTATCGGGATATCCCACCAGTCATTACCACATGCCACCGTCCCTAAGACTCTCCAAGGCTTATCATAATCTCCCAACACTTGATGATACTGTCAAGATGCTGTATGATGGCTAAGACATGCTGAATATGCTGTAATGATACCCAAGTCATGATCCGTGACACGCAACACACAACTCATTATACCCACGACACGATCATGACAGAAAGAACATTATACTCCAGACATATACTTCAAGGATCATGTGTGGTGGTCAGCAGTGGGTGTGCAGACAGTCACGTGATTCATGCAGTCGTGTTTTCCGGGTGTCTGAGTGATATTGTACAGAAAGTCGTGTTAAATCACACACACACTCACACACACACACACACACACACAAAACACACACACACACAAAACACACACACACACACACACACACACACACACACAGAAGAACATGGGTGTAGTAGAGAAAGTAATTCATCAAGGTGCAACAAGTAACTAAACAAGTGAGGGGGAGAGTAAGGCAGACAGCAGCAGCAAGTTGGACGGTCCTAACAACACCTGGGATGATCCATGACCGTGAGCCTCAGTTAGTCTTTATTACAAGCTCGAGGTGCTTCATCCCCACCCACTGACTGTGTGTGTGTGTGTGTGTGTGTGTGTAGGGTGAAGTTTTGAACAAGATAAAGGAGAGAGAGAGAGAGAGAGATGAGGATATATACACGTAACAGCAGGTATGACAGCTTAATGAGGTGACAAACGAAATGTGAGTGAGGGATGGAGACTGGGAGGAGCATACAATATACTGAATGAAATGGTTAACAAAACAATGGTTGTGTGGCCTTGTACTGGACGACAGATGTATTAAAATACTTTCACTGTATAATGTTAATGTGAGGAAACTGTCTAAAAGCATTACCACAGTTAGCAAGATGCATTACAAGCTTTGTGAAAAACCGTGTAGAAGTATTATCACAAAGGCCATAACAATGAAACACAACGAGAATTACGAGCGTGTGTGCAAACACAATTTAACAATGGTCGCTGCCATGTTGCGGAGATATTCAGGGTTTAAGTGAAGCATCTCGTTAAATAAAGGAGTGAGGGAAAATGAGACATATGAAACTGCTGTGTGCTGCATATTATAGATTTATTTTCCCTGTTGATATTTTAAGCACCATGTGCGCAGGTTAACACGGAAGGTGGAATAAGCCAGGCCTGATAAGTATCCCTTTTTTACATATATTACCACGGAGTATAAAAACCAGTAGCCGTAAATACTTGATGCAAGTAAACAATGGTGGAACACAATGAGGATTATCAAAGATTCTCTCTATGGGCCACGTCGCTTTGTTTACGGAGAGAAAGGTGGGGATCTCGTGACGGCTGGCGTTGGAGGAAACATTTTGAAAAAATACGAAAATAAGTTTTTTGGATTTAAAGACGATCAATTATTAGGTTTTATGCGTCTCATAAATACGGGCATTGAGGTTTAGGTGTAAGCCATTGCCCAATTAAGAATCATTACGTGTCGTTATGCATACTTGAATATCAAATTAATGGCACCAATACCAGCTCTGAGTTTGAAGCAGATCGTCTTGTCACCAAAGCTATCGTCTGTAAACAAGAGGAACTGATCATTTACCAGTTTCAACCAGTTCAATTTGTGTGTGTTCGGCAGAGTTAGGCCAAGGAGCGAGCCTCAGTCAAGAGCCGGGGGTTATAGTGTTACGACCTTCTCAAGTTACTTGGAGAAGTGTAGAACCCTCAGCAGTCTCTATAATATAGGAGCTGTAACCCTCACCCTTATGGAAGAACTTTATCTGTGAACTGTGGGTCCTCTAGAGCAGGGGTTCTCAATAATATGGTTCACAACAACAAACCATTAGTCATTTAGGCAGTATCAAAACAACAATTAAGCTAATGAACACAGATGCTACGCTAAGTTACAATCACAAATGTCAACTTAGCAAGGCTAACATTTGTAATGCACACAAACACATGTATTAACCAACGGACACACAGAGAGAGAGAGAGAGAGAGCACGTGTGTATGAAAGTAGCAACAAACGGCAGAGGGATTCAAAGTCAAATGGAGCCAATCTCACTTGGAAACACAGCCCATGATATCTCCACCACAATGACCAACCAACCTCATATGGTAAAGTAATCATTCAGGGCTAAAGTTTGGAGATCAAAGGGTAAAACTTTAACCCATAACCTTTTCAAGTCATGTGAGACAACGATCTTCCTTCTTTCATCGCTTTATCTTAATATTGCTAGACACTTGCCTCTATTGTTTTGTTTTATTCAAAGACATTAATACTCACCTCAACATGATGCTTTGAAAAAATAATAAATTTAATGTGATTTATCTTTCCCCGAAAATAGGAAGACTAACAATGTTTAAGTTTTTAATTAAAAAATCAAATAACTGTTTCGTGTTATAGTATCGACAATCATTCTTTAGCAACTACAGGTGATCGCGGGCCCTTCGCGCACCCGGTGAAAGTTTAAACGCTCGTGCTTGCTTGCCTACCGCGCAACTGCCGTCCGGCTGACAGCGTACAGCGAATGAGGGTGCATCGTTTTCCATCATAAATAATATGGTTAATTAATGCCGTCCTAAAGAAACCATCGACATGGGACCAGGTTTGTTCCACTCTACGATTTTTTTTGCGATTTTTCCACCAAGTTTGATGAAAAACGATTGTGCCTTTTCGGCTGCCCAGAACAGACAGACAGACAGACACACGGCCATTCCTATGGAATATTAGATGATAAATTTAATATTCCAAATCCAGACTCATAACCATTAAGGTATAAATAGTCAGATATAACGAGATTAACAACACAAGTAGCCAATAAGACGAGTTATATAGTTACCCAGTCAGTCAACAAGGTATGAGGCCAACCATCTTATTATAGATATGTCAGGTTTCATTCTGACAGCCAAGTTTTGTTAAAAATGTAAGAAAGTCAACATACACATTCTCCAATTTCTGTGGAGGATATGAGAGTCCAATTTTACTATATATTTTGTAAACTACTTGAGTTAAAACCACCTTAGATCGAGTGGTGAAGTAAGTCATGAAATTAAGGAAACTGCTTTGTTCCACGGAAATCTAAGACTGTCTATTGTGAGTCTTTCTTGAGGAACAAACATTATCTACACACGTTCCTGGTAGTGAGATACCACACAGCCCTGAAACACCGCTGAATATCATTTGGAACAGAATTATTAAAATATGCTTCAATCTCCACCCCTTCTGTTTCAGCGAACGTTTAAGCAACTAGGTCAACAGTCAACCATCCAACATGTAGTTCAGTCATTTATGAGTTAATGACTTATGCAAGTGAATTATTATCCTGTTATAGCCATGTATCCAGAGAGTGAGCTAATTAGACTCATAAATACTGAACTAATCACCCAGACGCATTTTGATACAGTTATCCAGTCAGATCAGTCAACAGAGAGCCAGTCAGTTACCACCCATCTCCAGCCACACCAGTCAACAGAGAGGAGCCAGTCACCACCCATCTCCAGCCAGAACAGTCAACAGAGAGCCAATCATCACCCATCTCCAGCCACACGAGTCAACAGAGAGGAGCCAGTCACCACCCATCTCCAGCCACACGAGTCAACAGAGAGGAGCCAGTCACCACCCATCTCCAGCCAGAACAGTCAACAGAGAGCCAATCATCACCCATCTCCAGCCAGAACAGTCAACAGAGAGGAGCCAGTCACCACCCATCTCCAGCCAGAACAGTCAACAGAGAGCCAATCATCACCCATCTCCAGCCAGAACAGTCAATAGAGAGCCAGTCACCACCCATCTCCAGCCAGAACAGTCAACAGAGCCAATCATCACCCATCTCCAGCCAGAACAGTCAATAGAGAGCCAATCATCACCCATCTCCAGCCAGAACAGTCAACAGAGAGCCAATCATCACCCATCTCCAGCCAGAACAGTCAACAGAGCCAATCATCACCCATCTCCAGCCAGAACAGTCAACAGAGAGCCAGTCATCACCCATCTCCAGCCAGAACAGTCAATAGAGAGCCAGTCACCACCCATCTCCAGCCAGAACAGTCAACAGAGAGCCAATCATCACCCATCTCCAGCCAGAACAGTCAATAGAGAGCCAGTCACCACCCATCTCCAGCCAGAACAGTCAATAGAGAGCCAATCATCACCCATCTCCAGCCAGAACAGTCAATAGAGAGCCAGTCACCACCCATCTCCAGCCAGAACAGTCAACAGAGAGCCAGTCACCACCCATCTCCAGCCAGAACAGTCAACAGAGAGCCAATCATCACCCATCTCCAGCCAGAACAGTCAACAGAGAGCCAGTCACCACCCATCTCCAGCCAGAACAGTCAACAGAGAGCCAGTCACCACCCACCCAAGCAATGAGAAAAAAAGATGTAATTTAAAAAAAAATGCAGTGAACCCATCTAGTCAATACGACGGTAATTAATCAACGAAACTTGTAGAAGAATAATTAATCAAATAAATTATCCGGCAAACCAGCCAGCCAGTTAGGCAGTGAGGGGGCGTGTTTATCAGCCGGATGGGCATCGAAGTATTAATCACTCATCCAGCTAGCCAGACACCGGGGCATTAATTACCCAGCCAGTTATAGGCAGTAAAGAATTAATCAACAATCACGAGCTTGTTAATGTACCATGAACTCCCATGACCTGAATGTGTACCATGGACGCCCACGACCAGAATGTGTTGCATGAACGCCCACGACCGGAGTGTGTACCATGAACGCCTACGACCAGAGTGTGTACCATGAACGCCCACGACCTGAGTGTATCATGAACGTTGAACATTCCGTTAAATCTGTCAACACACATATATGTCGAGTGGTGGATCCTGTTGTCACATTTTTCATATTCAGTGAACCTAAAGTGTGATACAGTACAACAGGTAAGTGTAAAAGTTAATAATAAATTAATAGGAGTGGACAGGTAGTGTTGTATTTTAGAATATGTTAAATTTCGTGGTCTTTGGAACTGAACAAAGGATAAGCGAGTATTTGGCTAGAACTGGTTGGTGTAGTGTAGCCTAACCAACTGGAAGAAATATGTGGCCTAACACAAACACTGACCGTACTCATGTGACTTAATTTACGGAATGGAGACTCTTCGGTGAATACATAAACGGTTCATAAAACAAGAACGCGAGCAAACAGTGAAATTACATCAAGAGCGTGGGATTTCTCGCTCCAGTGGCAATAGTAAGGCTTGAAGAGTCGCCAGAAGAGGAGCACCAGACCAGCTCAGCCGCCGGAACCCTTATTGTAATCTACAGTGGCCATATTCCCACGTAATTTGCCATTTACACATTAATTCATGTTCATTAAGGACAAGTCTGTTTGATTTCCTTTTCCCCATATCCTTCTTGAATGGGACACTAATTACAAGGTTATATGGTTAATAATTTATTCTCCATCCCAATCAGGAAGTAAAGTCCAGGGCAGGAGGATACAGATATAAGAGTTTTCGTGACTGTGGACGTCAAGGTTGGGTTAGGTTAGGTTAGGTCGATCTGTAAACCTACTCTGGAGACTATACGAGTGGTGTGACGAGCAATCACACTTACCAAAATAAAAAAATAAAAATTAGTTGCGAAAATGTGAAGAGTTGCATTTGTTTTTACATTAAACTTTAAACTTTTATAAGTATCAAGTTTGTCCAGAAGTAATGAACTAAGTTTGTCATGAACTGTGACGGAGTTTAGCGGACAGGGTGGAAAAAGTGGACGGGAGTTGTGAGCAATGGGACGAAAGAGATAAGGTGTGCAAGTGACAGTGGGACGAGTGAAGGTTGAGGTATAACAGAGAGAAGGGAGAGACAGGTGAACCACAGCGTGAAAGACGATGAATAATAAGGGTGAGGAAAACACTTGATAAGGGAAAACTGTGTGTGTAATAATAATAATAATAATAATAATAGTATTAATAATAATAATAATAATAGATAATAATAATAATAATAATAATAGTAATAATAGTAATAATAATAATAATAATAATAATAAACGGTTTATTAATAGAGTTGCAGCCGGTGGCTGAAAATATACAGACTTACATTTTATTTAGACATAATGATATAATATGCATTGAATACATTTACAGGGCTGTACAGTACATAAATCAGGAGTTGTTTATTATTTTAACAATAGATGGGATGGTGCTGTTCTTATATCTGTGTGTGTGTGTGTGTGTGTAACAGTTTATTTTTAGGCAGAATATACTGTATGGTTGATCAAGGACATGAGGCCACCATCTAAAGTTTCCTAAAAAAAAAAGTAATGGTTATGTTTCTTCGTCCGTTATCTGTAATGAAAGTCGATATATTCTTGATCCTAAATAACAATTCTATGAATATTTAGCGAAAACAGGGCAGTGTATACTGATGTAATGGCCGTGTTATAAAAGAAATGGCAGGACTATAACAGAAAATGCATGAAAACTCGACTAGGATGTTGATGCTATAATGCATTAATCGCTATAATAACTAAGGACTTTAATCGCGAATTCTAAGTTAGTGCGTACACTAGTCTTGTACAATTAAAAATTGAGAGACACAATTATCTGATTCTTTCCATTTTTGTCATTATGTTGGTTATAATTCCCTCCAGTCAAAAGCAAGCAGCCAACAAACAACCCAAATCCCAGTACCGAATGGGCCATCCTCAACACCGTCAAGACAAAAACCTGCAGAGACCCTCGGCTAGATCGAAAGAATACACCAGAACTGGTTTGATGAAAATTTACCTGGAAATCAATATACTCGTCAATGATAAACGGGGTGGTTTAACTTATTGGCAGAAAAACCCTTAGTCTCGAAAGAAAGCTGAAACCTTCCCGCAAGAAGAAAGCAGCAGCCCAGCGGGAACTTCGCAATCTGAAGAACGACTGGTTTAAAATTAAAGCACGTGAAACGTAAAAACTTGCAGATCAAGACAAGATGCGTTAATTTTTCAATTCCACTAACATTTTATAGGCCAATCACTCATGGCGCAGCCCCCTCTGCTCATCCGACGGTAACCCCCTAATTAAAGACGAGGAAGGCATTTTTCAGCACTGGGAAGAGCATTGCCATTCACTGCTCAACCGAAATACCGATGTGGATGTCTTGACTACCCGGCAGGTCCCTCAGCATCCAGAGCTGACTCACCTCAGCTATACTCCATCCTTGGATGAGGTAGCTACGCCTTCAAGCAGATGAAAAATAGCAAAGCCTCAGGGCCTGATGGAATCTCGGCCGAGGTGTATAAAGCAGGAGGACCTTTGCTTACCAGCCGTCTCCACTCTCTCCAAGAGAATATATGGGAAAAGGAGGAAATCCCGAAGCTCTTAAAGACGCCTCCATTGTCAACATCTGTGAGAACAAGGGAGACAAGTCAGACTGCGGCACCTACCGCAGGATCTCGCTGCTATCCGTAGCTGGCAAGATTATTGCCCAAGTCCTCCTAAACAGACTTCTTCCTGAGGAGGAAAACTTCCTCCCAGAGTCTCAATGTGGCTTTAGACCATCACGTGGCACCACTGACATGATCTTTGTTGCCCGTCAGATACAGGAAAAGTGCAGAGAACAGCGTCATGACCTGTACATGGATTTCATCGACCTAACCAAGGCCTTCGACTTGATCAACAGGGAAGCCCTCTGATGGCATGAACGGCAGTTTCCTACACAATGGCACCCAGTCTGATTTCTTCCCCATTCAAACGGGAGTAAAACAAGGATGTTTACAGGCACCAACTCTCTTTTCCATTTCCTTGGCTGCCTTCTTTACTAGTGCCAGTGCCAATTTAGCCAGCGGGGTGGACATCCAGTACCGGATGAATGGTCTTTTCAACATAAGACGACTCCAGGCAGGAACAAAGGTGTCCACAGTATGCAGACGACCTCACCCTTGTCGTTCACACTGAACGCGACCTACAGGAGAGCCTCAACACCTAAACAGGTGCTTATGCACACTTCGGCCTTGAGGTGAATGTATGTAAGACTCAGATTCTCTTTGAGCTTGCCCCTGGTTCAGCCACACCCTCTCTAATGTTACCCACTTTCAGTATCTCGGCTCCCACACGTTCACCAACGCGGACATTGGTGAAGAGATTCAACGTCGAATCAGATGTACATCTCGAGTCTTCGGCAGACTCGTACCCGTGTCTTCAGCTGTAGGGAGCTGATATTATCTACAAAGGTGGACGTATATCGAGCAGTGGTCCTCTCCACCCTGCTATATGGCAGCGAGACATGGGTCACATACAGGAGGCACCTCGAGGCACTTGGAAACTTTCACTAACGTAGTTTACGTTCCATCCTCCAAGTTCGCTGGAAAGACAAATACCAGTATTCTCTCTGACACCAACTGTAGGAGCATCAAGGCTACCATTATCCATGAACAACTACGTTGGACTGGCCATGTTACCCACATGGACGACAGTAGACTGCCAAAGCAGCGAGTTTACAGTCACCTAACGAATAGTAAACGTAACGCCGGCGAGCAACTGAAAAGGTATAAGGATAGTCTTAAGACAAACCTGAAAAAGTACCAAATTGCGTACGTCACTTGGGATATGATTACTCCACACTGTAACTCTTGGAGGAGCACCACACGAGATGGTGTCAATACTTTCGAGCCAGCCTGACTGCAAACCGAGGCAGACAAACGCCAACGCCGGAAACATGCTGCCGTTACCCCTCCAGCACTAGATGTATCCCTCCATATGTGCAACCTCTGTGAACGACTCTGCCGGTCCCGTATCGGTCTCTATAGTCACCTCAGAACTCACCAACGAAGGTGACATCCTTAATAACTCGTATAATTTTATCATAGCTGAATGATCGTCATACTCGATTCCGAGTGACGGCGAGGTAATAGTTATAGTAGTAGTAACACAGAGCACCATGCGGCTTTTGCAGCATTCACCCATGGAGTCAAGCATCACTGGAACTACCTGATGCGCACTATCCCGGATATCAGACCCTTCCTCCACCCTCTGGAAGAAGCTATCAGCATCAATTTCATTTCCAAATTAGTGAAACACTCTCACTTATCCCCAGCAGAAAGATCACTCCTTGCACTACCACCGAGACTGGGAGGAATGGGATTGACCAATCCAGAGAAGATTGCTGCCACAGAACATCAAAACTCAGTCAGCTCACGGCAGCCCTCACGGACCACATAATAGCTCAGAACGCAACAGGGGAGGTGGATACCAGTGAAGTAAACAACATTCGAAGGTCCATTACGACAGAACGACAGCACGGCCAAAGTGATAAGTTGCAGCAACTGTTGCTGCAAGTACCAGAGAATTTGAAAAAAAAAGTAGCTAAAGCGCAGGAGGTGGGCGCCTCGAACTGGTTAACATCGTTACCGATAAGGGCAAATGGTTTTAGTCTCAATAAACATTAATTTACAGATGCCATTGCTCTAAGGTACGGTAGGCCAGTTGAAGGTTTGCACCCCCAATGCTTGTGTGGCTCTTCCTATGACGTCGATCACGCCATGGTGTGCAAGAGAGGGGGCTTCATATGCATGAGGCATGACAGCAAATATGTTGAAGGAAATATGTCGTGATATCAGGGTAGAACCGACCCTCCTTCCATTGGACTGTGAGAATTTCCAACATAGGACTTCAAACACATCCAATGAAGTCTGTGTTGACGTCAGTGCTCGAGGATTCTGGAAGCCGGGACAGCAATCCTTCTTCGACATCAGGATTTTTGATCCCATGGCAGCATGTCACCGTAACTTAGCTGTCGATGCTGCACACAGGAGGAACGAAAACGACAAGATAGGGTCATACGGGGAGAGAATTCAGAACTTTGATCAAGGCAGCTTCACTCCTCTAGTGTTCACAACCTCTGGTGGGATGGGACCAAGTGTAAGATGCTTCTACGCTAGACTCGCGGAGGTGCTATCCAAACAGAAGCAGCAGCCCAGAAGTTATGTTACAGCCTGGATGAGATGTCGACTGTCCTTCTCTCTCCTTAGTTCGGCTTTGCTCTGCCTCAGGGGAACGAGAGCACTGGCCCCAAAGCCGACAACAGTTGCAGATATCGACTATGAGGCAACAGTCACTGAATGGCGCATAGATCTGCGGCTCGACTAACTCAACACAGCTAGGATAGCTACTTATGTATTAGGATGTTTAATATTAAGGTAATAAAATGGTGGCGAAGGTATGGCTATTGGGGGATGGCTGGAGGCCATTAAAAAACAAGTAGTAGTAGTAGTAGTAGTAGTAGTAGTGTGCACTTATTAACCAGATTGTGTTGTGTTGTTATGCTGCTGTTTTGTCATCGTCATTTGCATTTTCGGAATACTTTTGAAGAACTAATGAAAATTATCGTTTTAATCTTGGGCAACTCAACGTTAAATATACGAACGTAAATATTTTGTAGCGTTTGACAAAGAACATAAAACTTGTACAGGTATTTGATCCTTCACATTTATTAAAAAAAGTTCACAAGAGAAAAAGTGGCAACAGCGTTTGATTAAAGATGCAAATATTAAAATGAATAAATTACATTTTCTGATTCTCAGATATTTTGTATAAGGGTTGAGTAACTTTTATGGACTGACACAGAAAATATCCTAATCTTCCAACATTATGGTTGACAACCCTTTATCCAAAATTCCGAAAACCGAAAACCTCTGAAAACCGTAAGTTTTTTGGAAGCATTTTTTTTTTTTTTTTTTTTTTTTTTTTTTTTTTTTTTTTACCAGGGATTAGCCCACCCGGGCACAGGTCACTGACCCACATTGGGGCCTGGGGGGCTAAAAAGTAATAATAATTATAATAATAATAATAATTATTAATAGTAAATAAAATTTATAAAATATACACAAAAATAAAATAATAATAATAATAATAATAATAATAATAAAGAAATACAAGAATGAAAAAGAGATCAAAAGTGAGAAACACGACCTAGACCTATGAATTATTATTATTATTATTACTACAGTTTAGCCCCCCAGGCCCCAATGTGGGTCAGTGACCTGTGACCGGGTTGGCTGATCATGTAATAAAAAAAAAAACCTAACCTAACCATTTGGAATTCCGAAAAATTCCGAAATCCGAAATGCAAGGATTTCGGATAATGGATTGTCAACCTGTACATAAAAAAAATATCAACTAAACTTCGATTCATGTGTTAAACAATAAGACACAATTATAATACAGTATAGGGACTTTCCTGCCATTTGTCATAATAGCTACAACTTTCCTTTGTTGTTATATTACCAAATGTTATATTAAATGCGAATACGAAATGCATTAAGAATATGACGTTATTAAGCCTTCGAGACATGATACCACCAACTCGGCTGTCAGGTGTCCAGCTGTTCCCACACCTCTAATGCACTATCGATGACACTCTAGCATGGCTAAGATGGCGATCCTGATACGGCCTGTTTTGTGTCATGGTGCCCGCGCAGCCGTGCTTGATGGGGTTGAGGTCCGGGGATAGAGGTGGTTGTGGCAACAGTGTTATTTAGGAGTGTTGCCTAAACCACGATTTTACATCCTGAAATGTGTGGACAGGGATGTTGTCCTGGAGTAGGTAAAAGGGTTCTGGCTCAGGAAACAACAGCGACCTCACCGGCAGAAGCAGAACTCATTTCAGCTTAAAAGTTAGTGATGATTTGACCCCGTATACAATATACCATCAAAAAATTGCAAATTATTTATTATAATACTAAGGGTCTTAAGACTTCTGAGTTATAGCCATCACTTAACCCAGTATAACAGTAAAATACTGCCCTCACTGTTTCTATTAAACCGCTCATTCATCAGTTCTCGTACACTTACCACAGTCTTACAACACGTAACCTCCAGTACTATCACGCATGTGTTAAGCATGCAGCGTGAGAGTATAACTATAACCCATCATTGTGTAATTATGCTCCATAATAAGACTTTCTATATCCACAACAATCCAGTAATACGCCTTTGTTTCATCCATCGGGTTATATATGGTTTGGTTTAGCAAACGTAATGTTCATGACCATCTTATTCATATCTGCTCAAATACTAAAAAGCAAACTAAAATATTTTTCTTTCAAATCACAGACGAGGATGATAGTAAATGACAGTTGTTATATTATATCGGTAATTTGATTGCAACCATTAGTATTTTGCCTTAACATTCAGGTTGATTTTTCCTTGTGAATTGTAGTAAAAGATTCTAATCGCATTTCACCCAATAACGTTACGTTACGTTACCACTTCAACATTATTTCTAATAACTATGAAGAATAAGGTCTCCGCTGACTATAATCACTGGAGTTTTGTGTATCGTATAAGGCCAACCTCAGCATTACTCGAGTTTTTCAGCAGAGAAAGCTTGTGCAGCAGATCATTGTGATCCGTACTAATATTTACATTTTGTATGAATGAGAAAATCGAAACTATTATCAGAAATGAATTTAGATATTTCCTGTAACAGGAAATAATAAAAAGGGTAATGTAATTTAATATAACGTGGTAAACCATGACCAGTCTTCTCTGTGACGTTATTTGTTTGCCATTGAAGAGATCTAAGGTTTAATAACAAATACTGACGAAAATACCAATAACAAGTGACACGGAAGTAATTCGTCCTCAGGCGTCTATTCATTTTATGAAGTTTCCTAGAAGTGAGTCGACTTTATGAGAAAAAATCCTACAGAAGACTTGAGAATGAATATGAATATCAAGTGATAAATAAATACTCTACATCAGATGAGAAATATAAAACAAAATCTTTTTGTAATTTTCTCCAGTAATTTATTTGATCAATAAAAGGACATTGAAATATATTAGGCATGTAGTGCATTGTTTTCACTAAGCAGATGGTGATGCAATCTACTAACTAAACTGTGTAAGTTCATCTGGCTAAATATTTGGTCATTGACTTGGGCATTATACCTCTGACACTTCCGACCGGTAGATCCGCGACCTGAGTAGTGAGTGATTTAAACGCTTTTATTTACTGATTTAAACATACTCTGTACGTGTATATACCTACAGTTATTTTACCATAGGGCACACTAATGCCCCACACGCACATCAGTAAGCGCTTTAGGATACTGCATATTACACGTGAAGATATGCAGCTAGAAAATGCTAAATATTCCACACCCACCGCTAAAGCATTTTATCTCATCATTGCCTCACTTAGAATCTGTAAACTCAGTAATGTTGAGCAAATTTACTCATGCAATAAAAACTCCATCAGAGCTTTCTAATAATCCTTGTCTGGTTCTAAACTTAACCAAGAAAATATATGGAGTGCTTGAACTATTTCCCTAATGAGTCAGTACATTTATAATAAAAAAAAAAATACATGAGTCAGTAGTGATCATCGAGCGGGGGTGCGAGTACCACGAAATTCTCCCACGTTCCAATAACTAATCGTACATATTTTTGTTTTATTTTAGCCCAGAACGCTTCCTGCACAACAACCATGGGGCTCCTACAGCAAACTATGTAAACAGACGGACGACACACCAGCGATCTGGCGACATCAACTTGGTGTTTATACCTTTTTTGTGGATTATTTCGCAAAAATTAATAATATATGAGTTAGACGAAGAGTGAAGAGGGGCCTAGTACGTCTACTGAACATATTAGGAGGCGTGTACGGTATGAGGATAAGTGCAAACGCAGTGTGATGAACGAAAAGGGAAGTGAAGGAGAGCAGAGGCTTATCCTAGTGCTGTTGAACAGAAACATGACATTCCTACTCGTGTCATTGGGCCTCCGTGAGTGTGGATGCGTGGCAAAGTTGGGTGAGGAAAATAATAAAGAAAACTGTGAACGAGGAAGACGATTCTAACGACGATATCCTGGACTACTGACTACCACCACCTACAGCCATCAACCCAAATCATCCCCAACAGCCAGTGAGTAGTATTATTAATTCTGTGATCGATTTATGATAGTTTCCAGGCTTCGATTTTTCCATAAAAAATACGTTTTTGCTATGGTTCTTGTTGTGATTTGAACAAATCTGACCTTCAGGGGAAGTTATGTTTTTTTAACTCTCCATACCTCCGTTATTTCTCGTCAGCGCAGAAAGTGTCTTAGAAGAAATTAGTTTTATTTTTGTTAAATAATGTGGCTGCTAACAATTAAATAACGGAATTCGAAGCTTGGCTACTATCCTAAATTGACCAATTCGGTTATTATTGTGAGTTTGTATGTTGCATTTTGTGTTCGTGTTTGGGGACATCGGAATTTTTATTTAATGAAATAAAACACAATCAATAGACAATAATAAATATTTGACGAAGTGATTATCGCCTCGTTATTTTTTACGTGTTCACTATTCTCAAGGTCAGGATAGGTTAGGTTTATCTGGGTCGTGGTAAAGTTAAACGCGATGAATAGATTTTGTTGTCTAATATAGCATAAATTAATAAAACCTTAACTAAATAAATAATCCATTGTAATGAAGATTATTGGTAATTACGCAATGATAATTATGAAACGTGTACTATTGTTACAGTAATAATAACTACAACGTGATTTTGTTGCAATTATACGTGTTTTTTGTTGTAATTTGTTGCTTAAATAAATATTTTATTGTACAGATTATATAAATTCTACTGACATGCCAGTACTGCCTATCATCATGGCCAGTATCGTCAAGCATCACGTAATAAAGCTTGGTAATTGTGAAGCGTTAAAATAGCTAACAAGGGTCGACACAAAAACGTGGTAAGAATTACTTTGAATATTTTATACCACACCTGGGGACATCCCGTCAGTTATCCAGTTTTTTTTTACATGTTATAGGTTACAGTTATGGCAAAAATACAGATATTTCATATTGCATATTAATTCCATTTTCAAATACTAATCCCATGTAAATAGCTTAATTTGAAGCCCCAGGCCCCGTTGTGGGTCGATGACCTGTGCCCGGGTGGGCTATTCCCCGAAATAAAAAAATACTTCCGTTAGCCTCGCCTGTCAGTTTTCGCGAAATAGTTTTTTGGTGGGCGGTGGTGCCACATCTCCCAAAACATGTTAGCCACTAGTATCCGTTATAACTGGGGCCAACTGTACGAGTCAAGTAAACTAGTGTAAACATTTATAAAACATATTTTGCTATGCAATGTGGGAAAAATAGCTACACCAAGTGTTCGTGGGTGCGTTTCCGACCATTAGACTTGACCTCATAAGCTAGAACTGCCAGCCACAGGACTTTCCTGGGACTGTACACCTTCACTAATCATAATTGCACATCGCCTCGGTTTTTTTTATATTTGTTATGAAGATTTATGGTGCCTTACTTTTATCAAAACCACAAATTAAATTATAAGAAAAAAATAAAATTCTTCTAAAACACAATTATTTCTCTTTAAGAACAAAACCATCATTCTCAAAGCTTCTAAATTTGTTTGAACTCTATAATAAAGTTCTGTCTCAAGTTTTATTGCCGATGGACTTGTGTATAGTAATAACATTATAACGTCAACTACACTGGGAAACGGAAAATAACTATTTTAAAAGATCAGTTTAATAATGATAACGAGGGACAATGAACTGTTTTCTTGAATTCACCGCCGCCTTGTCAGTCTCCCTCACACTACATGATGAATGCTAGTTGTCTATCGTATAATATAGTAATCAGTCAGGAAGGTTGGTTGTGCCCATGTGTGTCTTTCATAACATGGTGATGAATGTTGGTGATCTATCTCCTAACTTGGTGAGGAGTGCATGAGGAATGTTGGTTATTAATCTCACAACTTTGTGGACAGTTAATGAGGGATGTTGTTACCATTGTGTCTCAATACTTGTTGGTTTCTCACAAGCATCACACATACAACCTGGATGATTTCGTCCACAATAACATGGAAGTGTTAAACAGCTTCAGTTTACATAAACTCATTGACCACGGACGTCGCCTTAGTTTATAAACAATGATCTATAGAGCCTTAGAACTACAAGGCCACAAGCAGCGTCTTTTAAAAAGTGAGAAACAAGCCCCTAAAGTTTATCGTTTGTTGCTCCACAACAAATAAAGATATCGGGGTGGGGTTTGTTATATTTCGAAGATATTTGTTGTAAAAGTTTTGTGTTTGAGTGTCATGCATCGCATCCCTTTCGCGCGCGCGCATGCCCGTCCAATGTACGTGCATGTTTAGTGCGAAGACTAAGAAACAACAAGGTGAGACAGCTAGCAGAATGTGAGAGGTGTGCGATGATTGACTCGTAATGCCCCAAAAAGCTCAACTGGGAAGTGTGGCGGGTGACGCGCGCCCGTCATTGGCTGCTATGCGAGTTAAAGAGACGTAGTGCGGTGAGTTGAGACTTGTGGCCTTGTGAGAGGAACACAAGGTCGCAAATCCAAGCTCCACAAGACAGAACTCGACTTAGAGAATGCTTTGGTATCAATAACTATATTTCCCCCTCGGTTGCGCTTGCGGCCTTGTATTGTAAACTGCACAAAATTTGATTAATGATTTGTGATTAGTACAAGAACACTCAATGACGATTAGACAATTTTGAGATCTATAATAACAAGTCCCAAGTGTAATATCTTCCTTTTGCCTTCCATAACACAAGGTTACATGAGTTAGACCAATTTCGTGGCAGTTAATTGCATCTGTGCAAAGCCTTTGTCCACATGGCCTTATACTTTAATAACTTGATTACGTTGACTTAATACCTTATGTACAATATCATCAAATTCATGGGAATGAATCATTGCATTCAGTTAAGACATTGTATTCAACAGATTAAGTGATAGTACAATGGTGGTTCAGATATTTTACTAAGGAGATTAATTCATTACACTCACAGGGTTTATACCATCGTCAAGAGTCGAGGAAAGTTACTAAGCCATTGATTTTAACATTTCTTGTAAATTAATTTTGTGCTTTGAAATTTGTAAGGTGGATAAGATAAAGTGGAGATTTGTGGATGCTATAAAGAGGAGACTCCACTGCTAAAACCGTCTTTGAACTAACAAACCGAGTGAACTTAAAACTCATTAATTAGGAAGACGCAAAAGTCTCAATCCCCTGGAATATTACGTTTAACCTGTTAGAACGCAAAATCAACAGTGACTAGAAAATGTTTATTTTTAATATCAGAGCATGAGGGACCGGTGGTAGAAGCGGTACCGTTCTTGCCTCGCAAGCGAGATGTCACGGGTTCGATTCCCGGGCCGGTGGAAGTTGTTTGGACTTACTTCCTAGCCCCTATTAGTCCCTGTTCACCTCGCAGTAAAGTAGGTACCTGTTTTAAGTCGAAAGTTACGAATTCGTATTCAGGGAAAGTTGTTGGAGCTTCCAATAACTTGATGACATAAACCACTGACTCTTCAGGCTTCTACGCCCTTAACTCGTGAGACATAAAGGCAAGCATGAACTTAGCATGCTTCCCTGTTGGGCGCTGTAAACGCTTCTACGCTTCACCTTACACAAGGATGTAGGGGAGTGCCCAATAAAAAATAAAAAAAAATATCAGAGCAGAAACTAAGCAACAACCTGTTTGTAAAATCTTTCACTAAAGTGCAGCTTGACACAGAGGAGAGTGCGGGTGGGTAATGCAACTTAGTGGATTTTTCATACAGAATATTATAGGCTTGGTTAGACCCAGCTGGCGGACAGTCTTGGGTTAGTGGACGTGAGTGATGGTGATGATGGTTATTAGAGAACCTGAGAAGGATCACAGAGATAAAGTCCGGTATTAATTACTTCCCATCAAAAGCGCAGTGCAGGAAGGGAGTATTAGGTCTCCGAAGATGAAGGAGACTCACCAGTTGGTAAGGGACGGGGAACTGTTATGGGTGAGGGAATGACTGTTAGGGTGAGGGGGGACCAATAGGCTGAAGGAAATATCAGTTAGCAATAAGAGGGTCAGGGAAGATCTTGAGGTAGATGAATCGTCTCCACTGTGAGCTACTGACAATTATTATGTACTTTATCTTTAATAAAATAGGCGTGGTATATAACAGACGTGGTCAATATATTGTATAGACTTTGAAAGATAAAATTTCCCAAACAATTAAATAGCCCACTGTTACCCACCTTCTATAGCCTGTTTACATTTAACTAAATTCCGCACAAAAGAAACAGTTAACCTTTGCTCGATTGAATTCCGTAACACTACTATGCTACGTGGAATATTGGATTCAGCTAAAATAATCGCGAATCCGTTTAAGAGACTCATAAAATTGCGACTTTAAATTAAATTTCGTTAAAAACGTTCATTTTGGTGCTCGTTTTCCCTTATTTTTAAAACGTTCTTCAGATGTTTGCTGTTAGTAGAAATAATAGATATTCTTCTGTCAAGCCATTATAGAAGCAAACGTATTAAATTACTCTAATACTGTTTATTTGTCTAAAAAAAAAATTCTAAACCTCAAAACGAACTTGGCAAATAAAAAACAAAGCAAGAATAATTACTGATAACACAAATGAATGTAGTGTAGAAATGAAAATGACAGTGTAATGGGTGTAGTGTAGAATAGGTGGTACCGTAGTAAAGGAAATTTGACTTGGTTTATTATATTTTTCATTCTCTTTTTTATATGCTTTAGCAACATCACCATCGTCCTTGCGCCTGTAATAAGAGGACCATTACCATTTGTCACACTAACCCCGTAAACACAACGTAGGTGACACTGATGAGACAAGCGATTTTACTTAAGAGATTATGGTAATAGCGATAACCTGCATCGAGTTTTATGAAGCAAATTTTGTAGTTTATATTTAAAAGAAAATAAAACAATTATTCCTTTTGTGTAACTTAAAGCTAAATTCGCTTTTAGTAACTGATTATATTCCTTCTTCGTTAATAAGTCCTAAAGCTCCAGATGATCCGTTGAAACCTCCTTGTATTAATATTTACAGGAACAATAGAATTTCACTGAGGAATAGGCTAGCATATAAGCTGCATTTATGTAATTCATCAACGCTTATTCCTGTGTAATGAATAGTAATGCAATAAATACCCTTTCAAAAAAGCAAGACATGAACACTTTCCCAATGTCAGGAGTAAAATTGTATACAATATTCTAATGACATGGATTAAACCAGCAGTTGGAGAAAAGTATCTGCTGTTTAAATGGTCTTTTATTGGGAAAAATATTCCATGTAAATACTGTATATGGATCCTCACCAGACAGTCTTCATATAGTTAGTGTGTTAGGGATATTTATTGCATTACTATAATCAGGTGGAGACAAGTAGGAAACATTATCTCAAGTTTTCATATCTTGTAGATACTTGGCCTTCATACTTCCATAATATGAAAGTAAAAATTTTTGGTACAAAGATAATTTCCTGTTTGATAGAAAACTAATAGTTATGGTGATATTTTTTCAAGATTTTATCCCAATTCATCTGTACAGTGAGTTCATCACTGTCATAGCAAGATTATAATACCTAATACTGTACTTTATTATATTCTACTGACTTTAACCACAGAACAGGCCATTGTTCTCTTTATTACACTCACTCAACCCCAAGTTCATGAAAAACTTATAACTTTAGTGTTAGATTTAATAAGGATAAAGAAGAAAGGACAGATATTACACTCTATTCCTACGTTTTTATGGTTGTCACAGGCTTTATTTACCTATATTCACTGTAAATGATCGTATATCATTCCCAGAATTGGCTTATAATCAAAGAAAATAGGAAAATGAGGTGCACCTTAGCTTGGGATTCAAATTTTGTATGCTCGTAAATAGTGTAGCAAAAATAAACGTTTCGTGCCACTGACAACGTTTTGATGGTGCAAGCATACCAACCCCCAAGTCTTCCGCCAGTTGGTACACCTGTCTACACTACGATGACGTAGTAACAACAAACGACGGTCGGGTACCACCATGGCCCATCTTGAAACAGTGTGCCGCGCTTCAAACACTACGACTATGCCGCTTGTTCTAAAATACGGAAGCCCTCAGGAAAAAAAAAAATCGCGTCCGGGCTGGGGAACGTTTGGGTCTGAGGTTGAAAATAACAGTAAAAGTCCTCCATTAAATTATATTCATATACCATTAATCTATATGGTAATAGGAAAGAGCGACCATTGTTTGAAGAAATATTGGAAACCTCGGGTCTTTCACACATATTTAGGATATCTGAAGGCCTGAAGTCAACTATTTAATTAAGATGTTTCCGGGAATTTATAAGACCCTTGGGAAATTTCATCAACTCGGCGGTCATAGCACACAACACAAACGGCGAATTACACGGTTAAATTCGCCGTAAGCCGACCTCTTAATGCAGCCTCTGCCTTCAGCCTCATTGTTTGGTGCAGCTGATAATTGGACAGTCGTGCTTTCAACCGTACTCTAACGAACTGTATACTGGGGGATGTCTGCTCGTATATATAGTAACACAAAAATACTATGGGATTAACAATGAGGAAAAGATAGGATGGCCTGTTTTAAAGATATCCTAAACAGTATCATTTCCCTTCTGCCTCCCTCACCATCCTCCCCACCATCCTCCACTCCAGCCTCCTTCACCATCCTCCACTCCGGCCTCTCTCACCATCCTCCACTCCAGCCTCTTTCACCATCCTCCACTCCAGCCTCCCTCACCATCCTCCACTCCGGCTTCTCACCATCCTCCACTCCAGCCTCCCTCACCATCCTCCACTCCAGCCTCCTTCACCATCTTCCACTTCAGCCTCCTTCACCATCCTCCACTCCAGCCTCCTTCACCATCTTCCACTTTAGCCTCCTTCACCATCCTCCACTCCAGCCTCCCTCACCATCCTCCACTCCAGCCTCCCTCACCATTCTCCACTCCAGCCTCCCTCACCATTCTCCACTCCAGCCACCCTCACCATCCTCCACTCCAGCCTCCTTCACCATCCTCCACTCCAGCCTCCCTCACCATCCTCCACTCCGGCCTCCCTCACCATCCTCCACTCCGGCCTCCCTCACCATCCTCCACTCCGGCCTCCCTCACCATCCTCCACTCCGGCCTCTCTCACCATCCTCCACTCCAGCCTCCCTCACCATCCTCCACTCCGGCCTCCCTCACCATCCTCCACTCCGGCCTCCCTCACCATCCTCCACTCCGGCCTCCCTCACCATCCTCCACTCCGGCCTCCCTCACCATCCTCCACTCCGGCCTCCCTCACCATCCTCCACTCCGGCCTCCCTCACCATCCTCCACTCCGGCCTCCCTCACCATCCTCCACTCCAGCCTCCTTCACCATCTTCCACTTTAGCCTCCTTCACCATCCTCCACTCCAGCCTCCCTCACCATCCTCCACTCCAGCCTCCCTCACCATTCTCCACTCCAGCCTCCCTCACCATTCTCCACTCCAGCCACCCTCACCATCCTCCACTCCAGCCTCCTTCACCATCCTCCACTCCAGCCTCCCTCACCATCCTCCACTCCGGCCTCCCTCACCATCCTCCACTCCGGCCTCCCTCACCATCCTCCACTCCGGCCTCCCTCACCATCCTCCACTCCGGCCTCCCTCACCATCCTCCACTCCGGCCTCCCTCACCTTCCTCCACTCCGGCCTCTCTCACCATCCTCCACTCCAGCCTCCTTCACTATCCTCCACTCCAGCCTCCTTTACCATTCTCCACTCCAACCTCCCTCACCATCCTCCACTCCAGGCTCCCTCACCATCCTCCACTCCAGGCTCCCTCACCATCCTCCACTCCAGGCTCCCTCACCATCCTCCCCAACATCCTCCTCTTCAGCCTCCCTCACCATCCTCCACTTCATCCATCTTCACCATCCTCCACTCCGGCCTCCTTTACCATCCTCCACTCCGGCCTCCCTCACCATCCTCCTCCACTTCAGCCTCCCTCACCATCCTCCACTCCGGCCTCCCTCACCATCCTCCACTTCATCCATCTTCACCATCCTCCACTCCGGCCTCCCTTACCATCCTCCACTCCGGCCTCCCTTACCATCCTCCACTCCGGCCTCCCTCACCATCCTCTTCCACTCCAACCTCCCTTACCCTCCTCCACTCCAGCCACCTTCACTATCCTCCACTCCAGCCTCCTTCACCATCCTCCACTCCAGCCTCCCTCACCATCCTCCACTCCAGCCTCCCTTACCATCCTCCACTCCAGCCTCCCTCACCATCCTCCACTCCAGCCACCTTCACTATCCTCCACTCCAACCTCCCTCACCATCCTCCCCTCCATCCTCCTCTTCAGCCCCCCTCACCATCCTCCACTCCAACCTCCCTTACCATCCTCCACTCCAACCTCCCTTACCATCCTCCACTCCGGCCTCCCTCACCATCCTCCACTCCAACCTCCCTTACCATCCTCCACTCCAGCCTCCTTCACCATCCTCCACTCCAACCTCCCTCACCATCCTCCCCACCATCCTCCTCCACTTCAGCCTCCCTCACCGTCTCCACTCCAGCCTCCCTCACCATCCTCCACTCCAGCCTCCTTCACCATCCTCCACTCCAGCCTCCCTCACCATCCTCCACTCCGGCCTCCCTCACCATCCTCCACGCCAGCCTCCCTTACCATCCTCCACTCCAGCCTCCTTCACCATCCTCCACTCCAGCCTCCCTCACCATCCTCCACACCATCCTCCACTCCAGCCTCACTCACCATCCTCCACTCCAGTCTCCCTCACCATCCTCCACTCCAGCCTCCCTCACCATCCTCCACACCATCCTCCACTCCAGCCTCACTCACCATCCTCCACTCCAGCCTCCTTCACCATCCTCCACTCCATCCTTCTTCACCATCCTCCTTTCCAGGCTCCCTCACTATCCTCCCCACCATCCTCCTCTTCAGCCTCCCTCACCATCCTCCACTCCAGCCTCCTTCACCATCTTCAACTCCGGCCTCCTTCACCATCCTCCACTCCGGCCTCCTTCACCATCCTCCTCCACTCCAGCCTCCCTCACCATCCTCCACTCCAGCCTCCCTCACCATCCTCCACTCCAGCCTCCCTCACCATCCTCCACTCCAGCCTCCCTCACCATTCTCCACTCCAGCCTCCCTCACCATCCTCCACTCCGGCCTCCCTTACCATCCTCCACTCCAGCCTCCCTCACTATCCTTCACTCCAGCCTCCCTCACCATCCTCCACTCCAGCCTCCCTCACCATCCTCCTCCACTCCAGCCTCCCTCACTATCCTCCACTCCAGCCTCCCTCACCATCCTCCTCAATAACGCTTTGCCGACAACCCTCTTCAGTAAATTGTAAAGTGTACACATAATAAACATAACATTCCTCCTCCTCCTCTTCCTCCTCCTCCTCCTCCTCCTCCTCCTCTTCCTCCTCTTCCTCCTCCTCCTCCTCCCCCTCCCCCTCCGCCGAATGAATAACCACAGCATTTTTATGATATCCGTTTGTAATTTTTCGTCTTATTGAAATTCTTTTAAGGAACTTTTCAAGGGGAGCATCAAATCCAGATGATGGAACAGCCGGGCTTATGCAGTGTGCGATATGACATGGGAACTAGATTTATGCGTCAGAGATCTAGTGTTGTTTCAATGCATCTCGCTCAGCTTGTGAATATCTGTCACTTTTTTTTTATCTCGTCTGTTAATTATTTCGTCTGTTCATTATCTCGTCTACTGAATTTCTCTGTTTTCTCTCAGTAATTAAGTGTACACGAAAAAAAACTGTTTCTTCATTATTTTTTAATGTTATTGAAGCATTTTCCGAGAAATTATTTAGAGATTGACAATCCCTGGTGTAAGGGGCCAAGGTCTCTCTGTCTGTCTGTTTCCTGTTTGTTTGTCTGTCTTTCAGCATTTTCTCATTTTGGCCCAGTTTCAACATTGTGTTTCTCTCAGGGCTGTTTATTAAAAAACAACGGTACATCCCGTTAATCAACAATGAAGAGCAATATATTTTATTTTTGTTCAAGATATAAAATAACATACAGGTTATGAGAAGGTTTTTGTATCTTTTTAATAATTGCTTGTCACATTTTGACAATTTATAACACAATGTTAGTATATTGTCCAAAGTTAACTGTATATATTTATTTTTTTTATTAAATTATGTATTTTGCATTTTGTCGTGAAACAGTCAAATTATACGTCATTACCAACACTGCTAAATTATACGTCATTACCAACACTGCTAAATTATACATCTTTAGTACGAACACTACTTGGCTTAGGCTGGTCCCTTCGCTAGTGGGGGTTGTGTCCAGCTTGTAGGTGTGGTCACAAGTGAGGGTTGTGTCCAGCTTGTAGGTGTGGTCACAAGTGAGGGTTGTGTCTAGCTGGAAAGGTGTGGTCACAAGTCAGTAGTGTGGTGGAGCACAACACAGTGAGGTGCTCCCAGGGTACAAGTCGTCCTCCTTTTGTCTTTGATGTTATTACGTTATTTATTGTTGATGGACAATAGAACGAGACCTTGTTACGTTTGTTAAAGACCTTATGTATTGAAGCGCTGTTATGTCAAGGATCTACCATTTTTGTCTAACGTCTCTTTGATGCACTAAGTCTGTTCACTGTTATACACCTCTATTGAGTCTCCAAGGCGCCACTCGAAGCGCGTACTCATTGTTGGTGCTCAATGGTTATTGCCCCGATGTATCGATTTTTTTTTTAGTTAGGGAGCTGAAATATAGACACAGCAGGTGATATAAAAGAAGACGAGTTATGGGTTCTAAATAAACAAAGGAGAGAGAGAGAGAGAGAGAGAGAGAGAGGTGTGGAAGCTTCACATTTAACATTTGAGCCTTTAATATACAAGGTTTCGGCGTGATTGATAATGCACTCATTATCTTTTACCTTCCATAACCGTAAAGCTAGACATCTTTAATTCAATTTGGTCAGTCGTATCTGTGACCCGTATACTGTTTCTCTGTACCTGCCGCCTCCTTATACTGTATATTCATTGTTTAGGTTCCCCTTCACACAACCCTCATACATCCCCAATCTAACCTAATGACTATTTGTAACCTCTCTGCCTCCATCATTATAGCAGTTTGCTTCTCTCTCTCAACCCTCGTTTATTCACTTTGCCAACATTTCGTTAATCAACGCGTTACCAGTTGTAGTTTTCCCCCTCGTCCTCACTCTCTTGGTATTATTTTATTTTTATTTTCTTCTCTCCTCCACCCCTCTCCCCGCTCCACTGATTCGTCACTCTCCCTCGTTATATATAGTTACTCCTCAATTATCCCCTTTGCCTCTTGTTTCACCATAGAGGCAGCATTGATCTCTTACTCCTTCGTGTAAATTGAAAATGAGGATGTAACTAAAAGTGTAAAAATACATGAAAACAAAAATCTTAGGTAAAATAATGTTACATAACTTTATATACAAATATGAAGTGAACACCAAAGAGAAAGATAAACAAGGTGTTATTTTTCTTTTGTCTTGAGTTTCACACATGATATCTTCACAGAACGTCAGTAAAGTCCAGCAAAAAATGATAAAAGGGATTTAAATCTGGGTTGCAGGGTGGTCATGAAGGTCCCGAGTCGAGCACCTCGGGAGATCTATGTGAGAGTCACTTGTTTGTTATATGGTTCATGAAGAAGGTTGAGATCACCGAGAACATCCCTTGTGGGGTGTGTGTATGTGTGTGTGTCGCCCCACCCTGTTTGTCATACCTCCGCGGCTGAGATGAGTGGATGGGTCGGTTCCTTGTGATACACTGGTGCCACATGTCTGATACTGTCCCTGAGTCCTTGGTACTTACCTCTTAGTTTCTCGTCCTCAGTGTCTAGTGCAGAAGTAATTTCCCTCCCCCCTCCTCCCCCTCCCCCCTCTACCCCTTTCCCCCCTACTCCCCCTCCCGCTATACCCCTTTCCCCCCTACTCCCCCTCTCCCCTCCCCACAACTGCCACGCATCTGTCCGGGTGATCTCTCCGTCTGGATTTCATTGCTATCAGCGTCATCGTTGTTGTATTTGACCACATTCTCAGAACACAATGACTCAGGTTTACAACACTAAGAGTGAGATTGAAATAGACAGTTATTTAAGAAATCGTCTTATTTCGGGAAAATTTATATGGGAAAAAACAAGTACGTATATTTTATTCGTTGGTGCATATATATTTATTCGGTGTGCTTTAGTTACTAGACTGTGACACTTTTATCTTCATCTTAACAACTCTAGTATTTATATTTTAGTCTGTGTTGTGAAGAAAAAAAAAATCTGGGTCAGACTGTCAGTAAGGCAATGTTGCGTCGACGTGTTGGTTCCTTCAAGACAGTCCAGTACAACATTTACCCCGAGTCGGCGACCCACAGCGTCCCGAGGTGGTGCAGAATACATACAAAAAGCTAAATTAGAGGGCTTTTTTCCTCTCTCCAGAGTTAAGAAACTTGTTCCAACCACCTCGTTCCCCTGAACAAGACGCCAACTTGACCACTGAGCAAAGATTTGTTCCTGACCAGCTTGAGTAATGAAGAGCTGACAATATATCCGATGGGTTTGACAGTTCATTGTAGGATATAACGTTATCTTCATTCACGTGATTTTAGTAGTCGTGATAATTTAAGACATGTCTAGTAAGAGCTGAATGGCGAGGAACTTTCATTGCCTTTACCAGTGTTGAATATACGACTTTTCTCTTTTATTTTCACTACACGTATTGTTCACCGGAGGTTTTCATGTCGCTTTCAGTATTGTCTGTGTAATATTTGTTTTTAATCTGTTTATACCTAGAGGGAACTACAGATGTTGTCATGGGTGCCAGATGATAAGTTTATATATGTATGGGAAAGAGTAAATATATACTGCAAATATTATCCATCACCAAGCCTCACCATCCTTCATCACCAAACCTCACTATCCTTCATCACCAAGCCTCGCTATCCTTCATCACCAAGCCTCACCATTCTTCATCACCAAGCCTCACTATCCTTCATCACCAAGCTCCACCATTCTACATCACCAAGCTCCACTATCCTTCATCACCAAGCCTCACTATCCTTCATCACCAAGCCTCACCATTCTACATCACCAAGCCTCACCATCCTTCATCACCAAGCCTCACTATCCTTCATCACCAAGCCTCACTATCCTTCATCACCAAGCCTCACTATCCTTCATCACCAAGCCTCACTATCCTTCATCACTAAGCCTCACTCTCCTTCATCACCAAGCCTCACCATTCTTCATCACCAAGCCTCACCATTCTTCATCACCAAGCCTCACCATTCTTCATCACCAAGCCTCTCTATCATCATTAGTCAACTGGGTCAAATATGTTGTGTTCTCATTAGAATTTTTGTCCCAAATCTTATCGATATGATGTTATTGTATTCCACGAGAAATGATGACACTTGACTGTATTATTGTCGAATTCTGCCAGACTTCCCCAACTCACACGCTCTGCTGCTACAGATAGTGAAGAATCGTTTAAGAAATCACCAAAATGCTTTCTTTTTCTTTCTGACTTTTGTTTCCAACTTGTGTTAAGGTTTCTCTTAGTCCTGAAGAAAACAATATTTTTTTCCAACTTCAAGGGTGCAGTTAAGGCTTTCTTAGTCTCGCTTACTGAAAATTTTACAAACTTGATTGACGTCATCTTTTCGTAAAAGTTCAAGGAAGAAAAGTCAGCACATTTGCATTTCAACAGTCTAGTTATTTTAGTTATATTATCAGTTTTACGAGAATGAAGTACAAGTCAAGGCTTTCCAACACTCTACGTACCAGGCAGCTTAGTCATTTTCCTTTAATTAAGTTTATATTTCATTCCTCCCATTTTCAGTAAGGTAATGTGACAGTTAGTATGTTTTTAAATGACTTACACTCTAATAAATTTCAACATTGACTATTAGCCCAGGGAGACTAAGACAAAGACCTTAACACAAATTATGAGCTGAGGCGTCGAGGGACATAGCACAGAATTATTTGATCATTCACAGAATATAAAGTTATCCATTGTTTCAAAAACTACAAAATGTGTATGGCCGTCCTCGTAGTGATCGACCGACAAAAAAGTAAAACACAACATTCACAACCACAGTCCCCCTGGTCACTCACAACCACAGTCCCCCTGGTGACTCACAACCACAGTCCCCCTGGTGACTCACAACCACAGGCCCTCTGGTTACTCTCAACCACAGTTCCCCTGGTCACCAACAACCACAATCCTCCTGGTCATTACCAACCACTGTTCTGGTCACTAACACAACACCCACAGTCCCCCTGGTCACTAACAATCACAGTCCTCCTGGTCACTCCCAACCACAGTCTCCCTGGTCACTCTGAACCACAGTTCCTTTGCTCAGAAATCTAGCATCCAATCCATCACTGCTCTGGACTACTTCCCCGGGACGCACACTAAATACATTGAAGAAAAACAGCTTCATGTGTTCATGTTGATGGAGGTTAGTTTGAATATTTAATTTATTAATGTTAAACTGACCTCATATATTTTAATGCCTCTGTTTCCTGACTGTTTCGCCACCCTGTGTTATTATGTATATGTGTATATAATTTATTTTATACGCTGTATATCAGTTGACCTTCTCGTATGTTTAAGTATGGAGGTCTTTAAAGCCTTTATGTACGTCAATGATGCAATGTAACAGTGGAAGAATGTAAACTAGTGTTCTAGAGGTGTATAAGAGGCAACAATTTGCCAATGTAGTCAGTAAATTTAAAACTTGTGTATCATATGGGGATATTTTGATACAAAATCTTATTCAGCAATGGTAAAGCTACACTATTACCCAAACATATTTCTTCCCAAACACAGCTCTGCAGAATAAATTACAACATATAACGTGTTGAAATAATTCGTTTGTGAATTCTGTGTGAGACGAAGTAATGATAGATTTATTCAGTCCTTTGGGTGCCCACTGGTCCAGCTGTGTTGTGCCACTCTCCACCTTCCTCTGCAATATTTAGTGTTTTTCCGATTTATAAATACGATATCCAAACCAGACTTTACTGGCGCGGTGCGACTATTAATAATACATATTCAAGCCGCTTGTTCAGTGGTATTCAGAATGGTTCATATTTACCTTAGTATTTTAGTAAAGCAACATATAAAATATATCCATTAACTGGTCTGTAATGGACGATGGGAGCCTTTTACAGAAACAGTGTACATCAGGTTCTGCCCTCGAGGGAACTGTGTCAGGGTGAACCAACCAAAGTTTATAGTTTTTGTTTAGAAACTGGCAGCAATTTCTTGTTGTTATCATGTATTTTTGTGTTTCAACAACTAAGGTATTCAGCACGGAAATGGAGGCAGTTATGGTGCACAAATTTTGAAACTGTTAACCTTCCCTCAGCGTGATATATTGTAAACTAATTTAATTTAAACAGAATATCTTTAATAGGTATTCCATTTTTATTTCTGTACTGGTTATTGTATCTCCATAACGGTGACTGTGATCCTTCCTTTGTGTAGTGTCCACAATGGTCTTTATCACCTGTGTCTGTGGAGGTGTCCGCACCGAGGGAGGAGGAGGAGGAGAGGCTCGAGGGGGTGTCAAAGGAAGGAGGGAAAATGGAAGTAGTAGACTCTCTATCCTCTACTAAGAAGAGAATAAAGAGGCGCACTAGGAAAGAGGGAGAGGAGGAGAAAAAAAACAATAGCCATTTAGAAAGTAAATTAATGAAAGAACAGATAAATCTAGTATATATGAAGAGAAGCGATAGAAAAGAGGAGAGAGGGAGAAAGAAAGTGTAAAATATAATGCAATTAAAACATCAGGAGGGGCAGGAACAAGAGAGAAACTGACTCTCACTAGACATCTGCTCACAGCCGCGGCCATTCGTGTCTTAAATTATCACGACTACTAAAATCACGTGAATTATGATAACGTTATATCCTAAAATGAACAGTCAAACCCACCAGACATATTTTCCTTCTATTCATGGAGACACATAATCTTGGACACATAATCTTAGGACACATTCTTAGAACCCCTAATCTTCGGATACATAATCTTAGGACACATAATATTAGGACACATAATATTGGGATACATAATCTTAGGACACAATCTTAGGACACATACTTTTAAAACACATGATCTCAGGACACATAATCTTCGAAGACATAATACTAGGGACACACAATCTTGGGCTGCAACAAATAGGAATTGGTGTGAGGTTTGTGTAGTGACGTATGTGTAGTAGACTGGGCGACACCGGACAAATCTCTCTCACTCTCTTGGGTATACAAAGTTTGGCCTCACTCAGAGTAGGACAATATATTCTCACTCTCCACACTACAGAAATTCTCCTCTTATGATCACCTATCCCATAACGAAGGATTGGGGGTGTTGTAACCATTTTCTCACTGTGTAAATATTTCAATCTGTCTGTATGTGTCGTAGGGATTTGTTGGCATTTTGGGGAAGTAATTTTGATGTAGGGGAGATTAATTTAAAGGTTATAGTTGTGTTAATTAGCTTTGTTGAGTTAATGTGTTTGTGTTTTTGTGTTGTTTCATAATTTTGGAATTGATCTTTCTACCTGATTAATGTCTTCTGTGTCACATTCATTTAAGTGGAATACATGGGAAAACAGTGAATAATAAGCCAGAGAAACGAATGACATTTTATACATACAAAATGTAAAATAAAATAGCTGAAAGGAAAGACTAAATAGAAATATCATAAGTGGGGAAGATTTGCTTAAGAAGGCGAGTAACAAGTATAGTGAAAAACAGGTAGAGAAAACACAGAGAAAAGAGCCACTCAACATAAGAACATAAGAATGGAGGAAACTGCAGGGGGCCTATTGGCCCATACTGGGCAGTCCCATTTACACCCAACCCCTATTGGTCATATAAGCATCCAACCTATGTTTGAAGCTATCCAACGTATTTGAGTTAATGATGATATTTGGTAACTTGTTCCATTCATCCACTACTCTGTTTCCAAACCAGTGTTTACCTATTTCGCGCCTAAATCTAAATTTGTCTAATTTAAAACCATTATTTCGAGTTCGCTCCAGGTTGGATAGTTTGAGTACCTTTGAAATGTCCCCTTTGTTTAGCTCTGACTTCCATTTATACACCTCTATCATGTCGCCCCTCACTCTACGTCTCTCGATGGAGTGCAAAGTAAGATGCTTTAACCTGTCTCTGTACTCAAGGTTCCCAATGCCGGGGATTAGTCTTGTCATTCTCCTCTGAATTCTTTCCAATGATTCTATATCCATTCTGTAGTACGGTGACCAGAACTGAACTGCGTAATCCAGGTGAGGTCTCACAAGCGCAAGATATAATCTTAAGATGACCCCGCTAGTCTTGTAACTAACATTCCTTTGTATGAACCCAAGTACTTTATTAGCCTTGTAGGAGCAAAAACACATTGTTTACTTGGTTTAAGATTCCTACTTATCATTACTCCTAAATCTCTCTCGCAGTCGGATTTCTCAATGGCATCATTGTTCATCTGGTATCTGGTTTCCCTATTTGCATCTCCTCTACTGAGTACTTTACATTTGTCCACATTGAATTTCATCTGCCATTTTTCAGACCATTTGTATTGGTCCAATCTTTTCTCAAACACGAATGAATCAAGGAGGTGTAATAAAAAAGAAAAACAACAAACACATCAAGAAAAGTTGGAGAGACTCAAAGGGTCAAAAAATAATAGACAAACAGAAGGAACAGAGAGAGAGAGAGAGAGAGAGAGAGAGAGAGAGAGAGAGAGAGAGAGAGAGAGAGAGAGAGAGATGACAAGGATAATGAAGAAGAACAAAAAAGTGAGAGGAAATGGAGCGCCAGTGAGATGAAGGTAGAGGAGATGAAACTGTTGTGAAGAAGAGAGAATAGTGGGTGAGAGAAGGTGGGTGGAGGTGATAGAAGATGGGTTGGGGGTAGAGAAGATGAAAGCGGAGGAGGAGATGGAGAATGGAGAGGTACAGAAGGTGGAGGTGGTTATATTGATTAATTCCGGGTTATGTAAAAGCATTATATTTATCTGCTATCTATAAATAACACTAAACCCACTTCATAATGATGATGTTAAGTGTTACTGGTAAACCTTGAGCTCCCAAATGTTACCTGGAAATAGAGAAATGAGGTTGATTTTTTTTCTTATTATAATTCGATTTTTAAGTTGGATGTACGACGATGTAAGTAAACTGTGATGTGTTGGTGTTTATTTGTGTTATATATATTTTGTGTTTGTGTTATGTGGTGCTTTTACTTGTTTTATGTGGTGCTATTGTTATGTGGTGCTAGTATTATGTGGTACTAGCTATCAATAGTGTTACTTGCTGACAGTCGCATGTAAAGGAAAATAAAATCACGCTTATTGTATTATTCACACACACACACACACACACACAGAGGTGAACAGTGGTGAACAGTGCTTAAGTCAGTGAGAACAACTCAACAGTAACAGTAGTACCCAAGTTGACCTTCACACAGTGAGGTCCCAGGTACCCAGTGATAACGGCCCGACCCAACAACCAGCGATGTGTTAATCCGTCTACGATAGGAAGGCCTGGGACCACACCTCACTCATAGAACACCGTCTATGAGGGAACTACTACACCACGTGAGGCCCCTCATAACACCATCTGTGAGGGAATTACTACACCACGTGAGGCCCCTCATAACACCATCTGTGAGGGAATTACTACACCACGTGAGGCCCCTCATAACACCATCTGTGAGGGAATTACTACACCACGTGAGGCCCCTCATAACACCATCTGTGAGGGAATTACTACACCACGTGAGGCCCCTCATAACACCATCTGTGAGGGAATTACTACACCACGTGAGGCCCCTCATAACACCATCTGTGAGGGAATTACTACACCGCGTGAGGCCCCGCATAACACCATCTGTGAGGGAATTACTACACCACGTGAGGCCCCTCATAACACCATCTGTGAGGGAATTACTACACCACGTGAGGCCCCTCATAACACCATCTGTGAGGGAACTACTAAACCACGTGAGGTCCCTCCTAACACCATCTGGGAGGAGTTACTACACTACGTGTTTGCTATTCAACACCTACATTAATCTGTATGTTCACTGTATGTGCCTTCACCTTTCTCTAATGAAGGCTTTTGTTAAACCACCAATGTATGTAATAAGTCATTCATGTCCAATGTATATTTTCAGCCTTCGGGCTGCAGAACTTTTTCAATAAACCGTTAATTATTATTATTATTATTATTATTATTACAGTGGGGACACAAGAGAGCAGGTCAAGTCAGGTAACTTCACATATATTCCAGTCAGTGTTAACAACCAGATTAATGGCTCCTGTACAGAGGCTGTGATCTTTATATTTCTTTATTAGCAGTTATTTCCATGATGGCATTAATATACGTTAATGTTATTCTTTTGGGTACATTTTTCATCATATGAGAGTTGTTTAGTTGTAGAGGAAAGTAACTAAGACGATAATAAAAGCCGGAACTGTGTGAAGCAGAAAATTACGTCCGTGTGTTAATGCCCGTCACGAATGCAGAGGAGGATAGCCGGGTAGACGTGACACTCTCCTTGTCATTTGTTCTCGCTTGTCCACTGTCAAAACGTAATTTGATATTTTCGGGGAAATGTTTCGTCGGATTTTGAGAGTACGTTTGTCCAGTTATTTAGTGATTATTATACCCGACTGGGAGACAATCATAACTGACAGGGGTACGATCCTGCACGACACATCATTATTCTTATAGTGAACCCTGCCTGTATACATACTGGCCTACGTGTACTCTGACATGCCAGGTGAACAGCTCCTTGATGTTGCATAGTGCTGGCTAACAGGATGCTGGATTACGATCTGTCTAGCATACCAAATAACATTCTGATTGACGTACTAACTGATGTGATGACTGACGTGTTTGCTGACGTTTTAACGAAATTGTTATACGATGTATAAACTGAAATATTGATGACGGCTGACTCTACAGCATTGATGTTACGTGCTTGTTAGCGTGCTGAGTTTTGTGGGGGGGGGGGGGGCGACTCGCTGCCGTGTGAATGAAGAAATCGCTTTCGATTCTACAAAAAATTATACATACAGTATATATTACTTACAGGTACATGCTGTAGTGTCTTCAGCATGTATGATGATAAACGGTAAATTATTATCGAATTAGTTTGTATTTCAAAGCAATTTTTCTTTTTGTTTATTTATACATATTCACACAAGTGTGAGTGACGGCGACGTTGGTCTCTTGTCAAACTACCACCAAGAAGTTATTACAAACTTGTGGAGCGCCTCTGTCTCTGGAACCTTAAGACGGCTAAGCAGGACCTGTGGAAAGTTTAACAACAAACTTATAAACACAAAAACGTAGCTATAGTAAGTTTGACTTTCAAGCAAAAACCTGTGTTAATGTAAAGATGGCAGCGAGCGATGCTTTTAGCTGCTCTTGGATGTATGAAGTAAAGGAACATTTGACGTGTAAACTCACTTGGGTCGATTATCTTGACCACAGAGTTGTGTGACCCTCCACTGGCTATAACAGTGTGGCTCCATAACGTCCATCATCCATGTAAGTGCATAAGACCATTATTGTTTGAAGTACAATAGTCGAAAATTTATTGTTATTAAGCAGTGAGGCAGCGTGGTGCCTCCAGGAGTCGAGGACCCTTGTGTAGTGCTGGGTAGACCTGATCTGAAGTTAGGCGTTGAACTGAGTTGGTATGATGCTGGGTGCTGGGCAGAGCTGGTATGATGCTGGGTGCTGGGTAGACCTGATCTGATGTTAGACGTTGAACGGAGTTGGTATGATGCTGGGTGCTGGGCAGAGCTGGTATGATGCTGGGTGCTGGGTAGACCTGATCTGATGTTAGACGTTGAACTGAGTTGGTATGATGCTGGGTGCTGGGCAGAGCTGGTATGATGCTGGGTGCTGGGCAGAGCTGGTATGATGCTGGATGCTGGGTAGACCTGATCTGATGTTACACGTTGAACGGAGTTGGTATGATGCTGGGTGCTGGGCAGAGCTGGTATGATGATGGGTGCTGGACAAAGCTGGTATGATGCTGGGTGCTGGACAAAGCTGGTATGATGCTGGGTGCTGGACAGAGCTGGTATGATGCTGGGTGCTGGACAAAGCTGGTATGATGCTGGGTGCTGGACAGAGCTGGTATGATACTGGGTGCTGGAAAGAGCTGGTATGATGCTGGGTGCTGGACAGAGCTGGTATGATGCTGGGTGCTGGACAGAGCTGGTATGATGCTGGGTGCTGGACAAAGCTGGTATGATGCTGGGTGCTGGACAAAGCTGGTATGATGCTGGGTGCTGGACAGAGCTGGTATGATACTGGGCTGACAGCTGGTATGATGCTGGGTGCTGGACAGAGCTGGTATGATGCTGGGTGCTGGACAGAGCTGGTATGATGCTGGGTGCTGGACAGAGCTGGTATGATGCTGGGTGCTGGACAGAGCTGGTATGATGCTGGGTGCTGGACAGAGCTGGTATGATGCTGGGTGCTGGACAAAGCTGGTATGATGCTGGGTGCTGGACAGAGCTGGTATGATGCTGGGTGCTGGACAAAGCTGGTATGATGCTGGGTGCTGGACAGAGCTGGTATGATGCTGGGTGCTGGACAGAGCTGGTATGATGCTGGGTGCTGGACAAGGCTGGTTAGTCACGTCACCACCCTTCTCTTAAGCTCCTCTACGTGTGTGTTGGTGTGTGGATTAGTGGATGTCATCATTATGACCTGACCTCCTGTTTTTAAGGTCACCCTGTATATTTAAGCCTCTCTCTGTCCATGTAATCCAGTTGCCTCTGAAGATGTCTTGAATAAAGACGAAAGCTAAGGTACCCCGTTGTTTCCATTCTCCCGTGTGATTTTATCAAGATATATATATATATATATATATATATATATATATATATATATATATATATATATATATATATATATATATATATATATATATATTCAACACCTCAACCCGCCAGGATTCGGACCCACGGCCCACTACCCCATGACTGTGACCGGTGACCGGTGTTGATTGTATGTAGAAGTCCGCGTGCTATTGGGCTAATGAAATATATATATATATATATATATATATATATATATATATATATATATATATATATATATATATATATATATATATATATATATATATATATATGACAACCGGTGGACTATCACCTTTCTGCAGATACACTTACATTCAGTGTGGATTGAGGGTGGAGGCGGGAAGGGGCTGGGGGAAGGGAATATTGAATGGTCAGAAGGAAGTCTTCAATGTGGGGAGCACTTACGGCCTGAAGCCATGCAGTATCTTGCTGTCATGGAGTTTCATCAAGAAATGCAGTGGCCATATTTTCCCTGATGGTGCTATCCAGCTGCCCATCTGGCCAGCCATGAAAAGTGGTCTTCTGATAACCTCAGACCGAGAAAGAAGAATTTTTCACAAATATTAATGATTGTATTTTCCAGCATTAAATTAATGATCACAAGGGGAAATAAATTATGTTTATAAACTTGCCCAGAGAGACGCTATAAATACAGCTGTGAGAACTGGACTTTCATTTACTAGTGATAGCAATATACCATTCCTGGTTGACAATAATTCAGTTTTTACAAATGTTGTTTTCATAATAGCTGGTGTGAACTTTGAAATGTAGTTCCTGATCATTATTCCGTAGCATCAACCTTCCGCTCAGTCCTACAGCATCCCTCACGTGTTCCCTGCTGTATCCTCCTTCTCTTGTCCCCTACTACATGATCCTTTTTCTTGTTTCATACAGAAGTAACCTTCTCCTTAAGCCTATAATTTGCAGTGTATTTTTTGTTTTAATATTGGACAGCAGTCAAGGTCACCGATCATCGATAAAGGTCATCCTATTTAAAGAAAGTATCTATGATTTTAACCGAACGTCAAAAATTCATCGGTAATTCTTAAATTTTTGCAGAACTGCCGTAGATGGTCAGCCTATACATAGAATCGCCAATTCATTATTATTGGCGATCAGATAAAGATTAAAATTTTTCTTGAGGTTTGTTCATGGTTTTTACCACAGGTGAAATATGCATCAAACTCCAATCAATTGAGAGGAGCTGAGTATGTGGAGGAGATAATGTGTAGATAGGTGAGGGAGGGAGAAGGTCGAGGGAGCTCATAGGAGTAACGGAGGTGTAGGTCTGCAGGGAAAGAATAATGGAGTATTTCAGGGCGGAAGGATTGACTTATTCAGAAGGAAAACGACGAGAAAAATTAGGAGACTTAAGAACAAACGATATTAGGTAAGTCAGAGATGAACGTCGGTCTAGTTCAGGGTAAGAATGTTAAGTGTGGCCCCTAACAAGGGCAGCTACGTAGTTCAAGGGAAGAACGTTAATTCATGTACACCTTTGTTGAGAAAAAAAAAGAAACAATCAGGAAGTTTTCGCAAAAAGTAATTAACATTTCTCAGGTCAATACTAAATAGAGGAGTTGGTGAAATAATCTTAATGCTGAGTGAACGAGTACTGTACCTTCAAATATGATCACCAGGCATCATCCTTAATGGCATTACATACATACATACATATACATACATACATACATACATACATACAGAAAAATACAACGACTGTGAGCCATAAGAGACGACTTTCTTATTTTCTATCACTTTATTCTTTTTTTTATCACTTAACGAAGCAAAATCTTCATGAACGCCTCAAACGTCACGAACCGATCACCTAGATCCTGGAAAATGACACGACGCAATCTAGGCGATATTTTAATACCTTCCCATCACTTTTCTCTTCATCTTATTTTTAGCCTTGCCAGTTGACAGTGGAGAGCGAGCAAATTTAATTTTTGTTCCCTGTGAATAAATGTTTGTCCCAGATTGTCTTTGTTGGTCAATAAATGAGACATTAACTCTTGACAAACTGTAAATATTGAAGATTAACATTGATTTTCTAGTTGTAAACCTCAGTTGATACATTTTTTTTACCTTTTTAGTCTTTTCTGTCTCTTTTTTTTTTGTCGGCACTTCCCGTTATCCTCAATAACTGGAGAATGACTCGAGTGTGATAATGATCGTCCTCTGCCATTATTTACAAGCTTTATGGGTGTTAGTTTGTGATAGGAAAGATTGTTTTCACTTATATCCTGAGAATGACTTGAAGAATCAAACCAATTTCAGTGCACCGCTTAGTGTGATCACCATCTCACCTTAGTATGATAATGGTTATAGTAAATGTTTGTAAGATTATGATGACGCCTTGTAGTTTCAGGTGGAAAAGTCGCATTTCTATAATTTCAGAGAAGCTTTACAAGTAATAAAGGCATTCATGGCAGAAATTAAATGAATATAATAGACATATTTAATTTCAGAAGAAAATGGGGAGTGTGAGGTATTTTGTATAGCCAACTAAATATTGTTCCCATAACTTTCATTAAATGAGTCAAAGGGCGGCAAGATATAATAAAATATATGTTGATCTTAAAAAGTTCACAATATTGCCCTACAGTTCATTGTAAACAATATTACTGTATTATGTTAACCTGACTTACAATGTGTGGCGGCGATGGCTGTGTGAATACTACTACTGCTACTTTTTTTTTTTAATACGTGGCCTCCAGCCTCCCCTAATAGCCACACTTTCGCCACCATTTAATTACCTTAATATTAAATATCCTAATACATATGTAGCTATCCTACCTGTGTTAAATTAGTAGAGCCGTAGATCTATGCGGCATTCAGTGACAGTAGCCTCATAGTCGATATCTGCAGCAGCTGTCGGAATTGGGGCAGAAGCTCTCGTTCCCCTGAGGCAGAGCAAAGCCGACCGAAGGAGAGAGAAAGACAGTCGACATCTCATCCAGGCTGTAACAAAACTTCTGGGCTGCTGCTTCTGTTCGGAGATCACCTCCGCGAGTCTGGCGTAGGAACATCTTGCACTTGGTCCCATCCCACCAGAGGTTGTGAACACTAGAGGAGTGAAGCTGCCTTGATCAACGTTTTGGATTCTCTCCCCATATGCCCTTATCTTGTCGTTCTCGTTCCTCCTATGTGCAGCATCGAGAGCTAGGTTACGGTGACATGCGGCCATGGGATCAAAAATCCTGATGTCGAAGAAAGCTCACTGTCCCTGCGTCCAGAATTCTCGAGCACTGACGTCAACACGGGCTTCGTTAGATGTGTTTGAAGTCCTATGTTGGAAGATCTCACCATCCATTGGAAGGAGTGTCAGTTCTACCATGACATCCCTGCAGATTTCCTTCAACATATTTGCTGTAAGGTCCCTTACTTCGTCATGCCTCATGCATATGAAGTCCCATTTCTTGCACACCATGGCGTGATCGCCGTCATAGGAAGAGCCACACACGCATTGGGAGGGCAAACCTTCTACTGGCCGACCGTACCTTAGAGCAATGGCATCTGTAAATTCTTGTTTGTTAAGACTGAAACCATTTGCCCTTATCGGTAACGTAGTTAACCAGTTCGAGGCCCCCACCTCCTGCGTTATAGCTACTTTTTTTTCAAATTTTCTGGAACCTGCAGCAACAGTTGCTGCAACTTATCATTTTGGCAGTGCTGTCGATCTGTCGTAATGGACCTACGAATCTTGTTTACTTCACTGGTATCGACCTCCCCTGTTGCGTTCTGGGGTATTATGTGGTCCGTGAGGGCTGCTGTGAGCTTAAGTGAATTTTGATGTTCGGTGGCTGCAATCTCCTCTGGATTGGTTAGTCCCATCCCTCCCAGTCTTGATGGAAGTGCAAGAAGTGCTCTTTCTGCTGGGGTTAAGTGAGTATGTTTCACTAATTTGGGAATGAACTTGACACTGATAGTTTCTTCCAGAGGGTGGAGGAGGGGTCCGATATTAGGGATAGTACGCATTAGGTAGTTCCAACGATGCTTGACTCCATGGGTGAATGCAGCAAAAGCCGCATGTGGCTCTGTGTTAGCAATCTCAGACAGAGCTTGGATTTCACTAACCCACTCATTCACCTTTCCCGCTACGTACTCGGTCTTGAAGTCCGTAGTGCCAATTACTGCGCCTAGATGTCTTTGGCCGTCCTTAGTTATTTTGACCTCACTTCCGCCAAAAACCTCCATTGCCCGTTCATAATGTTTTGGCTTCACGATGAGGAAGGACTTGCTGGCGTTTGGGTGGTACCCTATTTGTGGACCTCGCGGTGTTACCAAGTCCCACCACTTTTTGATGCCCTCCACTTTTCCTGCTCCTGTATGGTCATCAGCATATGCCACTTGTTTGACCCCAGTTGTTTCAAATTTTATTGTTGGAGCACTGATAGGCCTATTGTATATATTGCCATTGCAACAGGGTCCCCCTGTGTTGTTCCCTCGGTTGACTGTAAGATGGTATCACCTCTTAGGGCCTTGTTGTTTACTATATAAAGGTCTGATGGATTCCTATAGGAGTTTTCAACGTACATTGCAAAGCTTGGACACTTGATCTTGATGTTGTGCAGTGCGGCCTTGCGGTTAAGTATGTTGAATGCGTTTGAAGCGTCGACCTGGAGAACGGCCTCACAATCGCGTTGCTCAAATATCGTTCTCATGGCGTGAATGGCCGCCTCCCCACCAGCCTGGTGGCCAGCACAAACTTGGAGGTTCCCTGCTGCTGCCCTGACATCGTCCTTTACCACCTCCATTATGCATTTTCCGATGATTCGCGTCAGCATTTCCTCCACTCCTTTTGGCCTACATCCTGGATTCTTATCCAGGGGAATGAGGCGGCAGGCCGTCAGAGCATGAAGTTGATGGCAGCATGAGGATGTCAGCTTTCTTGCAAGGACGGCAATGGCCGTGCAGAGATCACTTGCTGCGGGGCCAAACTTGTTTGTGCTGAGGATGACTCTCCATCCGTTTACATCCAGACCTGAAGGGCCGGCACCCCCCCTGAGTCTTCAGTGCCTTTTTCCACACCATCCCTCCTGTTATTTTCTCGAACAGGACAGCATTTGGTGGGATATAGTCACCCTGAAACCTGATGCCTTCATCATCACTTCCAGAGGGATGTTTTTATTTCAGTTGTTTTAATGTCTCTCTGTTTATCAAAAGTGAGAAACAATATATGTATATTGTGTTGTCATTAGTAAGAGAAACAATTGAGACCCTGCAATTGCGTGTAAATGAGGCAGAAAGTCAGATCAACAACCTGAGACTTGGTCACAATTTTCGTGATGCCATATGGCAGCAGGGTCTACCATTAGACAACACATTATGCTTCCAATATCTTCCCAGGCGGTAGTACCTCCCTGTTTGATGGCTGACTACTACCTGCTCTTAGCTCTTGTGATAAAGAGGTGTGTTTCCTATGTCTGTACTTCATTAAGTTTTTAATGAAATCTTAAAATTTAATCGAGGAAGCAATTATGAATCCGCATCCGGACTCTCAACTAATCTCTTGTGGAATAGATTTATCATAAGCTTAGGCATCGGCTGGAGCACCACGGAACGTGTAACTTAGCAGCAGTCACGGGGAGCTGAGACACCGGGTGAAAACTTTCAGAAATATAGGTATTAAGAACATTTGAATTAGAGTTTCTATAACACAATGGAGCTCTGTACTGATGAAGAGGTGTAGTGGCAGTGAGACCAGACATAGTTCCGTCGATCTAGAAAAAAAAACTCCAGCGTTTTCTTTTCATGCTTTCATAATTAATGATAACTTCGTCAGCTCCTTCGCTGACTCACATGGCTAAGTCTAGCTTACAACATCTCTGGCATGTGTCATACACGAAGATGATGAAGCTGACTGTCGTTACACTAATGTAGGACAATGCCAGTACATCGAGTGCTATATTTTGGTAAAATAAAATAGTTGACGTTTGACTGAATAAAAATATGACCAAACATAATTAAACGTTATTTCCTTGTCACAAACAGAATTTGAAATTACGTCGACCAAGCCAAAAATAATAATAATTAGCGGAGTCTGTCATCCACGTTTCTCTTTGATATTTGCTTTTAGTTCATTTATGCAGAGCTTTCAATAGGATAGCTAGATGATGGAACTACCTCAAGTAATATAGTTAAATGACTAATATAATATAGGCAACTTACTCAGGTAATGAGTTGGGCAATGCACTTAAGTGACCCTCATGGGGCAGGAGAGTACTCAGCCCAGGCCAGGATGACTTAGCTGTGGAAAATTTACGACCATTGCTTCAATCTCCACACTGCCTCAGTCGACGTTTTACCAAGGGTGCCTCAGTCGACGTTTTACCTAGGGTGCCTCAGTCGTAAATTTGCCTCACCTGTCAATTAATTTTCAACTCCCCGTCAGATCCTTTCCGGGAGACTCTGAAATATAAAATATTTCTAGGTACAACAAGTTTTCATTTCGGCTCTTTTTATTTTATTAATTTCAGCTTCGAGCAATAAAAACACGCTTTCATATGTATGTGATTAACATATGCTGTGTGTGTTCTCCGACAAAGGCAAGATCCAGCATATTATAATGATTTCGTGGTAGTTGATACATAAATCAAATCTAAAGTTTCTGGCACACGTTGGTACATAATTCAACAAAGCCGTCCCTCACTCCGTTAACCTTGTCCGCTAGTGGTAATGAGAAAATTATTGAAATTGACAACAAAATTATTGAGACATAATTGCACTGATACTAAGTGAATAATATCAACAATATTGACTTGGTTCGTTCTTATGAGACCTGCAATTCCCTTGAAGGTTAAAATTGTAAAAGGTTTTTTAGGTTCTTGGATAATTTAAACACACACACACACACACACACACACACACTTGTTTGTGTTGTAATGGATTACACCATTTGCCGGCTCGAATAGACTGTGTGTCACTTGGTGTTAACACTTTGTCACTGATATGACTTCCACCAGAATGGAAATGACAATTACAACTATGAAATGAGTTTCACATGAACTGATATGTCAGTGACAATTAAATGACACTGGCAGCTGTGAGTGACATTCCGGTACACATGTTACCGATAACTTGCAAATAGAATTGAATATAAAAGGAAGTTGAACTATATAATAAGTCACAAGGAGGCAGTGTGGTCGACAGCCTTCACTATGCTCATTTGTGAAGTTAGGTTGCAGTTTAGTGAACTTGGGGCGCCCTGGGCACGAACGTGAGACCTTGGGACGAGAGGCGAGGAGAATGTTATTCACTCAGCACGCTGTACTCCCTTATTGATTTACAAACTCTTAAACTGAAGTGTTTATAAACTCTTCATCTTATATCACTGACTCATCCCTCAGTCTTTGTGCTCGTTGCCATGTAAACAAAATAATAATAACTTTTTTCTTGGAAAGAATATGAAAAGTTTTCCACGTCTTCAGAGGGAATGTAAAGATAAGTGTATACTCCCCGGGCCGCCTCACGAGTACAAATATTTTCGAGTCGTCAGTAAAGTTGGGAATGTTATGTATGTATTCAAGATGAAACGGAAGCTTTCTCAACACCAACATTTAATTTAGTCTCTTGGGAGAAGAAAGACTGATGCCATAATGGTGAAATAAGCCACCAAGGATGTGCCTGAGGGGGAAGGAGACGACTGGAGGGGGAGGGGGAAGAGATGGGGTAAAGGAGAGGTGTGGGGAAGAAGTGTGGGTAGATGAGGGGGAAGAGATGGGGTAAAGGAGAGGTGTGGGGAAGAAGTGTGGGTAGATGAGGGGGAAGAGATGGGGTAAAGGGGAGGTGTGGGGAAGAAGTGTGGGTAGATGAGGGGGGAGAGATGGGGTAAAGGGGTGGTGTGGGGAAGAAGTGTGGGTAGATGAGGGGGGAGAGATGGGGTAAAGGAGAGGTGTGGGGAAGAAGTGTGGGTAGATGAGGGGGGAGAGATGGGGTAAAGGAGAGGTGTGGGGAAGAAGTGTGGGTAGATGAGGGGGGAGAGATGGGGTAAAGGGGTGGTGTGGGGAGGAAGTGTTATCAATGGCTCATAGTCATGCTGGTGTACTGTCTCAACATCATCCTGGGTGGACACTTGTACTCTCTCTCAACATCATCCTGGGTGGACACTTGTACTCTCTCTCAACATCATCCTGGGTGGACACTTGTACTGTCTCCCAACATCATCCTGGGTGGACACTTGTACTCTCTCTCAACATCATCCTGGGTGGACACTTGTACTGTCTCTCAACATCATCCTGGGTGGACACTTGTACTGTCTCTCAACATCATCCTCGGTGGACACTTGTACTGTCTCTCAACATCATCCTGGGTGGACACTTGTACTGTCTCTCAACATCATCCTGGGTGGACACTTGTACTCTCTCAACATCATCCTGGGTGGACACTTCCACTCTGTCTCAACATCATCCTGGGTGGACACTTGTACTCTCTCTCAACATCATCCTGGGTGGACACTTGTACTGTCTCTCAACATCATCCTGGGTGGACACTTGTACTGTCTCTCAACATCATCCTCGGTGGACACTTGTACTCTCTCTCAACATCATCCTGGGTGGACACTTGTACTCTCTCTCAACATCATCCTGGGTGGACACTTGTACTCTCTCTCAACATCATCCTGGGTGGACACTTGTACTGTCTCCCAACATCATCCTGGGTGGACACTTGTACTCTCTCTCAACATCATCCTGGGTGGACACTTGTACTGTCTCTCAACATCATCCTGGGTGGACACTTGTACTGTCTCTCAACATCATCCTCGGTGGACACTTGTACTGTCTCTCAACATCATCCTGGGTGGACACTTGTACTGTCTCTCAACATCATCCTGGGTGGACACTTGTACTCTCTCAACATCATCCTGGGTGGACACTTCCACTCTGTCTCAACATCATCCTGGGTGGACACTTGTACTCTCTCTCAACATCATCCTGGGTGGACACTTGTACTGTCTCTCAACATCATCCTGGGTGGACACTTGTACTGTCTCTCAACATCATCCTCGGTGGACACTTGTACTGTCTCTCAACATCATCCTGGGTGGACACTTGTACTGTCTCTCAACATCATCCTGGGTGGACACTTGTACTGTCTCTCAACATCATCCTGGGTGGACACTTGTACTGTCTCTCAACATCATCCTGGGTGGACACTTGTACTCTCTCTCAACATCATCCTGGGTGGACACTTGTACTGTCTCTCAACATCATCCTGGGTGGACGCTTGTACTCTCTCTCAACATCATCCTGGGTGGACACTTGTACTGTCTCTCAACATCATCCTGGGTGGACACTTGTACTCTCTCAACATCATCCTGGGTGGACACGTGTACTGTCTCTCAACATCATCCTGGGTGGACACTTGTACTCTCTCAACATCATCCTGGGTGGACACGTGTACTCTCTCTCAACATCATCCTGGGTGGACACTTGTACTGTCTCAACATCATCCTGGGTGGACACGTGTACTGTCTCTCAACATCATCCTGGGTGGACACTTGTACTGTCTCTCAACATCATCCTGGGTGGACACGTGTACTGTCTCTCAACATCATCCTGGGTGGACACTTGTACTGTCTCAACATCATCCTGGGTGGACACTTGTACTGTCTCAACATCATCCTGGGTGGACACTTGTACTGTCTCTCAACATCATCCTGGGTGGACACTTGTACTGTCTCTCAACATCATCCTGGGTGGACACTTGTACTCTCTCTCAACATCATCCTGGGTGGACACTTGTACTGTCTCTCAACATCATCCTGGGTGGACGCTTGTACTCTCTCTCAACATCATCCTGGGTGGACACTTGTACTGTCTCTCAACATCATCCTGGGTGGACACTTGTACCTTCACCTCCTGGTGACCTGTCTGCTCTCAACATCATCCTGGGTGGACACTTGTACTCTCTCAACATCATCCTGGGTGGACACGTGTACTCTCTCTCAACATCATCCTGGGTGGACACTTGTACTGTCTCTCAACATCATCCTGGGTGGACACTTGTACTGTCTCTCAACATCATCCTGGGTGGACGCTTGTACTCTCTCTCAACATCATCCTGGGTGGACACTTGTACTGTCTCTCAACATCATCCTGGGTGGACACTTGTACTCTCTCAACATCATCCTGGGTGGACACGTGTACTGTCTCTCAACATCATCCTGGGTGGACACTTGTACTCTCTCAACATCATCCTGGGTGGACACGTGTACTCTCTCTCAACATCATCCTGGGTGGACACTTGTACTGTCTCTCAACATCATCCTGGGTGGACACTTGTACTGTCTCTCAACATCATCCTCGGTGGACACTTGTACTGTCTCAACATCATCCTGGGTGGACACGTGTACTCTCTCTCAACATCATCCTGGGTGGACACGTGTACTCTCTCTCAACATCATCCTGGGTGGACACTTGTACTGTCTCTCAACATCATCCTGGGTGGACACTTGTACTGTCTCTCAACATCATCCTGGGTGGACACTTGTACTCTCTCTCAACATCATCCTGGGTGGACACTTGTACTCTCTCTCAACATCATCCTGGGTGGACACTTGTACTGTCTCTCAACATCATCCTGGGTGGACACTTGTACTCTCTCTCAACATCATCCTGGGTGGACACTTGTACTGTCTCTCAACATCATCCTGGGTGGACACTTGTACTGTCTCTCAACATCATCCTGGGTGGACACTTGTACTCTCTCTCAACATCATCCTGGGTGGACACTTGTACTCTCTCTCAACATCATCCTGGGTGGACACGTGTACTCTCTCTCAACATCATCCTGGGTGGACACTTGTACTGTCTCTCAACATCATCCTGGGTGGACACTTGTACTGTCTCTCAACATCATCCTGGGTGGACACTTGTACTGTCTCTCAACATCATCCTGGGTGGACACTTGTACTGTCTCTCAACATCATCCTGGGTGGACACTTGTACTCTCTCTCAACATCATCCTGGGTGGACACTTGTACTGTCTCTCAACATCATCCTGGGTGGACACTTGTACTCTCTCTCAACATCATCCTGGGTGGACACTTGTACTGTCTCTCAACATCATCCTGGGTGGACACTTGTACTCTCTCTCAACATCATCCTGGGTGGACACTTGTACTGTCTCTCAACATCATCCTGGGTGGACACTTGTACTCTCTCAACATCATCCTGGGTGGACACGTGTACTCTCTCTCAACATCATCCTGGGTGGACACTTGTACTGTCTCTCAACATCATCCTGGGTGGACACTTGTACTGTCTCTCAACATCATCCTGGGTGGACACTTGTACTGTCTCTCAACATCATCCTGGGTGGACACTTGTACTGTCTCAACATCATCCTGGGTGGACACTTGTACTGTCTCTCAACATCATCCTGGGTGGACACTTGTACTGTCTCTCAACATCATCCTGGGTGGACACTTGTACTGTCTCTCAACATCATCCTGGGTGGACACTTGTACTGTCTCTCAACATCATCCTGGGTGGACACTTGTACTGTCTCTCAACATCATCCTGGGTGGACACTTGTACTCTCTCTCAACATCATCCTGGGTGGACACTTGTACTGTCTCTCAACATCATCCTGGGTGGACACTTGTACTCTCTCTCAACATCATCCTGGGTGGACACTTGTACTGTCTCTCAACATCATCCTGGGTGGACACTTGTACTCTCTCAACATCATCCTGGGTGGACACGTGTACTGTCTCTCAACATCATCCTGGGTGGACACTTGTACTCTCTCAACATCATCCTGGGTGGACACGTGTACTCTCTCTCAACATCATCCTGGGTGGACACTTGTACTGTCTCTCAACATCATCCTGGGTGGACACTTGTACTGTCTCTCAACATCATCCTGGGTGGACACTTGTACTCTCTCTCAACATCATCCTGGGTGGACACTTGTACTGTCTCTCAACATCATCCTGGGTGGACACTTGTACTCTCTCAACATCATCCTGGGTGGACACGTGTACTGTCTCTCAACATCATCCTGGGTGGACACTTGTACTCTCTCAACATCATCCTGGGTGGACACGTGTACTCTCTCTCAACATCATCCTGGGTGGACACTTGTACTGTCTCTCAACATCATCCTGGGTGGACACTTGTACTGTCTCTCAACATCATCCTGGGTGGACACTTGTACTGTCTCAACATCATCCTGGGTGGACACGTGTACTCTCTCTCAACATCATCCTGGGTGGACACGTGTACTCTCTCTCAACATCATCCTGGGTGGACACTTGTACTGTCTCTCAACATCATCCTGGGTGGACACTTGTACTGTCTCTCAACATCATCCTGGGTGGACACTTGTACTGTCTCTCAACATCATCCTGGGTGGACGCTTGTACTCTCTCTCAACATCATCCTGGGTGGACACTTGTACTGTCTCTCAACATCATCCTGGGTGGACACTTGTACTCTCTCAACATCATCCTGGGTGGACACGTGTACTGTCTCTCAACATCATCCTGGGTGGACACTTGTACTCTCTCAACATCATCCTGGGTGGACACGTGTACTCTCTCTCAACATCATCCTGGGTGGACACTTGTACTGTCTCTCAACATCATCCTGGGTGGACACTTGTACTGTCTCTCAACATCATCCTCGGTGGACACTTGTACTGTCTCAACATCATCCTGGGTGGACACGTGTACTCTCTCTCAACATCATCCTGGGTGGACACGTGTACTCTCTCTCAACATCATCCTGGGTGGACACTTGTACTGTCTCTCAACATCATCCTGGGTGGACACTTGTACTGTCTCTCAACATCATCCTGGGTGGACACTTGTACTCTCTCTCAACATCATCCTGGGTGGACACGTGTACTCTCTCTCAACATCATCCTGGGTGGACACTTGTACTCTCTCTCAACATCATCCTGGGTGGACACGTGTACTCTCTCTCAACATCATCCTGGGTGGACACTTGTACTGTCTCTCAACATCATCCTGGGTGGACACTTGTACTGTCTCTCAACATCATCCTGGGTGGACACTTGTACTCTCTCTCAACATCATCCTGGGTGGACGCTTGTTCTCTCTCTCAACATCATCCTGGGTGGACACGTGTACTCTCTCTCAACATCATCCTGGGTGGACACTTGTACTGTCTCTCAACATCATTCTGGGTGGACACTTGCTCTCTCTCTCAACATCATCCTGGGTGGACACTTGCTCTCTCTCTCAACATCATCCTGGGTGGACACGTGTACTCTCTCTCAACATCATCCTGGGTGGACACTTGTACTGTCTCCCAACATCATCCTGGGTGGACACTTGTACTCTCTCTCAACATCATCCTGGGTGGACACGTGTACTCTCTCTCAACATCATCCTGGGTGGACACTTGTACTGTCTCCCAACATCATCCTGGGTGGACACTTGTACTCTCTCTCAACATCATCCTGGGTGGACACTTGTTCTCTCTCTCAACATCATCCTGGGTGGACACGTGTACTCTCTCTCAACATCATCCTGGGTGGACACTTGTACTGTCTCTCAACATCATCCTGGGTGGACACTTGTACTGTCTCTCAACATCATCCTGGGTGGACACGTGTACTCTCTCTCAACATCATCCTGGGTGGACACTTGTACTGTCTCTCAACATCATCCTGGGTGGACACTTGTACTGTCTCTCAACATCATCCTGGGTGGACACTTGTACTGTCTCTCAACATCATCCTGGGTGGACACTTGTACTCTGTCTCAACATCATCCTGGGTGGACACTTGTACTCTCTCTCAACATCATCCTGGGTGGACACTTACACTCTGTCTCAACATCATCCTGGGTGGACACTTGTACTGTCTCTCAACATCATCCTGGGTGGACACGTGTACTCTCTCTCAACATCATCCTGGGTGGACACTTGTACTGTCTCTCAACATCATCCTGGGTGGACACTTGTACTGTCTCAACATCATCCTGGGTGGACACTTGTACTTTTATGAATTATTATTAACGTATCCTCTTTAAATAAGTCCATAATCCTCCTCCCTTCCTCTTCTTCTCTTCTCCTCCCTCCCCCTTCCTCCTCCTCCCATTCTCTCTTCTTCCTCCTCCTCCCTTCCCCCATCCTCACCCTCCTCCAAAATACGAGTGAACAGCTATAGGGCGGTGGGGATTTAGGGAACTTTTAGCTATGGTTATTAGAGGATCTGTTTTGTCCTTATTGCTCTCTCTCTCTCTCTCTCTCTCTCTCTCTCTCTCTCTCTCTCTCTCTCTCTCTCTCTCTCTCTCTCTCTCTCTTTTATTCCACACAAATAACGTTGTAAACATTTCAAGACCCGTAATTGTAAACACCGATGTTAAAAGGTATCGTGATGAACTGAAGGGATTCTATTGTTGTGTATCTCTCACTATTGTGTCTCTACGTCTCTCAACACTATAGTTCTCTGTCTCTCTCTCTACTCTGCGTCTCTCTCTCTCTCTCTCTTTCCGCGTCACACCCTAATCTCTCGTTGTCATGGCTGCATCACTGACAACGATTAACTGACATAACACAAACTACAGGATACTGAAATTTCCCCAAACTCATCACGGAGTTTATTGACAACACACCCTACTGCCCAGGTCGGTCAGCCTAACACACTGACTTCAGTACATTTTAGATAACATTTTAAAGGCTATTATAACCTGTGACATTGGGGGTATCACTGAATACATTGAATTATAAGGTAAATATTACAATTATTGCTAATTAGTTTATAACGAGTTGTTATTAGTGAAAGCCAGTGGTCCATGGGTGTCATAGTGGCGTAATGATTATCAAATATTATCCGGTTTAGTTTATAACGCTAGTAATAACAGTAATTACAATAGGTAAATAGCCCTCATAAACTTGTAGTATAAACCTAAATGAATATATGTTTGTTTAATTGTTTAATAATCCAGATAAAACAGTTGTTGTTAGGGGCGGTAATAAAGGCTGCATGAGGGACATTACTGGGAGCGATATGAGGGAAGCTGCGGTGTGGTGGAGCGGCTGGTTAGTTATACCCTACCTGTTGTATTGATGGAGCTTAATTATTATGACTGACGGTGTGGTAGTAGAGGCCCGCACCCTATAAACATGTACATATATACACACATGGAAATACATATCTACACAGATATGAAATTTAATATACACACAAACACACACGGACACACTAGTTATTAATACATATTCACGTTATTACCTACAACATACATGTACAATATAATGCATGTTTTTTATGTATATATTATTTGCTCTGAAGGCTTTAGTAAAACGACCTCTTCCTCGTGTTGCTGTATGTTATTACATGTCCTTTGTATATTTTCCCTTTTTGGAGTTTTGTTGTATTATTAATAATAATAATAATAATAATAATATTATTATTATTATTATTATTATTATTATTATTATTGCATTCTTCTTCTTCTTCTTCTTCTTCTTCTTCTTCTTCAAGCTGCCAACACAGTGCTGGAAGTTGTGTTATGAGAAGGGCAGCAACGTGATAAGGGGCGTGATGGTGGCGAATAACAATAATAAGAACAAAAACATGATACTCTTGACTGAACAGGACGATGACCCTGGTAGTTAGGTTAGGTTAGGTTTGTACAGACGTCCTTCATATCTAGGGAAAAAAACTGAATATTGTTCGTGATGACGCAGTAATAAATTCGTGCATTTGAGAAAGTCGATGATTATATTTAGAAGTGATACAACGCTACATTTTGATAAACATACGTTCCACATTTTTTTCTCTGCCAACCAATTGCAACACGTATTAAAGAGCGTCCTGTTGTTCCCCTGTCTAGCTCTGTCATTTGTCAGACATATTTTAGATTTAGGTGTTTCATGTTCCGCTTTGTATCACCGATGAATAATACATGAACCACTGTATCATAAACAGGGGAGGAGGGATCGAGTCACAAATAGCTTTACCTCACACTACGATGCACTACATTATACGTCTGGCTGACTAGGACTCGTCTTACTTCTAGGAGTCCAATAGGTTTTGTCTTCGCGGACCATCTAATCAACTCTTGTCCATCTAATATTTCACTTTATCATCTCAGACTGCAATAATCTTTCTCATGCATCAAATATTTTCCGAAATGAATTTAATGTCCAGACACTGCATAGTATATCTCTGTTATCTTGCCTCGCGTCTGGCAGGTCTCTGTTATCTTTGGCATCCCTGAGTCAGTATTTGGGCGTTTGCTACGTCTTCGGAATCTCAAGTTGCAATATTTGGTGGTCCTGTAGTGTAGTTGTATCTAACACGTAAGGAATTGTAATTGTAAACTTTTTTTTTATATATCCTGCGTTGTTGATATTGTTTACAATATGATATGTTGTCAGCCGTTTTGTTTTAATATTTCCATGTATCTCTATACCATTCGCTGTTATTTTTCATCGATTTTAAGGCATATTGTTTTTTAAGTGTCAAGTGCGTGGGTATGGCCTAGGTTATACGATCTGTATTTTATGATTGGCTAATACAACCCACCAAGCCCAGAAGGAACTGCTTTAGTGATTATTTTGGAGACTTTCTCTAAGGTTTGGTGTTTTCCCTTCATGTGTGTTAGCTGTCATAACCAGGGTAAAGGACACTCAGATCAAAGGTGAAATTTTATGGTTCTCATTGGGTGTGTTGTGAGGCATACAAGGTGGCAGCACTGAACCTCGCCCCCATGTTCATCAGTTCGGTTTATCCGTGGTCGTGAGGTCCAGGATTACTAGAATACATTTATCCAGCTCAGTAGTGACAAGACGCTATAATACTACTACTGCCTGTGGGGCGTGAGTCTGACAAATGAACAGTTAGGCCTTAGCAGGACCGTCATGCTACATTGTAACTGAGATAATTTCAAGTCAATTGTTATGCAAATTGATATTTGTGTGAAATTTACCGTTTATCAAAATTACGATAATTGTCATGTATAAAAAGAGAAAGAATATCGCTAAGCAATAACGGGGTAATAGCAGGTTGCATCGGGTACTATGGAGTAAAACACACACACACACACACACACACACACTACCATCTATCCCCTACCTTTACCAATCTTTCCCTTCACTCTACCTCCCTTCACCCAATCACTCTGCCTCCCTCCTCTACAGTTTACCTCCCTCCTCTTCACTCTACTTGCCCTCCCTTTCACTACACATCCCTTCTCCTCATTCTTCCACCCTCCCCCCCCCCCTCTATCATCCTTCTACCAAACCATCACCCTTCACTCTCACCTCACCTTTAGTAACATATTAACACATCCAACGTTTGTCACATTCACCAACAGTTGCCATCTTGACGTGATATATAGAGAGAGCAAGGCTGGCATTACGGTACGGTACGGTACGGTTGAAATTTAGTCAGAATGTACGGTACGGAATTACGGTACGATATTTTCCTTGAAGGACGGTACGGTACAATTTAGGTACTAAAAAATGAGCAAAATTCCGTACCGTACCGTACCCCAGGCTTAAAAACATGATCATGCAGTTATTAACCCCTTGAGGATTGTGACGCATTTTGACAGTTTAATCTGGCTATCATAAGACACTTTTATGCAGCTTAGGTAGGATTTATGGGAATAAACAGTATAGACTAGCTAAATTAGCCATCTGTCTATTGTCATTCATATACCCTTCCTAAATTGCATAAAATCATCTAATAATAGTCAGAAAAGAGAAAAGAAATGTGTCATCGATCTTCAAAGGGTTATGCGTTGGTGGCTTCTGTGAGTGCACTTACGTGATCAGTACCGTCCGCCAGGCGCTAGCTGGTAATCTGGTACTGTCAGTACTGATCACGTTGCGTCACGCGAACTATTCACGTAAAACTTGAGAGTTGAGAGTAGTGTCTCCAACTCTCCACAGTCACTCCTTCCATTGTCGTTGTCGCCGTCGGGAGCAGTCGTCCGAGGCAGGCAGGGGCACTTTATCTAATATTGCATCTTATTGGTAAGATGACATATTTTTGCTTCATTGTAAATTAGGTAGACTAAGAAATAAAATTCCGTAATAAGGCAACAATATTATGAGGGCACATTTACATCTATAGTCACTTCGTAAATGTTCTTTTCAAATCCACACATGTACTCTAATAAATTGTTCACAAATAGAGAATTATTTTGATGTAAATTTATTTTGCTGATGGTACGATAAAAGTACGGAATTACGGTACGGTACCGAAAAAATAATTGGGGGTACGATACGAAATTACGGTACGGTATTTTAGCCAGGTACGGAGTACGGAAAAATATTCCGTACCGTACTATCAGCCTTGAGAGAGAGTCAAGGGGACCTTAGCTACAGTCCCCTTAGCTTATACTGCACCATATAATCCCACACTGGCCTTTCTCACTATGACGTGTGTGTGTGTGTGTGTGTGTATTTAGAGAATAATCCGGGAGACAAAGGTACACCCCAGTCCTGTCCTCGCCAGGTGTGTAACTTACCTGTCTGCCAGCTGTTGTGGGAATCGCTTTCTATTTTACCTGTATTACTTACGATTGACACAACAAGTTTTGTATGGATCGGTGTGGCGCCCTCTACAGCTTTACCTTCATGATGATAATGTGTTCTGGGCGGATGGAACAGCTTGTAGTACTTCTGGAGAGCGTTTTGTGACACGCTGTGATACTCCAGGTAACTACCCTGTTGTAAATAAGCACCTGGCAGCCTTGTCGACAATGCTTGGTCAGGTTGCCTTACTGTTCACCATTGTTGTTTACCTGCACCGTATACAGTACCTATATTTACTATGTTCATACTAAACTGTATAACTGCATAATTTATAAACTAGTTTATCTAATTATAAACTTGTATGGTGACTTTACTGATTAAATATTATTATTAGTAAGCTATCTGGTGGTGTTGTTGTACACACCTGAAAGTGTTGCGTCACATACCAGACGTTGCTGCGTCACATGTCTAACAGTGAAGTGGCATGTGACCGACTGTGTTGCCTCATATATCTGGTAACATTGTGTCATACTAGTGATTATTGTGTCACACTCTTGGCAGTGCTGCGCCACACACCAAGCAGTATTGTGTTACAAGTCCGACAGTGCTGTGTTAAAAACCAGGCACCGCTGTGTCATAAACTTGATAATGCTGCATCACCCGCCAGACAATGCTATGTTACATGCCAGACAATGCTATGTCACATGCCAGGCAATGTTGTGTTTGGTGTTATAGAGCTCAGGTGGTAACATTTATTATACGAAGAAACTCTTTAAGTGTGCACAAGTTTCTGATATCCAACTGTGTCAGTCTCTGAGAATAATGAATTACGCTGATTTATGTGCCGGGTAACAATACAACTATTATACTAAATCACCAGTTCATAGGACAGTTACCAAGTTTTCCTAAAAACCGGCACTGTTGTCGTCACCCACTGGCTTTCGTCTTCGGTGACACGCTTGGGACATTGCTCCGACGTGCAGTGGTCTACAGTAGTGGCTGAGTGGATACAACAGATAGTGGCTAGCAACTACATCTGTTGGGTCATAATATACAGTTGGGTGGTGGCCATTCTGAAACTCGCCTGTTGATATCTTGCCAGGAGAAGCACATCAACGAGTATGAAACACTTTTCTGTAAACTGTGTTGAGAAAGTTGGGGTGACCCATGTGTTGCGCTAATGTGTTTATAATGATACAACTAACAGGCTAAACCCCCCCCCTCTCTCTCTCTCTCTCTCTCTCTCTCTCTCTCTCTCTCTCTCTCTCTCTCCCCGTTTCGTTTCGTTTCTCATCTTTGCCATAATTTCTTTGTCTGTCAATCTATTACTTCATGGTAAAGAAACACCGAGAGAGAGAGAGTATTGGTACAATGACGTGAAGACTCTGAGTCCATTGTTCATGTCCAGATTATGCCACACCACCACGTACATTACTTATGGATAATTCGATGTAAATTATCTTCCTCCGCCTAATCCTTTAATCTGACACTTGATGGTAGACACTTACGAAGACAACTCAAACACCTCAAAATATATATCTGTAAGACTTTGATGATGTTGAGGTAAATATGAGAGTAACCCGGCGAATGGACACTATTTTTCTCCCCACTGCTGACACCGCACTCGCCAAATATTCTTGCATGCACTGTTATCCATTTTTCCTCTCTTGCAAATAAAAAAAAATATAGTGAAATGGTTAAAACATCGCTGCGTATATTTGGTTTTATTTTCCATTTTCCTTCTTTTAACCTTTTCTTCTCTTATAGAATACTGATTTAGCACTGTGACAAATTCGTATATAAAAGTAACATCTTATATTCAATTAATTTTCCCATTATCTCACTCCCAAATTCCATGTTCTGTTGATCCGTTTGTTAATTATTTATTTCGGAAAACCTGCACCATCTCCAAATATATAAATGACTTCTTTTATCCTTCCCTGTAAAACGTATCTCTTCAATAAACTGTACCTTAGATGTCGAGAGTAATCACACATTGTTATCATTTATGACTTAAGAAAATTGTTCTACTGTTGACATGGACTTTTCTCACATACTAACCAATCTCTTTCCTCTTTTTCCCTTGCTCTTTTTTTCCTCTTCTCTATCCTCAATTTGTTCCCTCAAGAAAGTCACACATAGGTGGATTTTTACGTGAAGTTTCTCTGTATGTCATCAGATGTTTACTTCATTCCTTGTTCCCTTTCTCTGGTTTTGAATTATTATTATTTACCCTTCTTTAATCTCTACTCGGTTGATTTTGATAACTTTCTCAGTATAATAAACTAGATTCAATCTTTATGGTCCAGTAATGTATTGGTGTAGGACATGAACGTCAGGACATTAATCCCTTAGTCAGTTGTATGTATACTGCACAACACTCCCGCTAGTCTAGCCACCTTCACAATATCTGTCCATTGTACACAATATATCTATTGTGGGTAGTTCTGTGTTGCTTCTCTCCTTCAGGTTGTATTGCAAACTGGCCTGCCTCCTCTCTGATTGATTTATTAGTGTAATATTAGTAGTTTAATTCACCTTGAAAACAAAGAGACTTTAAACCATCAAGAAGCAGGAAATTAGATTTTACCTGCTGAGAAATTCAATATCAATAAACCTACTAAAGCTTTTTTTTTTGTCCGTGATAATCTATAGCACAAGCTCGTATATCTTGTTTGAATTTTGATTAATAAATTTTATGTAAAACTGACATAACTATTCTGTTATCTTGAGAACAAACAAGATTTTCTTTAGCTAATCCCAACCTCTCTCAGATGTGTTTTGTGTGGTTCCCCCACTCAGTCTGTTTTACGAAACTGTTTGTCTGATACTAAATATACCAATACATTTTCTTCACTAACACTTCCTAAACAACAAAACTTTAGTTGTTGTTGTTGTCAACGCATGACCATGTCTGATGTGGTCCTCACTAGACACAGTGTTAGTTTATGTCAACACGACACATGTTGAGGAAGGGGGTATATTAGTATCTCTCTCCTGGTAGATAAGTCCGTGTTTACACACACACACACACACACACACACACACACACACACACACACACATACACACACACACACACACACACACACACACACACACACACACATACACACACACACACACACACACACACACACACACACACATATATATATATATATATATATATATATATATATATATATATATATATATATGCTGATAACCACCAGGAAAGAAGAAAACACGAAGTTCCCAAGCGCTTTCGTGTAATTCACATGTGAATTACACGAAAGCGCTTGGGAACTTCGTGTTTTCTTCTTTCCTGGTGGTTATCAGCATATACCTAGATCACGCGCACCTACTGTGATTTACTTGCATATATATATATATATATATATATATATATATATATATATATATATATATATATATATATATATAAACTGACCAACCATATTGCTACAAATTTACATTAATTTAGTAATACGCCGCTGGTCAGATCCAGGCAAGAATATTATGTAGTAATTAGTGAAGAATTTCAGGGGAGTTATTTTTTAGCTCCCCTTTAGCCTCAAACAGGAAATTCTCGAGAATTAGGCTATTTTTTATAATAAATGGGGAACAATGTTCATTATCTTTATAATGTGAAAAAATCTAGGTTATCATTTTATTACTTAAATAAAATATAAATCTTATTGAAGGCATTTATTTTTACTATAAAACAAGTTTAGGGGAGGGGGGGAATTAACACATTCTTCGCCGCTTTGTCTACATTATCGCGTGTCATCTTAGATCTCCGAGATAATTTTTGACTCAAATGACGAGTAAAGTAGATTTATGCAGTGCTAATGCTAACCTTTCTTCCAGTACAGAGCACAATACCGTAACTCTCGTTTAATAATTAGTAATTTATAAATTGATGTGTGTGTAAATTAAAGGTATGGGAAAGTACGATTCATTCAACTACTGGAACAAAATCGGTCCTTGAGTTTGACAACACTGTTTATTACTAAATCAAAAGGCTTATGATTTTGTACATAAACACTTATTAAAATAGCACTTACTGGACTTCCTTTATTGCACAGTAATGTAAACGAGATTTTTGTAGATTTCCCTCCAGGGTGTAACAGGTGTGAACAACTTAGACTTATTCCAAGACAGACAAACGTTCCACACTCTCTTGGTCTGACAACTGGCGATAACTTGAGTTTTATCGGCATTAACGGGTTACTGTACGATGTTGTTGGCGTGTTGTCCACAGCTGCTACTTTTATGGTTATTTGTCAGGGAAATTGTTTAGCTACAAGTGTATTGTTTTTGGCCAGTTATGTTGTCAGGCCTTGTTCACCCCACCTCCCTCCCTCTTCGACTGTCCCTTTGATAACATTAAGGTTTCCACTTCCAAGAAAAGAATGTAACTTTTCGCTAAACTTTCAGTAAGTCCTAGAAGCTGCTTAGCGTAATGGACAAAACTTTATCTCATGTTTCAGTCAAGATATCACTGATGACCAACATACTAAAACTTTAACAGAAATGAGAATTTTATGCCAAATTTTGATATGTTTGGCTGAACTAAGTTTTTCTCTGATGAACAAGGTATGTACAGTCGAGGACAAAAGTTCATTCCTTGTGGTGAAACTGAGGCACGGGAAGGAGTCTCCGAAGTGACTCACCCTGACTGTTTCATCTCATTTGGGGTCGATGCTGCTTCATTTTGGGTCGGGAGCGAACTTTTGACCACGACTGTATCTCGTGAATATATTTTTGAACTTATTGGTGTGTTTTGTACTCATTATATGCTGGGTGATGCTCTTGTAGTTTCTGTTTCTCTTGTTAAGGTCTAATAACTTGAACTTTTAGACATAATGAACGTATAAACAAGAGGTGTTAGACTAAATTATGCTTAGTGTGTTCCAGTAATTGATGTTGAAGCTAATAAAGAAAAAATAATGAGGATGAGGAAGATAAAGAGAAGTAACAAAAAAGGTGAAGAATAAAGACGAAGTGGAAAGAAAAATCGATAGAGAAATGAACAAAAGAGACAGTGACAGTGAAGACAAAAGAGGAAATGAAAATAGAGAAATGAAAATGCAAATGAAAAGTGAGAGAAAAAGGGAAGGTTAGAAACAAGGTATTAGAACAACACAGGTGCATAAGCCGACTCACACTAGAATACCATCACGATGTATAAAGCATCTAAACTCCATGAACTCCTACAAACTAAACGAACACATTTTTTGACCATTGTGTAGAGGGCAACTGTTTACAGACTTAATAGAGCTATGGAGTCAACTGAAGATCACAAGCTACAGATACAATCCCTCATTAACATTATCTTTCAGAGTTTATGTAACTGACTGGAGGAATTCATGTCAACGAATGGAGAAAACATAATAACTATTGAGGATTGAGAGTATTCAAGATCGCTTATAAAGGTTGGGTCTTCGAAATGATAGACGAAAATTTGGTATGATTTTACAGAGACTGGATCGACTGGGTCACTGTAGGACACTTGACGAGGTGAAGGAGCGCCTCCTCGGCCACTTGAGGAGAGATTGGAACGCCAATGAAGAAACTTGAGTGGAGTGATGGTGAGCCTGGATCTGTTAACGAGAGACTTGAGCTGTTAAGGGGAGCCTAAAGCAATTAATGAAACCCAGTAAAGGTTGAGAAGAATCTTGAAAACGTTGAAGAAATCCTAGAACAGTTGAAGAGTCAGAGACGATTTAGAGGTATCTGGAAAATGTTGAAAATACGAGTAGATAAAAAACCTGAAAATTCTGGAATAATTGACAAGCGTCTTGAGGGGTTGAGGAGAGACGGAGACAGACGAGGATGATCGTTCCTTATGGAGAGCTGAACCTTGTAGGGAGGTGCGGATTGCCGAGGGAATCGACGTGTACTATCTGGTGTTTTAATATAAATATGCCCTGGTACTTCAGCTCTGTATATTACACACACACACACACTATATATATATATATATATATATATATATATATATATATATATATATATATATATATATATATATATATATATATATTGTGAAATTGTAACCTTTAAGCCTTTCGTGTAACTGTTGGTTCGTTTAGATTGAGGAGAGTAATTTTCGGGGATGTGTTGCACTTCGCGGTAAATTACCTTCGTCCCAACTCTGACGTTCCACAAAACATTGTAGATGGCAATGTTTTCCCTGGTCTGCAAGCTATCCATTTTCCCCGCACTGAGTCACTTAAAACATAATATTTCCTAATTATATTATAGACGTGGCCTCTACTTACCTACCGTATGTCCGTCTTCTCTCCACCTCTCTTAAACAGAAATGTGTTTTATCACTGTCTCTTCCGTTTTATTTCCTTCTCTTTTACATCTTTATCACTTGTCTATAACTGCAAGACCCCGTCCACAGGCAGATGTATAGGGCTTTATTATCAACTACAAGGTCTCTGGGGGGCGTCTAGATCGCTTTAGTAGTGAGAAGAGATACAGTAGCTCGGCAATAAACTGGAGACAAGACACCTCTGAGAACCTCCACATGAATACAATTGTCCTTTTGATTGTTGATGGAATGGTCAGTGTGCAGCAACTCTTATCTCGACAATCCGTCATTAAGAGCTGTAGCCATCTGTCCTGGGAATTTGTGTCTTCATTGGTCATGGGAATGGGACAGTTCAGCCATTACGATGTTCAGTACAGTCATTACTGATACATGGCACTGCTGAGCGATGGAGTTGGAGGATGAAAGTTGGTAGATTAATGGCGTGTGTGTGTGTGTGTGTGTGTGTGTGTTTGTGCGCGCGCCCACCACGTCGACAACACATTTAAGTTAACCCCGGACAAAGGCCAGCATCGTGGTATACGTTGTTGACAAAGTGCTTGAGTAAATTACCCGCAGGAACAATAAACAGTAATTGTATCCCTGGAGTTTGATGCCAAATCCAATCATGCTACGGTCATTCATCTCACCAATACCAAAGAGGAAATGGACGATGATAATACTACAGGATCATGTGGATAGCGATTCTAGTCCACTAATGTGTTCCTGAACTTGGTAATTGGGGGATGAAGCTCCTTATTGGGTTACCAGAGTCCGTATGGTAGTGAGACATATCAGTTGTATCCAAGTGTAGGACTCGCCAGTGGGAAGCCACACGAACATGATGATTTAAGCACACGAAATCATCATACCGTTTATCAATAATTGTTTCATTTGAGTGTGTTTAACGGCTACAGTCTTAGTATTCCACCTCATCTACTGACTGGGTATTTAATGTTATCTTCCTCTCATTTAACAGCTATAATTTTCTTGCATTTCACGTGGTCGCTAAAATGTCCTGAGTTGATTGAATAGTGAGAATGTACAACAACACGATACATCAAGACTGAGTTATAATTTAGTATCCATGAGAGAGAGGAGCTGTTCCCATCATTCTTCCCCTCCCTCCCTCCCTCCCTTTTGGCTGCAACACACGATAGTAAGCTGAATACTTCCCATTGCTGACTGAGTTATGGACAATAATTTCCCCAATGTTTTGTATGACGGGAGGTTTTTCTCCCCATTAAACTTGTATTCATTTCCCTCGGCCCCTTTCCTGTCCCACACTGACCCCACTTCCTCTCTAAGCCAGCATAGATTTTTCCCTCGTTTTCCTCTGGTGTAGTGAAGGATGGGTGGGTCTCTCTGATAATAAAGGGGATAACACAGATGCTGCTATACTTTTAACTTTAGTATTTTCTCAGTAACCAATTTGAGCGACCTGTAGTTGTTTGTCCTTAATTCTGGAATTGACCACAAGGCTACAAGAGGCTCGAGTCAATATAAATAAGGAAGTTTATTCACTAAATCAGGCGTCCTTAGTGTATTTATTGAATCAACAACAAAAAGGAGCTGCCGCCGGTCTGACGTTGTTATTAAATGCGTGATTACTTTAGCAGGAACAGTGATACCTCATTACTTAGTTATTTTTTCAGATTATCAGAAAATATCATGCAGCACCATACATTTCTGCGATAGTTTTGGCATTAATATACACTGGGAGAGGCACACTAACTCTCACCCTTCTACGCCACACTGAGAGAGGCACACTAACTCTCACCCTTTTACGCCACACTGGGAGAGGCACACTATCTCTCACCCCTACTACGCCACACTGGGAGAGGCACACTAACTCTCACCCTTCTACGCCACACTGGGAGAGACACACTAACTCTCACCCTTCTACGCCACACTGAGAGAGGCACACTAACTCTCACCCTTCTACGCCACACTGAGAGAGGCACACTATCTCTCACCCCTACTACGCCACACTGAGAGAGGCACACTATCTCTCACCCCTACTACGCCACACTGAGAGAGGCACACTATCTCTCACCCCTACTACGCCACACTGAGAGAGGCACACTATCTCTCACCCTTCTACGCCACACTGAGAGAGGCACACTATCTCTCACCCTTCTGTGTCACACTGAGAGAGGCACACTATCTCTCGCCCTTCTACGCCACACTAAGAGAGGCACACTATCTCTCACCCTTTTACGCCACACTGAGAGAGGCACACTATCTCTCACCCCTACTACGCCACACTGAGAGAGGCACACTATCTCTCACCCCTACTACGCCACACTGAGAGAGGCACACTATCTCTCACCCTTCTACGCTACACTGAGAGAGGCACACTATCTCTCACCCTTCTACGCCACACTGAGAGAGGCACACTATCTCTCACCCTTTTACGCCACACTGAGAGGGGCACACTATCTCTCGCCCTTCTACGCCACACTAAGAGAGGCACACTATCTCTCACCCTTTTACGCCACACTGAGAGAGGCACACTATCTCTCACCCCTACTACGCCACACTGAGAGAGGCACACTATCTCTCACCCCTACTACGCCACACTGAGAGAGGCACACTATCTCTCACCCTTCTACGCTACACTGAGAGAGGCACACTATCTCTCACCCTTCTACGCCACACTGAGAGAGGCACACTATCTCTCACCCTTTTACGCCACACTGAGAGAGACACACTATCTCTCACCCCTACTACGCCACACTGAGAGAGGCACACTATCTCTCACCCCTTCTACGCCACACTGAGAGATGCACACTATCTCTCACCCCTTCTACGCCACACTGAGAGAGGCATACTATCTCTCACCCCTACTACGCCACACTGAGGGAGGCACACTATCTCTCACCCCTACTACGCCACACTGAGAGAGGCACACTATCTCTCACCCTTCTACGCCACACTGAGAGAGGCACACTATCTCTCCTCCCTACCATGCCACACTGAGAGAGGCACACTATCTCTCACCCCTACTACGCCACACTGAGAGGGGCACACTAACTCTCCCCCCCCCCCCCCCCCCTACCATGCTACACTGGGAGAGGCACACTACCTTCCCTATCCTCACCAAGCCAGCGCGCCACCTGTAATGACCTCACGTAGTCAAGTCCACTTTTTGGATATTGTATTTCCATCGTGACTAAGGAAATGACACTTTATGTTTTGAGCTTTCATGGCCAATGTATACTAAGATTTCCTCTTCGTGTTCAGACTCGAAAAATTCTATTTCCTGTGTAGGCGGGTTATCGTACCGATGATTGTACTGTATTTTCTTACCAGAGTTTAGATGAGATTCAATATATACAAAAACTGATCTCCCGTTGGTAATTTGTTTAAGTTAATTGACTAAAGTGTGATGAATGACCTGCACTGATATTATTACAGAAGGGCGTGTGCCGCATTCTTGATAGATGATTTGATATTTTATCTTCCATTAAATTTCTTTTGTTTTCTTATGTTCATTTGACATTCAGAATGAAATTTCACATCCCGATAAAAAGAGACAAAAGTTTTAATGTTGAGGATACAGTAAACTTTTTCTTTTAATAGCGACAGAAGTGAAAGCATTTTTATATTGGATATATTTTTTAATGAGACTGTGAGGTAACTGCGTTCAACAAATACCGACATCTATACAACTCTGCCTCTCGTCAGGATTTTTTTTACCCAAGAAACTTTTTTCTCATTTTCCTGTTGTGTGGTGATTACAAAGTAAATATCGTCGTCCTGGGTAAAAGGCAAAGCCAAGGAAACAAGAACAGTACGTAATTTATGACCGATGCCACCAGTGTGTTTCTCATCGTTAATTCTGAATATTATCAATACGAGGCATTAGTGGAAATGTTCCACTAATAAGGTGTTGTGGTGTTGCTGGATAAACGGGAAGGCGGATATTGGGCTTCTGTCCCAGTGTAAGCAGCATGGCCGGTAACAGAGCTGGTTCAGGAATGAATTATTTACATAGATCTCTGAATAATTCAATGTAACTCTAAGTTTTATACTTCTTTTACGCTGAAAATTTTATAACGTGGTTATGACGTGTGAGACAATCCTTATGGAGCGAGTCAAAAACAACTCCTTGGCACATAAATTAAAACAAGGCGCTAAAAGATATTTTGGGTCATCTTGTGTTTAGTTTGTCTCTGTGCATGAATACACCAGGTGTGAGGTGTTGGTGTATGCTGGAGTACCTAAAAATACCATAATTGAGGAAATAACATGCTGTTTTACTCGTGTTTGTACAGTACGTCAGTATGATTGTCCGTCCTTACATACGAGTTGGCTTTTCGCAGATGCTGTTGGCCAATCATGACACTTCATAAGCACATGGAGCTTAATAAATATTACAACGCCAGTAAAGAAGTAGATCACCCAGACTAATATTTTACCAGTTATTGAATGACATTGTTTTTGTTTATTAATAACCTTCCCGGTATATGTGTAGCGTGGGAACCCTTCATCTGGGAATACAATTTTCTATTTGATAATCAAATTGCAAATAATTACCTGCTAATTTTGCATCATGTATTGTCTTTTGATATAATCTAGTAACTTAAATAATCTGTGCCCAATAACCTGATGCAATTTTCTGTCAACAACATTATTAATTTATTCCTGCTCTCTCTATCAAGTCGTGTTTTAAAAGTGGGTTATTAATAATGTAAATTTAGTGAGTTTATATTAAATTAGTAATCTGGGAGGAGGCGGGAGGGACGACGAGGTTCATTATACTGCTTCATTGTTTTCATCACGATACACAGAACGAATCATAACTTATTCATAGTATTTGTTTGTTACGTGTAAAGAGAAAGGTATGTTCTCTCACAGTAACTATTCATCGATGGCAAGGAATTGTTTGCGAGTTTATGTAGCCTCTTGTTTGTGAGGTGTTTTGTTTGTTACTATAATTTATCAGTAATAAATAAAATGCCTAAACAATTCAGTAATGTTAAAAGAAATACTTAGTCTTACAACGACCTCCCAAGAAAAGTTTATAGTAAAGCGCTTAACAAAACATAAATAAGGAAAGTAAATTGCGAATATGATAAAGAACATGAAGAATACGCAACCAGAATCTTACTATGTTGAATAAGAATTTTTATTTTTACTCTGGCTTGTAAAACTTGTAAAGTGGCGATTGTACATTGATAAACCATATTTCTCCCATCTTAAATGTACTTCTTCAACACCTAATTCGGATATTTCCCTCGGTAATGTTTACTACACACAAGCGAAGGTATAATGGAAGTCACCACCAATATATTCTTGTAAACTGTGTAACCGAGTTGTACATTAGAGACATTATATAATCTTCGTTTAAATTGATATCATTGTCAAGACTCTGTTGATACCTATATATTGTTTGCTATACTGGTGGTGAGAGAGAGAGAGAGAGAGAGAGAGAGAGAGAGAGAGAGAGAGAGAGAGAGTGAGTTCAACTCTCATACAGAATGGAATCACCTGCACATCTGACTCCCATCACAACCATCCTTTTTGACTATAATTTCATTGAGAACCAAAAAGTCTGGGGATGAGCGGTAAAAATTCTTGGTAAGTTTGGCCCATAATCTTGTCAAGTTAGTACCAGACTGCGATTTATCTCTCTCTCTCTCTCTCTCTCTCTCTCTCTCTCTCTCTCTCTCTCTCTCTCTCTCTCTCTCTCTCTCACCATTTCTCCTCAAATATCACTATACACGTGTAGGCTATTGTGACCATATCTTTAGCCTGTATCGTAAACACTGTTGCTATAACGTTTGCTTCAGAAAGATGTATAATAATTTAGCTATGAGATTTTCCATCCTTAATGAATAAACACAATCAAAATAAGTTCTTAGAATCATTAGCGGTGTTGTAAAGGTGTCTTGAGTTCTTATAAATAAAGCATCTCGGTAACTAGGACGACGAAAATACTGTTAGAGGTTGTATGTTATAGAATCCGTCGGGGAGGTTATAGGAAGAACTCAACCAGTCAGTGAAGTGAGTCTCAGCCAACCAACCAACCAGTCAGTGAATTGAGTATCAGGCATTCAGTGAAGTAAGTCTCAGTCAGTCAGTGAAGTGAGTCTCAGCCAACCAACCAGTCAGTGAAGTGAGTATCAGGCATTCAATGAAGTAAGTCTCAGTCAGTCAGTGAAGTGAGTCTCAGCTAGTCAGAGAAGTGAGCTTCATCCAACTAGCCAGTTTGTGAAGTGAGTCTCAGCTATTCAGTGAAGTGAGTCTCAGCCAGTCAGTGAAGTGAGGCTCAGCCAGTCAGTGAAGTGAGTCATCCATTCAGTGAAGGGAGTCCCAGCAAGTCAGTGAAGTGAGTTTCAGCCAGTCAGTCAGTGAAGTGAGTCTCAGCCAGTAAGTGAAGTGAGCCACAACCAGCCATCCCGTCAGTGAATTGAGTCTCAGCCAGTCAGTGAAGTGAGCCACACCAGCCAGCCAGTTTGTCCGGGAACCAACCAGCTAGCCTACACTCCAACGGGATTCTAACCAGCCAGTGAGCCACATAATAAGCTAGACAGCCTCGTAATAAGCCAGTCAGTCAGGTAGTCAGCCAGGTGGAGTTACCGTGGAGTGGTCGTTGGCGGTGGTCCTCCCTACCATAACTACTACTGAGAGAATCGGTACCAAGTGTCTTAATAACATTGGTGAAAGACTTAATACAAAGTCGTCTAATAACACTGGTCTTTGGTGACACGCGTCAGTACGGTAAAACTACTGCTACTACTACTACTACTAATAATAATAATGAAAATACTCAACCCAACAGAAGTGTACAGTCATTGTGGTATTGATCTGCATTACGTATTAACAGTTTGAGAGTATAGGTAAAAGACTTAAGAACAGGTATAAACGTAAAGTACAGGTTTAAGGGCAGGTACAATGATAAACATGTAGTGATGTACAAATAGATAAATATGTCAAAACGATTTGCATACTGTTTTATATGTGTTCTAACTGATATTTTTACCCGAAATAAACTTATACGGTTTTCAGGAGCTCTTTTCTGTTCGTGAAATAGAGTTCATATAGAAGATGGTAAGCACGCCCGAACGATGCTTAATATAGAGGAACGAATTGCTTATATACTAGTTGACTTATGATAGAAAAAAAATAGGTTGAAGGCCAATGGAACGAGGGTGCAGGGAAACAGGGAAAGGAAGAGGGAAAATTGAGAGGGAGAGGGAGAGAAGAAAAAAAAAGGTGATGTGGATGTGAATAAAAGAAAGAGAACGAGTGGAAGAGGAGAGGGGAAAGACGAAGAACATGAAGGTGGTGCCCATAAGAAGAAAAAGGGAAATGAACAACATAGTATATAAAGGAAACAGTGAACAGGAGGATAAAAATTTTATAGAAAAGAGAAAGAGGAAGACTAGGAATGAATGGATCAGTGGTGAATAATACTATACTTTATTGTGTTCTATATTTCAAACCTTATAACAGGCAACAAAATCATAAGTTTCTGTTATTGTTGTCATAAATTTATGTGTATATGATAAAACTGTCTTGTTTTTTTTTATCTAAGACATCCATCGTTATCTTAACATACTGTACATTTGGTTAAGGTAGACTAGTTAAGATAATGTTGTATTAGGTAAGTTAGTAGTGATGTTATTTACTTGTGATTTGCCTTATTGTATGTACACGAATGTCTGTACGTTTGTATTTGATTCTTTTTTTCGAATTAGAATATTCATTATCGTTAAGGCGAAGTTATCTTCTGTATAACATATTTTATAAGTGTGTGTGTGTGTGTGTGTGTGTGTGTGTGTGTGTATGATATCTGTACAGATTTCAGAATATTCAGACTGGGAAGTGAACCAATCTAACATAGTTGTTGCAGGTCTCACCCATCCTTCACAAACTTCAAAGATTATACATCATTTTACTTCCTCGTATAATGCTCTGAGACTTTCCAAAATATTTCAGTGTGTTTTTAAACCTTAAGTGTAGAGTTGTACGGTTTAAACTGTAGCCTCTGTCTGACGAGTTCTATTCAGTAAAAAAAAAAAAAAATTACCGATACACCGTATTAAGAGTTCATGAACTTCACAGTAATCTACAAGGGCCTCTTTGGTGTTAATATATTGCCCTTATCGGTATTAACACCGAATTCATCCATTTTCTGTATATAATGTTAATGTATAGATATAATGTGTAATCGTAACATCCTCTTTAGTTACAGTATGTATCTAATATACTATAGGACTAGGCGTGTGTGTGTGTGTGTGTGTGTGTGTGTGTGTGTGTGTGTGTGTCTGTCTGTTCTGGGCAGCCGAAACGGCACAATCGTTTTTCATCAAACTTGGTGGAAAATTCGCAAAAAATTCGTAGAGTGGAACAAACCTGGTCCCATGTCGAAGGTTTCTTTAGGAAGGCATTAATTAACCATTTTATTTAAGCTGGAAAACGATGTTGCTGTACGCTGCCAGCCTTCCGGCGGTTGCGCTCTAGCCAAGCACGAGCGTTCGAACTTTCACGCTTTGGTAAACTGTACCACCGGACTCGCCACCGGGCACGAAGTGCCCACGATCACTTGTTATTGTTATAGTTACTTGTGTCTCGCATTAACATGTTATTTTATATCATATATTAATTCATTATTCCCATCTCTTTTATTTTCTAGTAACATAAATATTCATTTATAAATCTCTGATCACCAGTAGTTTATAAGTCTTCACCTGCCATACTCCAGTACCTCTTAAGTTACCACCTTTTATGTTTTTTAAGTATAGGTGTTTAAATTCTCACAGTATTCTTGAAATAATCTCCTCAAATCTCATCCTACGGTTATCGTTAAACAAACCTTCGCCTTGAATGTGAGATTATCTGTTAATGACTGGGAGAGGGGTAGGGGGCGACTTTTTCTCTCACTATCCCTCCACACAAGACCTCCCTCCACGTGTGACCAATCCTGCTGGAGCAAACATCATTAGCGAACCTGGATAATGAGTCACACTTAAGTAAGAAATAAAACACCCTGTTAATAGTGCAACTAATGAGCCCTACGCATTTGAAGCTATTTACTCAGTTATAGGTGTTTATCGTGTTTTTCACAGAGTACAGTTTTTTTAATGTGCTTCCATGATGAGATACCCATAGGTAATCGTAGCAAAAGGATCAAAGTGAATTATCAACAAGAAGTGTTAAGAATGGTGATGATATCTAAGATACGGAAAAATATGAACCTTGTATGAAGAAAAAAACACATTTACGTTGCAAGTGAGTCTTTGATCTTTGAAAAACTAGGATATCAAAGGGACACAGAGCAGTTTGCATCATTATATACAGGTAATTATCACCGATCCCAGACGGTAAGACGTTGATAACCTCTGTGCAATTTATCTCATTATAATGAAGAATATATCATTTGTGAGTTGTGAGCCGGATGTGAGGGGAAGATCTATGTTGTCAGCACTATTATTACTGTCTGATCGGCAGTAGTTGATACCACAGACATGACACTTGTAAAAGATCACTTCTTAATGAGTAGGTCACTCACCCCAACTTTTTAGCATCTATTTTTGGCACCGTTGTACATTAGTTATGTTCATAAGAACGTAAGAAAATATGGAGTCTGCAATAGGCCGGTTGGCCTGTGCATGGCAGCTCCTGTCGAGAGTTACTACCACTCTCTATCATCCATGAATCTATCTGGCCTCCTTTTGAAACTTTCCAGAGTTCCTGCACTTACTACAAAGTTGCTAAGCTTGTTCCACTCGTCTACCACCCTATTTGTGAACCAGTTTCTTCCTATCTCCCTCCTAAACCTAAACTTATCCAACTTGAATCCGTTGCTCCGAGTCCTATCCTGCTCGGATATTATAAGAACTTTATCTATATCCCCTTTATTGATTCCTTTCACCCACTTAAATACTTCAGTGCGACACATCCTAGATCTACCGGCACAATATTCTCTTTGATATTCAAATCGCGAATAATTAATTGTCACATTTGCATATATTAATTTTTAGTAATATAATCTCGTTACATGAATATTTTGCTCCCAGAAAGTTGATGTAATTTTTCTGTCAACAGTATTTGCATTATTTCCTGCACCCTATCTAGATGTGTTTTAGGAATAATGTGAATATCAGTCATGCAAATTTAGTAATTTAATAAAAAAAAATAGTTGTTAGGTTATACAATATCACCTTTATGAGCGCCTGAATGGTGGCGGGGGTAGAGGGGGAGACGTAGGCTTATTGCTTCACTAATCTGAATCATTATTCTCACTGTGAAGCTTAAAATGAATCACACATTATCTTATACTTTATCCCCAGAGTGTTCTTTAGTTACCTGTAAGTAGTGAGAAACATTTAATCATTGTAAATATTAAAAGACTGTAAGAATGTGACATTACACATACAAGATGTCACTTATGTCCGTAAGGAGATAATAGATTACAACACTTTAGCAGTAATAAAATGAAGTTCTCGATTGATGTAAGAAAAGAACAACCAGTATATTTCTTATTTACGATGTCTATTAAAACTTATGAATTAACGAATAAACATTGATAAAGTCCATTTCTCTTATCATAAATATTCTCCTCAACAACTGCTAATCATCAGACAAACATAGACTCGTAAAACAGAACAGTCTCATTCAGATGTTACTCTTGGTAATGTTCACAACACACAAGCAACAGCAAGTCACACGCAATATTGTCAGCTGAACTTGAACTGCACACACACACACACACACTATGAGCTTCAACAACGAACGTACCATGAGCGTCCAGGATACGTGCTCAAAGATTTAAAAGATTTTATTTCCTTACATAATGCCACCGGGACCTTCCAAAATATTTCTGTAAAAGTAAAGAGGACTTTGAGGATCTTAGCCATCAAGGGACTTAAAAGGATTTGCGAGATTGTGTGACCTACAAGCTGTCCCGGACGATGGCGTCTCTATACTCACAAGTTTACGAACAAATAACATTATAAGACATAATGTTGCCTAACCTATAATGCCTCTCTAGGTTGAGTAACATTCAGTATAAAGGAAAATTATATATAGTTAATTATATTTTTAGTGTTTCCTTGCATAATTAGTGGGAGGTGTTTGTCTGTGGTAAATATTATAACAGCTGCTGCCTAGACGAGATTAATTTCCTCCGTTTTCTATAACCTGTTTTTATTTAATTAATCCACATAACCTTTAACCTTATCTCTAGAATAAGAATTTAAGAGAGTAAATATTCCTTACAAAAGCGATAGTAAATTAAACTATATAAGGTAATCCACCATATAGAACTTAACTCCACCTGCTTCCTCCACTGCTGGAGTGAACATCATTAGTGAAACCAGATAATGACTCAGACTTAAGTACGAAAAAAAAAAACTTGTTAATGATGAACCGTACGCTAAAAAATTACAGTACTTGAGGTTCATAATTATGTTCATGTTCTTCAGAGAATTACATTTTTATTCTGTAAGTGTAATTCAATGACGAAAAAAAAACTAGATACCGCAATAAATAACACTTAAGGGAATAATGAACTTTAGTTTTTAGTGATTTATTTTCATCTTGGTTAAATCATTGTATCTAATAGTGGTTTATGTTCTACAGGTTGAGTGAGGCGTCAGTGCAGGGTAAGTACACATTGTGTTCAGTGTCAGACCTGTAAGATATCATTATATTGGGGTACAGTTTTAGACCTGTAAGATTTTATAATAGGGTACAGTTTTAGACCTGTAAGATATCATTATAATAGGTACAGTTTTAGACCTGTAAGATATCATTATAATAGGGTACAGTTTTAGACCTGTAAGATATCATTATAATAGGTACAGTTTTAGACCTGTAAGATATCATTATAATAGGGTACAGTTTTAGACCTGTAAGATATCATTATAATAGGTACAGTTTTAGACCTGTAAGATATCATTATAATAGGGTACAGTTTTAGACCTGTAAGATATCATTATAATAGGTACAGTTTTAGACCTGTAAGATATCATTATAATAGGGTACAGTGTTAGACCTGTAAGATATCTTTATAATAGGGTACAGTTTTATATCTGTAAGATATCTTTATAATAGGGTACAGTGTTAGACCTGTAAGATATCATTATAATAGGGTACAGTGTTAGACCTGTAAGATATCATTATAATAGGGTACAGTGTTAGACCTGTAAGATATCATTATAATAGGGTACAGTGTTAGACCTGTAAGATATCATTATAATAGGGTACAGTGTTAGACCTGTAAGATATCTTTATAATAGGGTTCAGTTTAAACCTGTAAGATATACTGTATATTGAACACTGAGTCTCGTTTTATCTGGGAATATATTTAATTTTATAAAATTTTACTGCATGTATTTTACTAACACTGGTGACCGACCCTTCAGTACCAGTAACTCAGCGGTGATAACGTAAGGTGCTGGAGATAAATCAAGGCTGTGGCAGTGTTAGTTTTAAAGTTAGGTTAGATTAGGTTAGGTTAGGTTACAATGTCTATATTAAAAGTATATCTAACACCAAGAATGTCATTTATGGACATACTGTAGTATTTGTTTTATCAGATGGAGGTAAGGTTTACGTTTTTTAGTACAGTACAAATACATGTTTTGAGTTGTAGATAACTCTTTTATGTTTGTGTCTCTGATATCACATGTGAAGTAAGAGTCGTTCTTTATTTCAATGCAACTCTTGTATTTTTTTTATATATGAAAGTACTGTATTTTTTTTCGTTTTTTTTAACGCTTTATACAAATTATTAATATGGTTAAAAAATATTGTGTTTTTTTCGGCGTCTTTCTAAAATTTTTACAGTACTTGTTAATTTTGCTTAATTTCTATTTTTGGGGGGGCTAGAAATTTTTTATCAAGGGATTCATAAACTTAATTACGAGGCTGTTTTTTTTTGTACAAGGTGTCCACTTTAATTACACACCAAAGGGGTTAATGTGTAATTGTGTATGCATATAATTCAGAAGGGATGGTGGCGCTGTAGAATAGACGTGGAGGGATGTGGGTGACAGGATGGATTAGAGGTGGAGAGCAGTGGGTGGTGGGTGGGTTGCGGTAAAGGTTGAGGAAAGTGGGTGAAGTACTTTAGGTGGAGTAGAGGTCGAGGGGGGACAATGGACTGGTGGTGGACGAGCAATATAAAATGTTAACTGTGTGGCGCTGCGGAGAGCAAGGGGGAACGTGAGAAAATCAACAGTGGGAGCTGAACCTAGATAAATATTAGCTTTGAAGACTAGTGGTGGGAGAGGGTTATGTCCGCTAAAAGAACGCCAACAGGAAAGGTAAAGTAATAAATATACAGAGATAGAAGAGAGTGGGGGAGGAAAACAATAAAATCTCTTAAATAAAAAAACACACTTGTATTGTACCGGCAGTAACACGCTTCGTTGCTTACACGTCTACAAAATTTATTTGGTGTGGTAAACAAACAAAATTGAAATGAACTTATTGTTGCTGGGGCAGTTATTGGTATTGGCCAATAGTATATGCCCTGAACATTGTGTTTCGGTGTTTGAGTCTAACATGATTATATATCTGCAAAAAAGTCGATCACAACAGTGGCTAACTAGCACTACGAAGTCTTACAAACTTAGACTGTGATATATACAACAACAGGAATACTTTATGTCTCCTGCCAGTGTTACTAGCGTTGCTCGTGATAGCCAGGAAGCAATTTTCTCTGTAGTAAAAAAAAAATTAATAAAAAAAAAAGCTCAGCAAAAGCCCATGTGAAATACAAACCACAACAACGAGACCCTAGTATGACTATATGAAATTAATAACAAGCGTAAAACACCTCCAAAATTAATTCTTATAAAACATAAAACTTCACTGCTCCCTGAGCTGTCCACCCTAAAGTGCGCCAGTAAAACAACGCCCACGGAAAGGTCAAATATAGCGACACACTCTTACTCTCTGAATTACTTCAATTTCTCCACAATCCTTACACTTAATTCCTCGCGTTGCCGACTCTCATGGGTAAACGAAAACATATCCGAGCAGTGAAACCAATATTTTTTTTTTTTTTTTTTTTTTTTTTTTTTTACGGGGATTAGCCCACCCGGGCACAGGTCACTGGCTCACATCGGGGCTTGGGGGGCGAAAATATAATAATAATAATAATAATAATAATAATAATAATAATAATAATACTAGTAATAATAATATTAAAGAACCATAAAGAAATACAAAAATTGAAAAAAAGGTCAAGAGTAAGAAACAATATATGTATGTTGTGTTGTCAGTGATAAGAGAAACAATTGAGACCCTTCAATTGTGTGTAAATGAGGCAGAAAGTCAGATCAGTAACCTGGGACTTGGTCACAATTTTCGTGATGCCATATGGCAGCAGGGTCTACCATTAGACAACACATTATGCTTCCAATGTCTTCTCAGGCGGTAGTACCTCCCTGTTTATCATCTGTTGGTCAAGTTTCTTTCTACATTTTATACTTTCCTTGTACATCATATTTTTTTTTGGTTATTTGAGTCTTACTAGTTTTGTGTGTTCTCTCAGTAAGAAATTAATGGGAATTACTATGTGTATTTAGGTCCATTTATAAACAAACTAACACTAGGGACGTAGACTACTAGCACCAGTTAGCTGTCACCTAGTCACTTAACCTAACCATGTAGGAGTGATTAGAACATGGCTACAAACGCCTGTTATTCTACTAAGCTGAAGCCTACTTGACAGCCAACAAGTTCATATTGGATGGCGCTAACTTTGTACAGGTCCTCATGCGGCTACCTACCGATCCTCGAAGACGTTAACGGCATCGCCTTATGTCCAGCTGCTACCATCACGGACAATATTGCCAAGAACACCTTCCTTAAAACTGGCGTAGCCTCCAGGGACTTACAGCTTAACCATCTATCCTCAGCTCTTCTACCATATCCTGTAAACTGAAGACAAAACTGTTCTTGCCCTCCTACTAACCACTGACTGATGTCCCTCCAGCAATTACCATCGCTCTGACTAAGGACACTCACTCATCTAAACCAGCCACGTTAAACACCCAACGGCATGACTGTGATGCCATAACCAGTCGCGTCTACTAGTTCTAAGCCAGTAGCCCAAACTCCACAGCTAAAGCCACCGATGTCAACGCACTCATTCATTCATCATATCAGTCATATATACACACATACAGTTCATCATACATCATTACTGTACCTTCGTTTCTCACTCACTGGGTCAAATATTCAGCAGAGATATTTTTTCCTTGTTTTCGTTCTTGTGTATTTTGCATGTCTTATATATATGATCTAATGTCCCAATCCAAACTTCACGTATTGACTACCAAGAGATAGAACAAAAATTTATTGACAGAAATAAAAGATGGACTGCGATATTCCTCACATGATTTTGTATGTGTCTGAATGTTGATGTTCTATAATAAAACTTGCCTGATGCCACTAGATAGGTTAAATAATGATTTAAAGGCAACTTTGTCATCGCACTGAAATCATTTTACCTACAGTTGGATACCAAGATACATTGTCTGATTTTGTTGAGGAAGAAAAATATGTAATATTTATGAATCTCTGGCGTGTGGTGTGATGGATGGTAGGAAGGCCACGTGCTAGGTTGTTATAGTATCTCGGGGTGTTTTTTTTTTTTAAGGTAGAAGAGATAAAAGAATGAGAGAGAATTTAAATGAAAAATAATTTGAAAATAGAACGAGACAATCAGAGAGGACACGGGAGGGTTACTGCATAGCTCTGATATCTACAACGGTGTGATTTTGGCTTTGTTTGATCTGGTGAGACGCAGTTATTAAGATAGAGAGAGTGAGAGTAAAAAAAAATACCCACAAGATCTCAATAACTTTCAGTTTCGTCGGTGTCCGGGAACTATCCGTGTTATTAAACGAGATCATTTTACGTTTTTTTCCCCTTCAGCTCGTAGTGGAGGAGCTACAAAAACATTGTCCAAGCGCCTCTATCTACCCATACATCTCCCCCACCTTTCCTGCCCAAAATATTTCTTCTTTCTGAGCAACAACAATATTATCATTTTGGCATCTAGAACCTCGCTCCTCAGGGAAAGACCTCCTCAGGTTATGGGAGTTTTGTTTGTTTGTTTACGGCTTAAACCTTAAAAAACAGGTAAGGTTTCTGCCGAACAAGGTTAACTTTTGTTTTTATTGGTCTAAATCAATGGAAATTAATTCATTTATGGTACAATTTGTTCTGTTTCATTTGAGACGTCAATTACTATCATAATATATCAAAATTATACCTATATTAGACTACGTAAGGTTAGGATTGGTTAGGTTAGGTTAGGTTAGGATTGGTTAGGTTAGGATTGGTTAGGTCAGGTTTGATTAGGTTTTGTATGAAACTTTTCGCTAATATGTATTTTTATGATCTATATGATCATTTATAACCTGTCAGAAGTCTCCAAAAGAGATGAATTCATAGAGTTTATCGTTGTAGTTAACGAAATGCATTGTTTGTATATTGTTTCAACCCAACTCTAATTACTAAAGACGCGTCTGGTGTAAAATGCAAGACTAGTTCTCTCTGCCACCTTACCACAACGGCCATGGCAGGTGAGGTCGATACTCACGTGTTCACTGCAGTGTCTTTATATTATCCACTACTGCTGCATCTTCCTCCTGTCCACTGCCGCGTCATCCTTCTCCTGTCCACTGCCGCGTCATCCTTCTCCTGTCCACTGCTGAATCATCCTTCTCTTGTCCACTGCTGAATCATCCTTCTCCTGTTCACTGCTGAATCACCTTTTTCCTGTCCACTACCGCGTTATCCTTTTCCTGTCCACTGCTGAATCATCCTTCTCCTGTCCACTGCTGAATCACCTTTTTCCTGTCCACTACCGCGTTATCCTTTTCCTGTCCACTGCTGAACCATCCTTCTCCTGTCCACAGCTGAACCATCCTTCTCCTGTCCACAGCTGAACCATCCTTCTCCTGTCCACTGCTAAACCATCCTTCTCCTGTCCACTGCTGAACCATCCTTCTCCTGTACACTGCTGAACCATCCTTCTCTTACCACTATTACAGCACCCTTTGTGCACCACCGCGATATCCTTCGACATCCTTCTCTTATTCACTGTTGCAGTATCCTCCTTCTGTCAGCAGGTACAGCATCTCTTCACCGGGAAACAAATGGTCGACAAGAAATTGAGGCAGCCAATTCTCGTGTTGAAAGATTTGTACTGGCATATATATTTTTCCGAGCAGTGGCTGTTACTGCGTCACCCTGCTAAGACAAGCGACACAAGACAAGTGGCCATCAAGCCCCGGATGTCCACAATGTCCTCACGCCTCCATTAAGATGTTTTTGTAGGATTAAGAACCTTTAATAATCAGGTATAGTCGACTTTAACGAACTCAATCTGCGTTACAGATTTAATCCCAACTATTCTAATTATCACTATATGTTTGTCAATTATTCTTCAAAGAACGTCTTTTAAAAGGGAAATGACGACAGAAATTAAGGAAAAAATGTTACAGAGGAGGTAGATGAACGTGAGTTGTCCTGGAATACCAATGAGTTCTCTGCCTTGTAGCGTCCCTCGGGTTGTTGGAACCCTTCAGGCTGCGGGGAGATCTGTACGTTCCTATTTTTGTCTGTCTTTACCTCACTAAATTTCTTTACAATTCTCTATCTAACAAACCAAATATTTATGTAACGAAAAATATAAAGAGGCTAAATTTTAATCAGGAAATGATTTACATGTAAAGGTATAGTGTATAACTTTTTTTTATGATTACTTTACTTTGATCATAAATTCAGTAACTATCGTTTTATATTCTTTGTCAAATGTTCATGGAGATTTATGGTATTGTTACTAAAACCAACAAGGAAATCAACTGAAGCAGGATATATTTTTCCTTACCCAAGAGTCGTTTTTCATGGCGGACAAAACCATTAATCTCGGAGCCAACGAATATTTTTTTTTATTTTTTTTATTTTTTTTTTTAGGAGTTTGGAAGACGCGAAAATACAGTTTTATTGGGGGATGTTATTTTACTATTGTCAGTCACACATTCAGGACAATTGTGTGTTGTTGACGGGAGAAAGTCAACAGTGTACTTGATATAAATAACGTCTTGCCTGTCACTCATAACTAGGTAAGGAATGTTGAATTTCTCGTTTGAATTTCTCATAACTTGACGAGGAATGTTGATGCGTCTGTCTGTCTGTCTGTCTGTCTCTCGCATACCTAGGTGAAGAATGTTTTAGGTCTTGTCCGTGTGATAACTTGGTGACTTTCCACTTATCAACTCTCCAGGTATACGACCGCTTCCCATTCCTAAACTTTCTCGCTCACGACAACACTGAAGAGTTACAGTGTCAATATTTATAAAACTCCCTGACCTCGGGAACTGTCTTAATGTTTAAACAAAGATGCGTCTCAGTGTGGGCAACTGTACGCAACTCGTGCGTAAAAAAAAAATTATTGTGAGACTTTACTTAATACAGTATTAATCTATGAGCTACTGCGGAGGCCATCACCCTCCAACCCTCGGTGACTCGGTGTGTCCAGTTACCCTTGTCGTCTTGTCGTGCCCTTCCATGAAACAAGGTTACATGTGTTACGACCAAATAAGGTGACGGTTAATTGTGTCGGAGTGAAACCTCGCCCAAAGGCAAATTGGATTCTTCATTCAACTGAAACAAATGGGATTTTCTACGGATGGAAAAAATTGGAATATTTACTCAATTGGAGTATTGATTTGTTTCTCAGACTTGAAGAAATGGGTATGTTCTCGACGGGGACAAACTGTGCGGTAGTGTTCTCTCTATTGTACTGCGACGAAGGAATATTATTACCTCGACAGAATGACATTAGAAAACTGCTTCAACTTGGGAGTAAATGAACCAGGATGGTCACCACCTAGTGGAACTGCTGACAGATGTCCCGTTGTTGTTGTTGTTGTTGTCGGACCGTAGTCTGACACGGGCCTTTGCCTGTAGGCGGCCCGCTTGGTGGTTCCGACTGGAGCTCCCGGAGCAGCCAAACCGGATTTGGGATTGGAGGTGGTCCTACCTGCAGATATGAAACGATACTGCAGGTTGCAAGAGTGAGCGGACCCTCGATCAGTGAACGCCTCCCACCAACCCCCACTCTTGGACGTAGTCAATTTCGGAGTGGCGCGCCCCCCGAACTGGTGTCCGCACTTGCTGGGGGAGGATACTTCCTGAGCTATCTGGGTGGTGGGTATCGTGTGATGACCCGGAGAAGGTGGTGAATGTGGTTTGTTTGGGCCTTTCGGGTTAGAGTGGCCGCTGGTGTTGTGTATGCTTCTTGGAAGTTTCGAATTCTGTTTCGGAGACCTTGTGTGACTTTACAGTCGCGGATAGGTTGGATGCTTATATGAGCAATAGGGGTTGGGTGTAAACGGGACTGCCCATTATGGGCCAATAGGCCCGCTGCAGTTTCCTCCATTCTTATGTTCTTATGTTCTTATGAGAGTGTTCCAGTGGGTTGGCTGCTGGCTCCTGACAATAGGTGCATTCCCTGACGACATTTCCAATCGTCTGCCAAGTGCACTTCTACCCTTGTCGTAGTTGATGAAGGCTAACTTGGGTTTGTCTTGGTGTTTTCTTGTCTGCGAAAGGTGGTTCCCCTTTTGTAGCCGCCAGATACCATTTGGCTGATTGGGAAACAGCGTTGAATGCGTGAAGGAAGCTCTTTTGGATGTGGAGCTTGGTTGTCTTTCTGAGGTGACTCTTGATCTGTTGCACGCTTGCTGGAACTTGAATGTGTATGCTTCTAGAACGTGTGGCTGCCTTGGCTGCTTCGTCTTCCACGTCGTTTCCCCCGATCCCTACATGACTGGGAATCCAGTGTAAGACGACTGGGCGATTTTGTCTTTGGAAGTCCTGTAGCTGTGCGAGGATCGAGGTTATGATGTGGACGTTGTCTCTTGGTTGACTGTGTTGCAGCGCCTGCATGGCCGTTTTCGAATCCGTGTGAATTATGATGGACTTGTTGTGTTGTGTTGCAGCGTGTTGTAGGGCCTTTGAGATTGCTACCAACTCTCTTTGTAGGGTGGAGCAGTCATTAGAAAGTCTCCATAAGAGGGTCTGACCTTGGATGTAGAAGGCCGCTCCGGATGTATGATGTTTTGGATCCACCGAGCCGTCTGTGAAGTATGATGCTGCATCAGCCGGTGTCCATGTGGCTACGGCTTCCAGAGTTATTCTTTTGAGGTTCTCCTTCAGGAGGTTGACTTTGCTATCGCCTAGGTCGGTAATTTGGAGTGTGGCTGGTGGAGGGCTCCATGGTGGAGGAACAGCGTAACCATTGTCTCGTGTGTCTTGGTTGTTCTTGACGAGTGTTTCTGCTTGCAGGTGTCGGATGACCTCGCTTGCCTCGTGCAACCAGGTGGCCCCTCGCACTCTGTGGTCGAGGTGGAGGGAGGCACTGATTCGCGTTTTGGCAGCTGTGGGCTTATCTGATCTACAGATTTTGGCGAGGAGACCGGCTGTTACCTGCTTGACTCGGGTACTGCCAGGGGTGGTAGTTCAGTTTCCATTTGCAAATTGCAAATTCTGGTCCACATGGGTGCTCCTAGCATGGTCCTGAGAGCATTATTTTGGATAACTTGTAACTTAGCTATCTGGTCTTCTCTCAGTCCAATGAGTGCTGGAGCACTGTAATCTACCAGCGATCTGATGGCGGCCGTGTAGTAGGCTTTGAGCACATGAAGGTTGGCTCCTGCGGTTGTGCTGGTGAGCGACCTCATTATATTGTGTCTGCTCTTCGTCCTGTGCCTGAGATACTCGAGTTGCGGCTTGAAAGTGAGTTTCTGGTCGAACCAGATTCCAAAACACTGGTGGGTGTTGGTCCAGACTACCGGCGTGTTTTGTATGGAGAGCGTCATGTCTGGTGTGTCTGGATTTATATTGAGTCCAAGTCTGTTACACTCCTCTTCTATGAGTTGGAGTGCGTGTTCCGTGTTGGCTAGTTTGTTTGCTCCTCTTACTATGCGTTGTAAGTCGTCTGCATAGCAGAGGAGCTTGGCTGTTTGTCTGAAAGGAAGTCTGACTAGATTTTCCATCAGGACATTGAACAGCGTTGGACTGAGGATGCCTCCTTGTGGGGTTCCGTTTTCATGGACCCTGTAGCTTGAGGTTGCTCCCTGAAAGCGTACTCTTGCTTCTCTCTGTGTGAGGTAGTTCTGGATCCACCCCAGCAACCTTCCTTTGATGCCTTTTTCAGCGAGCGTCGTTATAGTGGCCAGTGGATTTGCTAGTTCGAAGGCCTTCTCCAGGTCGAGGAAGACCACCAGAGCTGGTTTTTTGTCCACTGTGCTGAGTATCTCGGCGATGTTGTTGCTTGTGCCGGTGTTCTCGGTGTAAGCAAAAATGTGAGGGTGTGGGCTGCCTACATTCCACTTGAGTCGGTTGAGAGCCATTCTTTCTCCTGTCTTCGCTATGCAGCTGAGAAGGGAGATGGGTCTCGGTTTGTCTGGTTCTCGGGGCTTCGGAATGGGCTGTATATCTGCCTTCTTCCATTCCGGTGGAAGTCTTTGTGCTGTCCACGAAGCATTGATGACTTGTAGCAAAGCCTCGTGCCCGGCTTCTCCGGCATGGGAAAGCAAGGAGTAGGTTATCCTGTCGGCCCCTGGTGCTGTGTCCTTGCTTCGTTTATCGACTTCTGGAGTTCTTGCTGGTTGAAGGCTAAATAAGTAATGTATATAAATGGAGTACATACATAATATACATACACTTTCCCCCCCCCCCCTCCTTATACGCTCATAGCAAAGTCTTGAGCTGACCTTTTCTTTTGGATCCGTTCTGAGCGTCGAGGGACTTGATCACTGGGGAGGATATGGGACTCAACACTGGTGATGGGGTCAGCAGAAGGCATTGTTACAGGGCGGAGAAAACGGCGGTTCCTCCACCACACACGACCACTGGGTAACCACACTTGGTAGTCCCGTGACCTACCGAGACCCATGACTACGCCCACTTTTTCCCAACAAAGGGAGGTCGGGTCCTGAACATGGACTTAGGTGCCGTCACTCAACTTGGGGAGAGAACGGGCGTGGTCGTTGTCGCGGGCGACGACATCATGAGCACGTTCGGCAGCTCGGCGATCACAATCCTCTGTCTTAGCCTGCCACTCTTGGAGAAGGACTGAGGGTGAGCAGGGACACAAGAACGGAGGGGGCGTCCATACAAGACCTGGGCAGGGGAGCGTCCGGTGTAATTGGGTGTGTTGCGGAGTTCAAGGAGACCCCGGTCGAAGGCCTTCTAGTCAATATTCCCAGAAGGGGCCATTTTGAGAATGAGGTGCTTCAGGGATTTGGCAGCAGCCTCAGCGCGGCCGTTGGACTGCGGGTATTGGGGCGATGACACCACATGCCGGACTCCCCATCGGTCAAGGAACGCAGCAAAGTCCCGGCTTGTGAACTGGGGCTCTCCGTCGGTTCGCAGGTGCACAGGAACGCCCACGTCACGGAAGTAGTGGCGGAACTTGCTGATGGTGGCGGCAGACTTCGTATCATTACCGCACTTGATGACAACCGGCCAACCAGAGAGACGGTCGACGATAACAAGGAAGGACTTTCCTGACACACAGAAAAAGTCGGCCGACACAGACTCAAAGGGGCTGGTGGGGTTGTCACTCATGAAGGGTTCCTGCTGCTGGCTGGGTTGTAGTACTTGGCAGGGCTCACACGCATGAACAGCATTGGAGATGTTGGAGTCGATGCCGGGCCAGAACACAGTCTGTCTTGCACGCCGTTTGGTGGCCTCAGCTCCACGGTGACTGTCGTGAAGGCAAGCCAGGACGCGGGGATGTGACGCAGCAGGGACGGAGGAAGGGTCATCTCGGGCCGCTGTTCGAAGGTCCTCCATTGCCGTGTCGTCATCTGGTGACAGGTCCGAACGAAGGGATTGCATGGCGTGTAGGGTGACCACAGTCCTGACGGAAAGAGCGAGGTCGGCGTCGAGCACATGGTCTTCTGGAGTAGGGCGGCTGACAGGAGAGCGGGATAAGGCATCAGGGATGCAGAGCTCCTTACTTGCACGCCACACTGCTGTGAAGGTGTACGCCGAGAGCTTCTCCTTCAGACGCTGGAGGCGAGGGTTCTCAACGGCGTCCAGCGTGTAGTGGTTGAGGATCTGGACAAGCGGGCGATGGTCGGTCACTAGGTGAAAGTGTTGCGGGCCTATGAGGCAAAAACTGCACTTGGACATCGCCCAAACCACAGCCAACAGCTTCAACTCAATAGTGGCATAACGCCTCTCGGTGTCAGAGAGGAAACGCGAGCTACACTGGACGAGCCGGAACTGCCCTCCACCATGATCCCGCAATAGGGCGTATCCCACGCCGTACAAGCGTGAGGCATCTGTCTGCAGAACCGTCGGCAGGGCTGGATCAAACGTGGCGAGGACAGGTGGACTAGACAGGGCCTGTTTCCCTTACTGGAAGGTCTGGTCGTGGTCGGGAGGCCACAGGAATGTCCTCTTGGGGCTCATCAGGGGGCGAAGTGGTTGGGCGGCTGCGGAGATGTCCGGCGAAAACTCTGCTAACTGGTTGACGAGACCGATGAAGGACCTCAAGTCGGTGAGGTTAGCAGGGGGTGGGAAAATCTGTGATAGCGCGGACCTTCTCTGGGTCAGCTGCAATACCATTCCCTGAGAGGGTGTACCCACAAAAGTCTACTGAAGAACCGGCCAGAACAAACTTGTCGGCATTTAGGGTGATACCGTGCTTCCGGCACCTGTTGAGTGCCTTGTTGATACGGCAGAGGTGATCCATGTAGTCCTCATCGTACATGAGTATGTCGTCGACTACCTTTACGCAGTTTGCCAGACCTTGTAGAGCCATATCACCTCGAAGGCAGAACGCATCTCCTGTAGCGGCGAATCCCATGGGGCCATGGCAATAACAGTAACGTCCATGCGGGGTCATGAACTTTGTAAGTGGTCAGTTTTCTTCGGCAAGCTCTATCTGCCAGTATCCACACAGGGCGTCCATCGTCATGAAGAAGCGCACCTTCGGGTCCACACTGCGGATGGCTGCAAAGGGCGTGGGAGAAGGGTGCATAGGACGAGACATCTGGCTCTTGAGCTTGGAGAGGTTGGTGGTGATCCGAACACCACCTTGGGGTTTTGCGACGACTACCATAGGGTGACACCATGGAGAGGGGTCATCACCGACTGGTGCAATGATTTCTTGGACGACCATGGAGTCCAGCTCGATTTTGACCGCCTCACGGAAGGCCAGGAGGACCATTCGAGGGATGTAGATAGCAAAGGTCTTCGCATCGTCCCTCAAGTGGATCCTCATGGGGGGGGGCCTACCATCTTCTCGAGAGGCTTGGATTCCAGAGCAGACTTGGTCACCAGAACGTCGCTGAATTCCTTTAGGAAGTACTTCTGAGCATCTGAAGGAGAGATGTCACTGGCAAGAGGTAAGGGTAGGGCGACAGCAGGGTGGTTGCTGCTCCCTTTGTGCACTCTTTTGGCGTGCTTTACCTCGAGAATAAGTTTTGGGAAGTCCTGGGAGATGATGGCCACCTCTTGGCAATGTCTGTAGGACAGCAAAGGAGTCGGGACACTATTATGCACATCAATCCAGGCTTGACACAACCTGTTGCCGAAGGTGACATGTGCTTGGAGTGAACCTAGGGCTGGGGCCATATGTGAATCATCTGCCGTGAAGCAGAGATCCTTGGGAGGCGGTCCTAGATCACTTGGAGAGAGCCCCAAACATTGCAAATGCTGGGGACCGATGACTGTAGCATCAGCGCCGGTGTTGGGCAGTATCTCGAGACGGGATGACACACTACCGTAGGTCACGATGACGCTGATGTGCTGGGGAACTTTGGTCCTGGGACGCGAGGGGGAGTACACCTTCCTAATATGGCTCGAGCGTTGTCCAGGGTCGTCATGCTTCTGATTGGACGACTGTGGGCGGCCCTCACTGGTGGAAGGGCGCTGCTGCTTCCACCGACGCTGTCCCTTGGGTTTGTTGGTAGGGCAACACTTGTCGTAGTGGCCCAGACGACCACACACATTGCATTGGACGCGTTTGGCTGGTCACCGTACTGTAAGTGACCAGTGGTCTTTACGGTCACAACTGTTGCAGGTAGACTCAGCAGCTGGACACACCTGTGTTCCGTGCTGCTTACCACACTTGTTACAAAAGGAGCCGGGCGTGGGCGTGGTGGGCGAAGGCGTTGGGGTAGACTTCTTGTCCTTCTTGTACTGGGACATAGCCCGTACAGCTGAAGGGGGAGCTCGGATGGTAGAGGTGGCACACCTGGCAGCCTCATAGGAGCGACATTTTGTCAACACATCCTTAAGAGAAGAGGAAGAGTCGAGGGAGGTAAGGCGTTGGACAAGCTCCTTATCCTAACACCCATCAGGATCACCTGCTTTAACTGGGTCTCCTCGCACTGCTGGTGATTACCGGGGCATATGTCTACCTCTTCAGAGGCTCTCTTGAGTCGTACATAGAAAGCGTCAAAAGTCTCGCCCTCCATCTGTCTACAGCTAAACAATTCCCTCCTGCGGAGAACTTCATTCCGCTGACCTTTGATGTGCCGTTGTAGAACATACAGTACCTCCTCTACAGACAACGAAGAAGTCGGGAGCACCTGCAACATATGTTCCAAGACACGCTGCGTTTCCAAAGACAGGCACATACGTAGCTGAATGAGTTGTTTAGACTGTAAGCTCTGGAGATCCACCATTGTAGCATAATCAATCCACCGTCGCCGCCATTCACGAAAAGTCTGGAAAGTCACATCAGGCTTTAAGATGGGTGGGGGTTGGGCAGCCGCTTTGGGTGGGGCTGGAGGGCGTGAAGAAGGCGTTGACGAGGTACCTGAACCAGTCGGTACCGAAGCAGTGGATGAGCCAGGGGCTTGGTTAGCAGTGAGGCGAGATATCAAAGCTTCAACCCGTGAACTATCTTCCAATCTCTGTTGGTGGCCTCTGTCTGCCTCCGCTTGTCTCCTTTCTTTATCCTCAACACGTCTTCTAGATTCGTCCTCGCGCCTTTCATCCCTCATAAACTTCATGAAAGCAATTATCTCCGAAGACAAAATCGAGATGAAGGACTTCGAGATGTGGTGGGAGGAGATGGAGCATCTCGCTCCGACTGGTCATCCATCTCTGTAGAGCTGTCATCCGTCTGACTCATCTGGGCATTAGCTGCACCGCTACATAAGGCACGAGACCTAATTAATTAATCTGTATATTGTATCTCAAATCAGTGTTGACCGGTCAGCCCGTCGTATCAACAAAATCTGAAAACAAAATTAATTAAATATACAGGTAAGTAGATTATATATAAAACATATATAAAGAAATGCCTGCCATCTGTGCGTTCGTGCGTGTGTGTGTGTGTGTGCAAGTCAGGTGGAGTGTGGTGGGGTGTAGAGGCTGGCGAGCGCACTGAGTCAGTTACCCTCGAGACACGGCCCGGGGAGGGTCCTGGGGAGGGTGCGCTGAACGCTGCTCCTCAAAAATGCTCTGTACAAGCCTTCCACCTTGGGGAATCCTTTAGAAAATAGTCACACACTTAAAGCACTGCACACACAAGGCACTTATAACACTTCACAGAAACTTGCTGTCACTGCAACACTTCTCAAACTTGTTGTTAATTCAAAGGCAGTTTTTGAGGGAGAGGTGTTGGCGGTTGGCAGAGCGGGGGAGTCCATGACCCGGTCTTGCCACAAACTTTACGCACAAGCACTTGCACTAATCCAGTCAATTAACTCACTGCGCCATGTACATGTTCTGGGTACTCAGTTCTAACTACAAGAGCGAACACAAACACCTGTAGATTTCTTTGTAGGTTCTATTTGCTGGATCTGCACAGGTACAAGCAAAGACGGCTCTCCCCTACTCTCTCTGTGGGTCAACTGACCTCTCAGGCGACATGTGGCAAGTGATACATTAGCAGCTTCCAGATGTCGCCAGGCACATTATCTAAGCATGTGGTGACATGATAAAGGGCATTGCCACACGCTGCTGGCTAGGTTAAATAAGAAATGTGCATAAATGGAGTACATACATAATATACATACAGAAGGGATGATGTGCATTGAAAGGTAATTGGTGGGGCTGGTGTGCAAGCGGTGGGGACCGGTCTTGCTGCTGGTAGGTTTGCCTGGATCCTCTTTGTCCTCTCGGAGCATCCAGGGTTCCAGGCGTGGTGTTTGCCCCCGCAGTTGGCACACTTGGGGGCAATTTTTTCCCTATTTTTCAAGTTGGTGAGGCAGGAGTGTGTGCCATTGCTTCTGCGCGCAGACGGCGCAGATTTCCTTGTACGTGCACCTCGTCTGATGGTGCCCGTATTTCTGGCATCTGAGGCACCGCAGGGGCTCCGGGACTAAGGGCCTCACTTCGTAGATCCCCCAGGTTTTGAGGTCTATGGTGCTGGGGGTGGACCATAGTGCGTTATGAGCACTTGTTTTGTGGTGGCCGTCTTGTCGGACGGGGGAGAGCATCTCTCGGCTTTTAGGATCTTCGGGTGCAACGGTGGTGGTGTTTTGCAGGTAAGTGTCGAGGGTGGTGGCGGAGTCCTTGTCTTTGGGGTGAACGATCATCTCCCCCTTTAGGTTGGGCCGCTCTGAGAACTTGGCCAGTGGATTTAGTTTTTCCATCTCTGTGATGGCGGCATATGTCGTTTTCGTGTCCGTTTTCGAGATCCGGAATTTTGGCAGTGTCGTTGGGGGTGAGCTGGTGGTGGTGATGGGTGCCTTTTGGGCTGCTTGACGGCATTCGTTTCCCGAAAAAGCACGTCGGCGTTTTTTGTTTTCAACCTTCGTCCAGTTGTCGTCCTCAGTGGCGGTAACAGTGGTGGTGGAGTTGTTGGGGGCAGTGGTGTGGATGACGTTGTTCTTGCTTTTCAGGGCTTCGTGGAAGGCCCGCAGCTGGTCCGCTTTCTCTGTGTGGAGCCTGTCGTGGTTCGGGTCGTGGGTTGGCGGTTCAGGCGGGGGTCGCGGTTAGGAGGGCGTACGCACTCCATAACCGGTGGCTAAGTGGTGTTTCTTATTCTTTGGAGGTTTTTTTCGTTGTTGTTCAGAGCCTACCTATTCCCGTTGAGTAAGTAGCAGAGGAATTTCAACACTCCCCACAGGCACTTGATGGCCGGGTGGTCGTAGAGTGGTTCCTGAGCTTCTCTCCTGGAGCCCCGTTTGGGGAAACCACTTCCTAGTGTATGTGACTGCTCACTTATAGACGTGAGTTAAGTGTGCCTATTGAGTAAGGATGAGGATTGCTACCCTCTTTCCAGGTGGACCCACACGATCACAGTTTTCCTGGAAAGACTCGGCTGGGATGGGTTCTTGCTCCAACCCCCTTTCATGTTCATAACCTCCTGGGAGGGAGGTGAACAGTTGCAGGGGGGACCGCAGGACGAATACACTTTTGAGGGTGCAGGTCCCTAGGCCAGAGCGAAAAAAAGAAAAATAGCAGTAGAAGGAAAAGAGCTCAAATCACGTCGGGAATATCGCGCTATAGCTGCTCTCCAGCTGGAGTGTGGGTCACTCACACCACCAGTGGGGAGGGCAAGCTAATGCTCGATAAACCGAAAACGCTCGTGAGATGTTGTCGACGATGTCAGTAGTGGATGGTCCGGTCAGGAAAGTTGGCCAACAATGGCAGCAGAGAGAGGGCAGTCTTCACAGTTCCGGGTCCAGCAGTAGAGCTTGTTGAGAGGTCTTGTTGGTTCGAGAGCGTGGAGTAGAGTAGATGTCCCAGAAATAACGCTTATTGATACTGGGGAACCAACACACATACTGGGAGGAACACTGGACCTCACATTCCTAGCCAATGAGCTCATTCCAGTAACTCAGTGGGAGGTAGATGATGAACTGACCAATGACCACTTTGCAACGACAACTACTTGGAGAATGGAGCTACCCCCCCCCCCCCTCGTCCGCCACCCAGATGGAATACCAAGAAAGCAAATTGGAAATTGTATTAAGATGAGCTTCAAAAATATTATTCGAACTATGAACCAGCAGAAGACATTGACCAACTAAGCCAGGACCTTACTGATACCATACAGCACGCAGCAGAGGAAGCAATACCAAAAACAAACGCTACAAATAGACACCACAAAGACTACTGGTTCTACAATGACGAAGTGAGAGAACAGAATCACAGAACCAACACATTCAAGAAGACATCTCCGACAATACCCTTCCCCTGAGGGAGTGAAACTCTTGAACGCTGCTGTCCAACATACTCGTCAAATTACTCAGAAAATTAGGGAAAACAAATGGCTCGAGTGGTGTGCAACAATTAATGCACACACCAGCCTGAGTGAAGTCTGGATAGAACTCAGGATAGCAACAGGAAAAATGCCCAGAACTCCAGCCCACCCCCAGCCACTACAGGAAACAACTCGCTTGGCAGAGCACTTTGCAGAACGCTCGTCATCAGCTCAACTACCTCCTGAAATAAGACTTCATCTACAGCAAGTACAACTGGAGAGAGAAGTAGTAGTCAGACATGCAATTGAACAAACTGGCACTACAGACTGTCTGTTTACCATTGAAGAAATCAGAAGGGCCAGGAAAACAAACAAAGATACCGCCCCTGGCAGTGATGGTATAACCTATTCATTGCTCAGCAATGCAGGACTTGCTGGTGAACTTGCTCTTCTAACAGTTATCAACGCGTCATGGTCAGCAGGCAAACTCCCGTTAGCTCGGAAAAGGGCAAACATTGTTCCCATTCCCAAACCCAATGATTCCCAGAATTTCAGACTAATATCACTAACAGCATGCATCGGCAAAACCGCCGAAAGGATGGTCCTTACACGACTCCTCTGGAAAACTGGACCACTTCACCACAATATCTTTGGATTCACCAAAGGTCTCAGCACTGCCACTCTCCTGGGATCGATTGGTCAAAATAAGGCAATCGTAGTATTCCTAGATCTCGAGAAAGCATTTGAGCTGGCAAATGCACAGGCCATTGTAACCACTCTGGCCCGGAAAGGCGTCAAGGGATTCCTACTGGCTTGGATTGCTGACTATCTCCAAAACAGAACAGCAAGAGTTACCTGTTAAGGACAAGTCTCAGATCACCAAAGACTGTAAAATGGCACACCACAAGGAGGAGCTCTAAGTCCAACTCTCTTCAACATTGTCATGGAAGCCTTGTGTCGGCTCCCCTTTCAAGAGGCACTAAACTGCTGTTCTATGCTGACGACTTAGCACTGATAGTAAAAGGCAGAAACTAGATCAGCAAAGTCCAAAGAGCACTAGACCTCATCAGTGAAGAATGTATGAGTCTCGGGCTCAAGATATCAATCCCAAAATCGAAAGCCATGAGGATTGGACACAATGAGCCGGTGACACAACTGCAAATACAAGGTATTGCCGTACAATGGGTCAATGTATACAAATACCTGGGCATCTGGATTGACAAAGGCCTCAAATTTGACAAAGAGATAAACTTTCTAAAAGATTGAATAGGCAAGAGAGTCAACATGATGAGAGCCATGACAGGACCCACGGTGGGTACGGGACATGTAGTCCTAAGAACGCTATATATACACGCCATTCGATCATTAACAGACTATGCGACACCGGCTCTTAACACACTGTCTGAGGGGCAGTGAGCGAAATTGGAGGTTGCCCAGAATAACGCTATGAGAGTCATTATCAAGGCACCAATGTGGACAAAAATTTTAAACTTGCACATGGATACAGGTCTCACATCTCTCCAAACCAGGACGGTACGATTAAGAGCGAGCTTTGCAACAAAACTAATTACCAGGGCTCGGGAAAGTGACATAAAAAATGGACTCTTAAGAGCACTGAACCTTAACAGAGATGTCTTTAACAAGAAAACATAGCTAATGTGCGCAGCTGACGCTGTAAATCGACTGGAATTGAAAGACACAGTCCTCAGTAAAGGACCTGATACAATGAGTCCAGACTACAGCACCCCAGCACCGTGGGAGTCCCCGCCAGCAATCTTCAACATTCTACAAACTGGGACAAGAAAGGCCGACTCTATCCCACATGAGCTCCGACAGGTAGCAGAGAGAAACATGAAGGCTTTAACACCACACAATAGTGCAGTGTATTACACAGATGGTTATGTAGAGCCCACCAGACGAAGGCAGGAGCAGCCTTGACCATAGAAGGAGGTAACACGTCCCTTTGGAGAACCTGAGATGGATGCTCTACTTTGCAAGTTGAGCTAGCTGCCATACTTGGTCCTTAAGACACACTTCCATAAACAGTCAACAAGGCGTTGCAATACACACTGACTCACGATGTGCTATTGAAGCACTACACTGCAGAGAGCATAGAAACAACATTCATCTCATAACATCCGTTGTTGGACTACTGCAAGGGTTAAGACGACAAGACCAGCAAGTTACCATTAACTGGGTGCCCAGTCATATCAGAATCCCAGGGAATGAACGAGCTGATACTGCTGCCAAGGCTGCGTTAGGACAGCGAAACATTGAGATGAACATCCTGCCCAGTCAGGAGCAAATAAGGAAGACCACAATAACACGAACTGCCCAGTGGAAAATAGACAAACATACAAGTTGACCACCAGTATCACGATTGGCCAGGTGGTACTATCTGGTCACGAATTATGAGAGACCACCACTCATGAAGGATATAACAAGAAGGGAAGAAGCTATCTTCCACCGACTGAGACTGGGATACCCATGCATATGGGAAATCATTGTACAAGTACCAGCATAGCAGCGCATGTGCAAGGCCTGCAACAGAGGAGCAGAAAACTCACTGCAGCACTACATCATAGAGTGCCCTGGAACACAATTATCTAGGAGAAACATACAACCCCCTATCACAGCAGAGAAGGTTGCCAAAACACTAACCACCAACCTCTCTCAAGAAACTCTACAGTTTCTTACCGAGCATCCACCCCCCACGCTAGTGGTGGAGATGTACAGTTAACTAAAAAGATGCTGCTCTCTTACCTCAGCAGTGGGCGGACCAGCATTTTAGCTTAAGGTCCTCGTAGGTAATATTCCTACACAGCTTAAAAAAAAAAAAAGCTTCGACTTGGTGAGATGAGAATCATTAAAATAGTTTTGTCATTGATTCAGGTACACACACAATGGCCGGCAGGATAAAAATAGGAATATAAGAATGGACAGTCAGTACATTTTGACAGGATAACGTAGAGACCTTTGTGTTGATTCATTCACAAATTATAGAAATACGTTTGTTTACATACACTGTGCATATTACTTTTCACAACATTTTTGGTTGGTAGTTAACTTTTAATCACCGTTGGGGTTACCATGACCCACAGGGCTCATATATCAGGATTTTGTTTTGGAAATTTCAATTATAAAATTCCATACGCTTTTATCACTAAACCTCAACTTTTTTAGATCGTAATAAAACAATTCAAGCAGTGACTCAGCACAAACTGTTTATATATTGATGCAATAAGAAGTGTACTATATGGAAAGGCTATTGTGTACCTGAGGACTGTATCCTCCCCACCTTCGTCAACCCCTGAGAGTACCTTCCTCGACTCCTCCTCCTCCTCCTTCTGACTTACGAAGAATTTAACTAAAAGGAATTTATACTTAATTTTTATATGCTGGTAACTAGTGCATTTACTAACCTAGAATACACGCTTAGACCTTAATACATCATACTAATAGCGATGTAGTTGTGGAGAGACTCGATTGAAATTGGTTCTACTTTTTACTGTTTAGATGGTGATAAAACTTACTTGTCTGTACTCGTATAATCAAATTTTCTCTCTTTTCATTCCACGTACCGCTGACTCTACACAGAGGAATGTTTGCCCAGATCAGCCACAAACTGAATGCTGGAAAATTAAAACTTTATCAATCAATTTCGTTGACAGTTTGCTTTCAATCAAGCCTTTTATGTAAGCTAACCATACAGGCACATGTATATACACACACCAAAAAAAAACAAATATCACACACACACACACACACACACACACACACACACAACGTGTCTACATTATAAATAATCAAATTACTCTTTTTTTACTCCATTTAGCGATTCTTATATTTCAAGAGGATCACGATTTATCATTTCTAGTCAATGAATTTTGTTTGTCTCTACGCTAATTATAATGGTGAATAATTTGCCGTACTGGGCACTCCATATCCACCTGCCACCCACAAGTCGTAACCCGGATATAGTAATTTCGATAGTTTCGCTATGATGTAACTTTGAGAAGAGCCTCAGCCTTGTATAGACTCGGCTTAAACCATTACATGACAGGAAGAGTAACTGCGAAACTCCCCTAGACTGGCTGCTGCTTCGGAAGATCCACAAATAAAAAAAAGAATACAGTGCTGGTTTTAGCTTTCACATAAAACGACCCTTCAAATATTCTTCACAAAAAGGGTTCAAAATGAGGTCATCAATATTCCCATGTAATTAATGAAACTGAAAGTCGGGAGAAATTCTGAAACATTGATACTATTTTTGTGGCGTAGTGGTACTGTTTCTTATTCATTATATTTATATTAAAGTTAGTGTTTTTCCTCTTCTCCGTGGGGCTGGAATGGACAACAATACCTTTATCTCCCCGACCTCGTAAACACGTGGATGAAGATGATAAAGTTAAATTTGGAGATAATTGTAATGGTACCAACCACCAGTCGTAAGCATGAGAGGATATTGTCAAACGTTCCATTCACATTATTAGTTCAGTTAATGTGATACAGAATTTTCGTAGTGCAGTGAACTCTGTTAATCCCGTGAGTCCTCCCTTTGTATTTCTTCCACCTCACCTAGTTGACAGTGTTTGTTTTTCTCTGATCCTAATCCCTCTTCTATTCCATTCATGAAATACCTGACCAAATTCTTGACTCACTTTCATAATGGTTCCGCATAACACTCCTACTCCACCATGGCTCCAGACGAATAAAGCAGAGATCAAATGAACAAGATGACAGACAGACAGACAGACAGACAGACAGACAGACAAAACCTAGGGACAATGCCGTCGTCTGATCGATATATCGGAAAATCAGGGTTACGTTAGAGATAATGTTGACAAATCACTCGGTCATTTACAGCCAAGTGCAACACATCTCGGGAATTACTCTATCTTACCGAGTCTTTCTTTCTGTCTGTCTGTCTGTCTGTCTGTTTGTCTTATGCACGGGAAAAATGTGGATTTTTCTCAAAGTTGATGGATATTATCTAGGCCCTATTTCTTTATTTTATCGGTGTGGGTGGAGGCAGAACGGGAGTAGGGCGGATATAATGTAAAATACGACCACACACACACACACACATACGGTTCAATTCCATTTCACTGAACATGATCAAAAGATAATATGTATATAAGTAACTGTTCCAATAACTTTAAACTGGGTCAAACACTGATGATGGGGTGGGATAAAACCACTCGGTAGTCGGTAAAGCTATTAAATGGAAAAAACAAGTCATGGAGATTTGAGTAAGTTCTCTTTTGAGCTTTTCAGACAACTTTTGTAAACTTTCTTAAACATGTTGCAATTCCTCTCAAACGTTTTGCTTCTCATCTGCTAATGTAAGCTGTCCTCAGCCTTCTCAAACTCTTTCAACATCCCCGAACTGCCCTTAGTTCATTCAACCTTTTCTTCACTGGCCAATTTTCAGTCAACCGCTTCCGACTTCCCTCAACCAACTCACTTCTTTTAAATTGATCTCTTTTTAAACTTAATTTCATATCGACGAAAACTGTCTTAGTTTCTTTCTTCAGACAGTCAACATTCGTCATACATGGTAGGTAATCTATTTTTCATCTAGTTAGTTAGCGTTTGGCACCTCAGTAACCCTTTACCTAGTTAGCATTCTTAAGACATTTCAGTTATTTTTGAACCAGACAAAATTCCTTAGATATTCCAAGCAGTCTGCAGATAATAAACATCTATTAAATATTTCAGAGATACTCTTTAACTTGCCAGCATTCGTCACAAGCTTCAAAACTTCAGATACTATTGCTGGGTCACGCAAGGCACCTTAAAATTACACATGTTTTTAGTGTGTTTTAACGTTCTCAATACTTAATGATAATCACGATCTGTGCGTGTTTACCAACAATTTTTTTTTTTCAACTCGTGCTAACAAATAACTCCGAAAGATTTTCCCTTCTGACCAATTAATTATCTTATCTGAAGATCTGCAGCTTTTCTCCTTTTAATATAGAAAACACTCTCTTGAAATTATTGAATGACAGGTTATTTAATGCTCTTGGGATCTATAATACTGTAATTCTGGGGGTTTTTTGGGGGGGGGGGGGGGAGAGTGTCGTTGGATTATGCGTTTTTATCATTTTAATTGTCGATTTTTTATATTGAATTTTAGTTACTTTTCATAATGCTTTTCGAAATTTTCATCCACAGCGGATATTAAGGTAGTCGCCAACGCAATAACTAGCAGTACGAGTTCTCTCAACTGTGATAACGACGAACAGAACAGTGATGACTTTTTACGTGTAATAAACGCAAGTGCAGACTGGGGAGGAAATTTCGTTTTATTTTTATTATTATTAAACTCGAGAATTGTCATAATAGAGAGACAATAAATGGCAGAGGTACAATGCACAAAAAACGACAATAGGATGTGGGTGGCAGGGAGAATAGTGAAATAAATACCTATAGGGCAAAAACAATTGATACACGGGGTTAGTGTTGTTGTGTGACCTTGTATTATTTATAAGAGATATACAATATTGACCTGTAAACTAACCCAGATGGGACCGAGTTCCTTGTTCCTGAAAGACTAAACAAATGTTGATTGATGGAGCCATTGTGCACTATAGGAAACTATGACTAATACTACAAGAGCCATTACACAACACAATATCTGGTGTCTTGCGGTAGTTAAACACGGTTCACTTTAGAGGATAAATCTTAGATTCCCAATCGACCTTGGGCGACGTTTTACGACACTCCGGGGAATATCTATGTGACCGGACTCGTGAAAAATTGTTCTCTGGTCTATCGCAAAACATGACCCGAGACCGATAGGAGCTTTACTATACAAAGAATTTAAGTCATCCATGGTTCATTTCGCAACAGACATGATGGTATATTTCAATAATCAATTAATCTTAGTTTATGTTCCTCGTTATGTTGTGATCTCTCTCTCTCTCTCTCTCCTCCAGTAACGCAGTAAAGAAAGCTATCATAGTCTCTCACTTCACGCTTGCCCATCTCTCTCACATAAAGTTGCACCACTGACTGTCATAGACATTTTTCGCGTCGTTTATGGTCAGTTTCCCTCCAGCACCGGACACACTGTGCACTTTACCGAGGAAATATTTTTTTATTTTTTTACTTTTTTTTGGCTTCGTCTTGATCTTGATAGTTAGCAATACAATGACACGTTCTGTATTAAGGGTTGAATACGAGCATTTTGTAGAGTGTTTAAGTTCTTGGTATACCTTATTACAAGTTTAATCTGAAGTTTTTGGCAATAGTTTTATATATATATATTTTTTTTTTATAATAAACATTATACACTAACATGTCATTGACCACCGGAAATGCGGATATTATATACCAACATTAACCCGAGTTATTAGAATTAAAAAACACCTGTAATCATCTTAGGTGTAGCTGTTGACAATGACCACAAAAGTAAAAAAAAAAAATGCTACTTGTGACGACTAGTAATGTAAACGAAGTATCAGCCTCGACTACGAAAATATTACCACAGTAGCAACATTGACCATCAGAAGATTAACAGCAACATAAAAAAATAATCTTAAAAAGACCAAAATAAATTACCACCAGTGACCACAAATAAGAAAAGTACTGTACAAAAGACTAAAGCAGGAAACATCAAACATAAATTAAAAATACTAAGATTCAGAATTAGGAGTTATAGGACATCAAAAGGCGAAGAGTGAGGACTAACAGTGAAAAAAATAGTCATCCAGTGAATGTGAGAAGTGTGAACTGGTAATACCAACATGACCCATCAGGTGGCTCTTCTGTAAACACGGGAGACCACAGTATCACCCAAGACTGTTCAGTGAGGCCACAACCTGATGACTGGAGTAATGTGTACTACTGTTTATTCATTGTTTTACACTAGACCAATGAATTTACTTGTCTCACCAATTCCAAAATTTTTTCTACGATCTTTTTGTTTGGGAATATATACCCAATTTGAAAAATTCATCAAAAAACGCAGAATTCAATTACCTTTTTTATAACATAAAACAAATGATGTCCATGTTTTTAAGTGCCAGCGATGAATTGAATTTCTTTTCCATCTCTTTAAAAGCAGATATTTTCTTTTAATATAATTAACATATGTAAGTCTTCAATCTGAATACAAATATTATTGATTCTGTCATAACCTTTAATTTCATTATTATAGTTTTTATTATTATTATTATTTTTAGTAGTACAGTAGTAGTAGTTTATAGTGTGAGGCAATAGTGTTGGTGGTGGTAAAAGTTTTGTCTTTTATATCGCCATTACTGACACAAGTGTTCCACCATGGGCTCAGTGTTTTATTTATTTACGACTGGTTACAGAGCATGACTCATCACGTCTGCTGTAGTGGTAAAGGCTTCATAGCGTCTCTCCTTTGTTTCATTATATACTGTTACATTTTTCCCCTGGTGCTCCTCTCCTTTCTGTCTGTCCCTGTGTATCTGCCTTTGTTCTTCTGTCTGTCTGTCTCTCTTTGCCTGTGTCAAATATATCTTTGTTCTTTTGTCTGTTTTTCTTTTGTTCATCAGTTTGTCAGTAAACCCATTTGTGTGTGTGTGTGTGTGTGTGTGTGTGTGTGTGTGTGTGTGTGTGTGTGTGTGTGTGTGTGTGTCTTCGCCCCTCCGTGGGACTTTCTGTCTTTATTCATATGTTTTCCTCATGTTACGTCATTTTTCTTTTCAATACACGTTTCTTTCTCACCCATAACATCATGATATAATAACTCACCACCTTCACCACACCCGCCATTATGCTATATTGTAGCCACCATCACAATATGAGTGCACCGCCGGTAACCATCATCGTCACCACACTGTCACACTATCAAGTACACCATTATCACTATACTGTTTTCACTTCACCACCTCTAGTCACCACTACGCTGTCACCACTACGCTGTCACCACCTTATACTCTCACCACTATCAGTCGGCAGAACACTTGATTCCTCTGGGTAATAACAATACGTTCTCGACCACAGAGCCTGATAATGTTATAGGGTAATATACCTCATCACTGCTGGTGCTTTAGTCAGGCGGACCGACCCTCTTACAGCCAGTTTGTAACTCAGGAATTGTTTACCTCGTGAAATATAATCGTGCCACCTTCCCAAAGGATCAATAGGAATCAGTGAGGATCACAGAGGACGGCAACACACCACCGCTTGTGATCACGTCCCGTTGGTCCAGAGACAACACCATCACCGAGCTTGTGCCGCCATATTCTACAGAACTGTGTAGGAAGTTGACAGGGACGAGACTTATTCTTAAGACCCAACTGTGACGCGATATTTGTCTTACTTGTTGGTTGGAAGACAATATGATACGTAATTATTTGCAGATTAAAACTCTTTGGGTGTCAGTTAGTTTCGTATTCTTTATGTTGATTTTGTTGTACACGAATACCATAGCAACTTTTTATCTGCATCGAACAACATATGTTTGCTGATATTCTCTCTTTACCATAACTCACCAATAACACATTTCTCAACTTGTTATATCTGCCAGGGTTTAGTACTATACCTGGATCATTTTATAAAAGATTTCTTCTCCCTTTACTTAAAAATCTTTGGTATTTTACTCCTTACACACAGGTTGAAACTTCCCTAGTATATATCCCAGACAAGTGTATATACAGTATATATCTTTAGCACTGATGTGATACGTAAGCTTCACATTCACCTCTTTATCCACATCTGCCTCTAAATTCGTAGTTAAATACTCGAGCAAATGTGTAATAGCAATTGTATGACGAAGGTAACATAATTGGTATAGTTAATGACCTCCCGATATAGGATAGTTTTCGATATTGTGGTTACTGAAAATTCCCCGTATCCGGTAATGTCCCGCCACCATTTTCATTGTTGGTTTGGTCAACCGCAGAGTATAAAATTAATGCAATGTAAACCAATTAATCCCTTTGAGGTTTAGGTACGAGAGAGAGAGAGAGAGAGAGAGAGAGAGAGAGAGAGAGAGAGAGACCATTACACATTCTCCTCGTGCCTAGTTTTAAAGCACTATACTCAAAGATCACGATTCAATTACCAAACTCATATTGACAGGTTGAGAGTCACCATAAACAGTGTGTGCGTGTTAAATTAAACCATATAAATATACAGATGGTTCAAAATAAAAGAAAAAGGCTTATTACTGGACTGTTGGAGATATAGAAGCCATACGGAGCATAATTACATACATATGGGTTGTATTAACGCACGACAATCATGCCATGCACGTGAAAACACTGACCATTTCGTGTTGTGGAACTGTTGCCCCTATATTACCACTGACTATAAACTCGTTTAATATGCAAGTTTGAGCAATTTAAGAGACAAAACAAATAACAGCAGGTATTTTAATGTGCGTTTTACCGGGTTATGTGGAGGTCGTAACCTGGAAACCTAACAAGCAATAATGATACATTAAATGATTTGAAAATATTTTGTATATGGGGGTCAGAGTGTCACTAACTATAAGACTACCTTTGACAGTCAGTCTGGTGCCTCGATGTGAGTTTGTGTCAGTACGGAAAAGGGGGGAAAAAAGGAGAGAAATTTTACGTGTAATGTGGTATATGATAAATGCTGAGAGAAAACTTAATATTCACTTAGATAAAGGTGATACTTTTTTCCATTACTTATGTCCTGGTGTAAGCAAGACTACCACACAGGAGAACAGAGTCAGAATGATAACTAATGGGGATAATATATATCTTTTTTTTTCTGGTCTATAAACTTAACATTAAAAGGTGGATCAATAACTCTGATGGCTTTTGCTTTAACAGAACCAGCTGATCTTTTCCTGAGCCAGTGTTCCCATCAAACCTGCTGTGAGAGACTCGATCTTTCTTATACCCAACCATCTTACCGTAGTCTGCTGTATGTTCTACTGTGTGTGTCATTTTCAGCCATTCCTTTTGTACACTGGTTAACCTTCCCTCGCCAGATCAGTATCACAATTCCTGAGCTATAGGGAGTTTCAGATGTCCTTCCTTGAGTTGTCTACCTATCTCATGTCTAAAGCTATCCTGTACTTATCCTGATCTATCACTTTTATGCTGCTCTGAATTATCCCATCGTCTCCATCCTGATGTATACCTCTTTATTTCAATCTTAGAGTCGCATCTTTTCGACCTGAATATGAACTAGATGTACAGTATTGTATGATGAGGTGCATTGCCACCATCTGAGACGCGTTTCATCATAACAACACTCTTCAATCTGTTTATTTTATAATTTGGTTTTACTGTTTCCTCAAAAAACTTTTCCTTCCAGGTAATTTTTTTTTCCTTCTGGTTGTCTCCTGTTTTTACCTGTCCCCTCTGCACCTGTAATTTATCCCTCATGTTTCTCGTTTTTCACACCTGTCTTCCGTCCCTACCCACCCCGCCTACTTGTCTAATTGCTTCTCCTCTAAACTCCGTCACGGTTCTTGACAAAAGTTCATTATCTCGCGGGAAATCTTGATAATTATGAACGCTAGAGTTTAACGATAAAACAATTACATGTGTTTTAATGGTTGACTCCACTCATAATAATCATTAGTTCTATTTCCTTCCTTACACGCCAGACAGTCAGACAGTCTCCATACAGTCTCCATACAGTCATACGTCTCCATACAGTCATACAGTCTTCATAAGTAGCATTATAGATGGTAGTAATGACATGAACAGCACTCTAACGCTGTGTCACGTACCGTATATGACAACAGTGTTCTTGTGTGTACTGTAACCATGATAAAATATGTTACTGAGAATGTTGTAAATCTCTAAGGTGGAATAATAAGCTGAATTAATAGTTGGAATGTAAACAATGAAGCTGACGGGGGTTTATGGGTAATAACTTTGAGCTGGAATTATGAGTTATTAGGAGAGTTAAAGATGTTTATGAAGAAAAATGAGGAAAGTCGCTCGCAGATATAATAAGAATGAGAACAGGAGTTTATTTGTTTCCGAACGAGATGATGTTTTCGTCATTCAATAATTAATTATCTGTAGTTCCCATTGTTGAGACATGACTTTGAACAATTCTTTACAATTCTATATTTTACGGCAAGGTTGGTGCTCGTTTCTCAATATTCGCGACCTACAGTGCCATTCTTACCCGTCGGATTCTGAACAAAATCCATTTATAAGAATTAGTTATTTAAATGTCACTGTAGTAAATTAGGTTAAGAACAGATTGGTTATCGAGGTCTACATTCCGTAATGATTAACATGGACTGATCATAAACCTAATTAGACTAGCGCAAAAAGTAATTCAATCATATATTATAACACATTTCAACGATTCCACAAATAAAGTTTGATTGGAAAACTTCATTTAATGAGGCGTAAACATATTAACTGGACTGAACCTGCTGATGATTATAACTTATTCCGTCTGAGCCTCATTGTTGAAAACAAATATTTCATTTATTTTCCATTTTAGCAAAAGTTTATTGATACAACTCTGAAACTCCCAGACATTTAAAAATAAGTTGAATGAACTTCAGCAAACTGCAATGATTGTTATGATATATTTACGTAAAGTATAATAATGGCAGAAAAACAATGATGTTATAGGTGGCAAACTGTAATTTGTATCAAATTAATTCGTAAAGTGAAAATGTCTAAAAACCAGACTATAGCACGCATAATTTTTGTGATTTCCATATGAAGCTGCAATATTACTGTGTTTGTGGTTCATAGAATAAATAACTGATGTCAATAAGTACATATTAGTAATTTAGGACCAGCATGTCATAGGGTTAAATTTATTCAAATTACGTAAAAGAATAAATCACCTGAAAAATTAGATTTGTATCACGCTTTACCTAATAAACACTATTGTAAATTAATGATGAAATGAAATATTATTAAAATTAACAAAATACACAGAAGTGACACATTACTTACTGGTGTGTCGGAGTAGCTGTGTGAGACTTAACAAAACTCAACTTCGGAAGACTATAGAGGAAATAATGGACCTTCGTATACTGATCCATGCTGAGGTTACATGATAATCGAAAAGAATCTAATTACTAGAGACGAAATATATATATTGTTCCACAAGAAATAAACCATACTCTCATTTATATTTTTATAACGTGAAAGTTTTACAATTGTTATGAACCAAACATTTTTATTTAATGGTTTTTCGCTGTCAGGTATATAGGACATTCTTTCACCGTGTCAGGACTCCGGTGACCAAAAGCACACGTACACACAGGTGCCTCATCCATCACACTAACAACACTAATTTTACGACTGTTTACTGTCATCTACCTTAAGTCATATCGTAGCAGACTTACACACTTACAAGGGGAGTGAATGTTATTGACACACACAATATGACTTAGTACACACTCACACAACACTAGTGAGTCGACACACTACTGAAGTACGTGTCATATGATTCATGACTCTAACAACTAAAAAAAAAATGCAAAGTTTTACTGCCGAGTTTTTGTTGAACCTTTCTAACTTTCCAAAATGAGAAGCAGTTTTGAAATTTATAAAAAATTCCTTGTGTAAATTTAGTGACTATCTTATAATACAACTATTTTATATTGAAACGTGGATTTCCATTTCTGTAATATTTTCAGGTTAGAATAAGTAAATATTATCAAAAAGAAGATTGAACAACTCAGTAGTGACTTTATAAAATATAATTACGTCGAGATGATAATGCAAATACGAACGTACTGGTCAACCTCTGAGAGCTGTTGTTCGGGGGTCAACTATATAATAATAAGAGTTAGGTAATATTGGTTAGGTTAGGTTAGACGGTACTCTAATTGTGGTGCAGAATATATTTAATAAGCCTTGAGAGGGATTTTCGTTATTGATCTTAAATAGTTAATGGTTCATTCTGTTGTAATTATCCGAAAGCTTTAGCTCATTATCCGTGTGGTTACTCCTTGTTACAAGCCCCACCCCACCCCACCCCACCCTACATATACAAAACAACACATTAAACTACATTTATATACAAAATGCATGTTCTAGGAGCTTATTTATTTAAGTATATTATTTCTGCTTTCAGGAAACTAAAATATGTTACTATAAAATTGCAATCATGTTTTATTGTTGGGTACGAAATAAAAATCAAGTTTTATTGTTTAGTTTTGTTTGTGGCAGAAAAACTCTACTCCATCACATTCTTATTACTGGATCGTTTGTTCTACTCACGTAAAAAAGTAGAGATAGCAAATCAAAATGCAAATGCAGGGCGAGAACTGTACTGCACTGTGTTAAGAAAAGTATGTAGTAAACGCCACACGTAAATAGATGAAAGCTGACCACTGACAGCAGTAATTTCCATCAATAAATAATTGGAACATTCACTGTCAAACTGAGCTCCTGGATTAAGTTACAACCAGAGAAATATTAAATTACAAAGAAGGAAAAAATTTTTCTCTTTCATTTTTAAATCTCTAAAAAATATTGCGTCTCGCCTTGATTCGTAATTATAATCTTAGTGCCGACACGCACCTCACTGATAGATATATGCAACTGCTGAGACACGTAATATCTTTGCGGATGTAATGTAGTACCAGTTGTAATGATAATATCGCCGTGTTGTGCAAGTTGAAAATATTTTATACTCCATTACAATCTTTCCTTACTTATAAAGTATATATTGTTTTTCCGTAGTATTTGGGGTAATTTATTGAGGAATCATGATATAAGAAGGGGGAATGGGGGGAGGTGGGAAGAGAAAGGGATTTCTTTATAAATTACAAAGTAACAATTATTACATCATCTCAATTTTCATATCAAAATGGGGAAAACTTGCTCCTTAAGAGTGGACAAAATTTAGCAAGTTTCCATATAACTCAACATTCAAAACTTCAAACATTCTCCACTTCATCTGTCACTCCACTCTCACAGTGCATAATAAAAACAAACTTGCATGCATCTCACGCTCAACAAAACTCAAATAACAGGGAGATCACACAATTGGATACAGATATTTTTAGCTTCTTTTATTGTAACTATGTTTTAGTAGTTGCTTAACTTATGAAATACAAATGGAATAAAAATAAACTATATACGATATTAAAGTAATTACAGAAATATAAGCCACTGATTTTTCCCAATCTGTCATGACAAAGAATAATTAAGACCAGATTGTGACAAAGAGTCAAGCCTTGCATTAAGTCCGTACCAGAAATCCTTATTCTGGCTCCTCTTACCTGAAGTCTTAAACAAGTGAGACTTCTAGGAAAATGGTGACACTAATTTTGCCAAATTAACAGGTAAATTTCATCAGGTGAAATGTTGAGCTAGCTTCACATTATACTTATTTCTTCAGGATGTTGTGTTATAATCAGCAGAATATACTTACGTGTCTTATCATGTTATTCATCTAATTTTATTACAAACTAATATTATCCACAGGTCGCTGTTATTGTTCTTAAGGTCACTGTCATTACCCAGGTTATGTGAGAGGAGGAAGAGGGGCGGGGGGGGGGGGGGGTGTAGGAGGAGATTCATTTAATTGTCCAGGAAGAAGTAATTAGTTCTCGTGTTCTGCTGCGGTGTTTTGAGCCAACGCTGCAGTGCCAGATTAAATCTCATCTGCCGTTCATAAACCGAGAGAGACTAATATCAGCAGCACTTGCTCGTGACGAAGTATATTACTTGCCAGATATTTCCGTGAACCTCAGGTATGATTTTAAAATCTCCGGGAGTAATTTCGTCCCTTTACATTGGTAAAAAAAAAGTGCGCACGATAAAAAAAGCTTAAATTCACAGAAACTTGCGTCTCCACCCCTTTAATCCTTGCCTACCAACTGTTTTGTATACCCAGCAGCTGCTTGGCGGCGCCACAGTCGGTGGTAAACGCGTTCGCCCATTGGAGTGAGCCATCCTCCTATAGTATAGACTCCTTGCTTCAGGTCACAGGAGACATGACGAGTAGGAGGGAGTTGAAACATTTGTACCAGACATCTGTCCCGCTAGAGTCATCTGGTGTTAATAAATAATGGGAGTTGGTCACGTGGGCCTCACGGTCCACCAGAGCAGTACGGATGTAGCACACTTTAGACTTAGCCTTGGAAGGGAGCGTTGACGGTACTGCACTCGACCGCCTTCGGTTTCCTCAACTGTAAAGTCAGCAATGCATTCACAGCTGGGTGTGTGCCCTTGGTGCGAGCCCCTGTTACAGAAGGCGAGCACTGTATCCACTCGGCCACTGTTTCCTAATAAATAACATTGATTTCTAAATAAGTTTTAATATACTGCTTTATATACAAATGTTTCTAACTCGTCTTTGTGTTCATTTTATGTTTTGTTGATAATATGAGAATCCAATACTGTATCTGTATCATTTTATAATATTTAAATGGTTTGTTTCCTGCGTGCTAAAACATACTGTATTACCATTCAGTGGGGTTTTATGCATCACAGGACCAACGTGCAATGGGGGAAGTCACATATTTCATAATTTGTTCTGTTTTTTGTTACTGTTGTTCCCGGTTTAATTACACAAACGCCAATTATACGGGCCGGCGTGTAAGAGTAGCGAGCAATTTTAAACTAAAACCAACCAACATTAAAAAGCGATACTCATCTGTACAGGGACGGTGACGTGGCTGTTTAAAGCTGTTTCGTTTCATTAGAACATTGTGATCATCATTGTCTCAGCAGTTCGTCTCTAAATGTTGTTACTTATTTAGTGTGCATCATTAATTCACGAACCATTACTTGTACTGCCAGAAGGTAACACAGACGGTTGTTATTTATTCATGTACTATCCCAACAGTGAGCGATGTGTTGGAAGCTGGTGGTGGTGGTAGGTTAGGTTAGGTTTGATTAGGTTAGGTTAGGTTTGATTAGGTTAGGTTAGGTTAATGGTGGTGTACGTGGTGTAGAGTGTGGCAGGTGGTGGTGTACGTGGTGTGGGAATGTGGTGAGTGTTTTGTGTAGTACCTTATAGAGTATCGCAGAGATGATGTAGATCGTGTGTTTTTTTTTTTTTTTTTTCACGGGGAATAGCCCACCCGGGCATAGGTCATCGACCCACAGCGGGGCCTAGGGGGCGAACAAAATAAGAGCGAAAAGAAATTAAAAAGAAAAAAAGAAAAAGACTACATTAATCTACACCACGAAGATGCCGGAAAGTCATTTTTTTTGAAGTGTACTATAACGGGATATTCTACTAGTGTGACCGACATCCACAGAGAAACGGTGGGCACCGCTGGCAAGACGAGTGTTACAAGCCCACGGCTTTGCCAGCGGGACACAGGATGCCAAATCCACTGAACATTGCCCGTTAACGTACCTGTAAAAGAGAGAGAGTGAAGCAACATTGCGGCGAAGAGAAAGGGAAGGAAAATTATCAACTGAAGGAGGAGAGTCAATAAGACGAAATGCCTTTGATTCCACCCTATCAAACAGTTGGACAGAAGAAGAGCCACCCCAGATATGAGAGCAGTACTCCAAGTTACGACGAATGAATCTCTTACAAACTTGAAGCAACTGCTCAGGAGTGAAGTAGCTGCGGCATTTGTACAGCATTTCCAGTTTTCGGGAGGGAGCTTTAGCAATGTTGTGGATGTGTGGCTTCCATGACATATTAGAGGAAATGGTGAGGCCTAGCATATCTATTTTAGAATTTGGCAGAATGATTGCGTCCTGAAATGTGATTGGTGGAGATCATTTAATTTGTAAAGTGTAATTGGTAAATACTGTGTTTTATTACTATTGAATTTAATCAAGTTTCTACCTTCTCATTCGGAGATGCTGCACAGATCCGCATTGATAGATGAAACGATATTAGCTCTAGGAACAGAGCAAAGACTTGTGCCACACCCTTTCAAATGCTTTGGAGATGTCGAGGGCCACAACGAAAGTTTCCCCATAATCCCAAAGAGAGGATGACCAAAGATGGGTGCAGTAGAAGAGCAGATCACCAGTAGATCTCGCCTGGCGAAAGTGAGTGAGTGCGTGAGTGAATATGAATATATTTACAGTATACTCACGTGGTTCACACAAGTTTATGTCCAGGTAGGTGATAAGACTGTACAGGAAACGTGACCTAAAGACATAAACAGAATCACTATGTATAATTATTTTTTATTTTATTTTTTGTAAATCAGAAAATCATACAAAGATAAATGGAAATTATTTGACCTAATTTTCAAAACATATTTCTATTTTAGTACAACGCGTCTTACCATCGCTAGCCGAGAGTTCCGCAGCAGGAGTCTCTTGTTTATCCGTAGTTTGAATACAAATTGTCGACAATACATCAAACTTGGCAGCTTGTAAGTGACCCTTGTTAGCACCGGACGGCCTTCCTGTCGACAACTCTCAATGTCATTCCTCGTCTCGGGAATGTTTATAGTGTCTGAAATAGTGTAGGATCTGAGGAAGGTCTTTTGAGTGTGGTCTGAGACTTGCTAGGAAGTGGGTGTGGTCTGAGACATGTTCCAGGGCTAAAATTTGAAAGATACTGTAAAATTCACATACTATTTCCAGATTGATTGATTGATATTGTGACACAGTGTTTTAGGGCAGTCTCTTTTGTGATTCAGATAATTAATTAAAGGTCGCTTGAAAATAAAAGGTACTATGATCATTACGATTAATTTTACTTTTACTTTCGAAATATTTTATGTTTTTATTGTATGTTAAATGAAATGATATTACAAACTGAAACGTTGAAAATAAATACACGGAGCATCTTATTAACGTCGCTATAGTAAAATATAAAATAGGAATTGGTGTGGCCAAAGGAAGCAGCCAGATGTGTACCTTGGTGTGAATGGTTACCTCACACTACCCAGTAAAGAACACGTCAGCTGATGAAAAGTAAACACGCAGCTATCATGACTGACAGGACTCGGGTGCTGACTCACACTCCTTTTTCATAGAATGGTGTGAGGCTAGACCGCAGAACTGTCCCTCATCCTCCTCTCACAGTTCACAAAGTCTTCACCGTCCACGAGTTTCTTTCACAAACATTACCGTAAGAATAATCCTCTTTTGTGAGTATTGGAATAACCCAAATATATAACCTCTGTATTTTCAAGAAATTTTGTAAAATATATCAGGGGGAAATCTTCAACTTCAGCTGCCTTAGAAAAACGACGATTTGGAAGATAGCGAGGCAGTCTCCTGACGAGTTGCCACAAGTTTTATGGCTAAGCTTTTCGTAATGATCCAGATATCGGTGTTTGTGGAATGTTTCCGGGACAAATTCAGGAAATATGATAAAATGCAAGTGCATAATAGATGACATTGTTTATAAATATTGTCATTATGCTGTAGAGACCAACAGTATTTTATATAGGATAGGAAAGTATCAAACTCTTGAATATCTCTCATCATTGAAAGTTAAATGTTTAAAGAATTTCTCTTAAAATTAATCATCTGTTGATAATAACAGCGTGAAGACAGAGCGGGAGGCATCAGTGGTCGTGAGAGGTGTTTTAGTGACTTGAGTGACATCACTACAAATACCTCATGGGTGGAAGATGACACAGTACCTGGAAAGTTTAAGAAAGAGCTAAATTTAGTATTATTTCAGTATTTCACTAATAATTTGATGGTAATTTATGCTTTCGAATTCATCGGAACACATGAAATTCTCCCAACGTTCCCAATCTTGTGAATGATAACCATACGTGTTCACCTTAATCCAAAATACATGTTGCTAAACTTGTTCGGTCCTTCACAACGAAATGATGATGCTTGTGGAAATTACACAAAGAAAAATGTAAGCTAAATTCCATTATTAATCTGATCTTATCTATTATCGAGTCCTCATAGGTTCGGGAGAGCAATGTATCTACCATGCTTGAAAAATATCTGGAAACCGCTTCAGGCTTTTTTATCATGTTCACGTTACGACGAACACATGACGGACAGACGACGGGCACAGACGGTTCACAATTTAACAACATCCCGCGAACTCATCCAGGGATATAATCACAATATAGCTTCTGTTTCAAGGAGTTTACTGTATATTGGTGAAATTCAGGAAACACTCACTAACCCTCGAGATAATGATAGCAATTAAGTAAGGTTAATTTATTTGTGATCTGAATACTTGGAAATTTATTGAAGCAAGTTGTGTTGTTACCGACACAGTCTCTGCACGTCGGCCAGATAAGTCACGGAATAGGTGTCAGCATAACACACTGTAATATAGCAAAAGTTCAGGTGGTAGTTGCATATATAGGTGATCATTGACGGCTAATTAGCGACCTCATAGGTGATTGACAATGTGGACAACTAAAAACCTCAGCTTTTTGTGGGCATTTTCTCAATATTTCATCTTTTTTTGTCCCTCTTTTCTGTCCCTCACTGAAACTTTCCATACATTGTAAAGTTGGATGTGAATGATGGATACAATGTTGTATTTCTGTAAGACGAGACATGATGAATATATGCAGTCTCTCTCTCTCTCTCTCTCTCTCTCTCTCTCTCTCTCTCTCTCTCTCTCTCTCTCTCTCTCTCTCTCTCGCAGGTTTATGCCAATGGCTACCTAAGTGAGATGTGACGTTGTGCCCGTAAATTATAAATCACCATTATATACATTTTCTCAGTGATAGAGACTATCTTTACTCTTTAAACAAGCGAGTTTTCAGTTTCTAGAGAAAAGGCGTTTCAATTGTGAAAATGACGACTGAACCCATCCTTTCAGCATATGAGTTTAAAACGTGGATTTTTGTTCAATATTTATACAAGATTCTGTCAATATTTGTGTTACGTTAGAGCTTATTCAGATGTGGTAGATTTAGAAGCCCTTAAAGTACTCTCATACAACAGACAGCAACCTTGATATTGAGGTCAAAGGAAATTACACTTATTTAATTATACGGGATTTATGATTATTGATGAATTCATTACGTTGGTACTAATGTAATTATACAAACAGTTACAGCTGTATCTAGGGTATTTGTTACTGAGACAAAACGTTTATTAATCTCTTAACATTAGAGAGATAACCAGACCAGAGAATTATTGTGTTTAATATTGTACTCATGTTACTTGTGACTGAAGATATAAGTGTAATGTTTGCTTTCACAGTGTATCACTTAGCAGACGACTATACTGAATACTACTAAAGATTATCCTTGACTCCCTTCTGTCAACCAGCAAAGTCACCATCCTCCGTGTGCCAGTGAAATATACCTGTATATATCACAGGTAAATACTGTAGAAACGAAGGTAAAAATCATATTATGTGTAATGTTAAGATTTTGAGACTCGCTGCTCAAGTGTCCACATAATGAGTCGCTTAATACAGTATCACTTTGCGTGGCTGTTAGCGTTAATGAAGGTGGTGCAGAGTTAACCAGCAGGTGAGGGAAGGCGTATATTATAATAACCATCCCAGGTGGACGATAATGTGATTATTATAGACCTATTTACTGAGTTAATTACTTAAGCTATAGCAGAGAAGAAGATTGGGAAAAGTGTATGTATGTTTATATTATGTAGACGAACTGGTGTGTGTGTGTGTGTGTGTGTGTGTGTGTGTGTGTGTGTGTGTGTGTGTGTATGTGTGTGTGTGTGTTTAATAATGATAATAATTATAATAAACGGTTTATTAATAGAGTTGCAGCCGGTGGATGAAAATATACAGACTTACACTTGATTTAGACATAATGATATAATATGGAATGTGTGTGTGTGTGTGTGTGTGTGTGTGTGTGTGTGAGACATTAATTGCTAATGATTAGTTGGTATTCTTACTTATTCTTTCTAAGAGTGTTGTCACTTTATCTAAAATTCCCAAAACGAAACTATAACATCTCTTACGATAAAAACTCTTCCATGTTGACGTTATAATATATTACTTCAGTTAACAAGGTTAATAACTAATTATATTAGTCCATCAGTAATTCAAAATTATGAGATAGAACTCTCTGTAATTCAGTGTACACAATGCAATTATGTGAATAAAACTGATTTCGTTTGTAATGATTTGTGTCCAAAATGTCAAGGTAAATCTAGTTAATACAGCACTGTCTTTATTCTATCAAACACATCAGTTTTGTGCCAATAATCATGAGGCTGTCGACCAAACATAGGTGGTCACACACACACACACACAGCTCCACGCGTGTACGTCTCTTACCTGCAGTACAGCTGAACGTCTCTTATATTAGGTGACAAAGGCTCACCAGATATTAAAAATGCAAGATGAATAGACAGTTAATATAACAAATCTTTAACACTAAATAATATGTAGAATTTTCACATAATTTCCTCACACACAAGTGAACCCTATTGGTCAGTAGAGTATTATACTGCCCTAAATTTTCTGTTATATTAATACCAACATCATCGTTGACTGTTTCAATACCTCATACTTTTTTTTAGTATTATAACAACACTAGTAAATTAAACACATGACGTTAGTGCGTATAATACTATATCGCATGACGAGCTAAATATTCTCTCTCGTGGAACTATAAATTTACTCTCCCGTCGCGTTAATTAGTCTAGAAGGATCAAAGGCAAATCTTCCCTTTACCAGTTTTATGGCATCATCAAGATGTTTAGCCTCTCATCCTAAAGAGACTGGGGGGTGGGGGGGGGGGGGGAGTTACAAGAGGTCTACATATGCTTGTTAGTCCACCAGTGACTCTCTTAGAAAACTTGCAACACGTGTTCACTCGCTTATTATACAGTACTTCACTTAGACCCAGAAGTAATCACAACTATAAACGTATGTAAGGTCTAGTTAATTTATTTAAACACGCTCACATATACTCAAATACATAAACAAACCATCATAGCACAAACTTACATACACACACACAATACACATACAGGTACACACAAACATACAGACACACAAGAAAACATATTCTGAAAAGTGTAAAAAAATTATATCAGAATTCTTAATTGTTACATCCTGGTGAAGGTTCATCTCTGACCTTTGTCTGGCACAATAAATCTGAATGAAACTTTATGTTTTGAGCTATTTTCCGAAAGATGATGATTGGACGTTATATCAGCCTTACAACATATTCAAAATCGGGTGTAAATATGCTAAATATAACTAAATTTCCTCATAAAATGCCTGGAGTAATAAGGCCACCAGCTAGTATATATCGTGTGTATCAGTGTTAGAACGCAAATACACTGATCATATTATTAAAAAAATCCATCAGGAATGTAGTTCGGTTTCATTGTCAAATGTGTACAATAATTTATACATTTTTATCCATAGTGATAATTGCTATATCACAACTCTCCCAGTTCATTTAGAAACAAAATAACACAAGAGAGTTTGAGTAAATAATGTAATATCATGCATCGAAAACCAATGAAAGTAATTTAACCCCGTTGTTTGTCAGTCATCAGTGTGGAGGAAAATTGGGGTCATTTGGTGTCTTTTATGTAACTGCGCTAATGATGTTTTGGTCCATATTTTCAGGTCATACAAAGGAGAATATTTCTTTTTTTATCCCTGTTGTACACCACATCTGTCTGACTGTTTGACAGTGATTTAAATTTGTTTCAGAGTAGATCAAATCGTGTCCTGAGTTGTGTTATAAAAATCTCAGTTTAAAAATTATAACATTTTGAGGATGAATGTAGACGAACAGCTGATGATTGTACATAATTTTGACCCAGTCTACATACAGGACAGCTTGAGAAAAAAAAATACGTATCCAAAATATGTTAGAATGTGTGAATCAGGACAGACTGATGTTGGCCTTGGAATGACTATCGAACAAGAAACGTGAGATATGACTCGTTTGAACCTTAACACAAAGCTGGCCACTCCATCAGCGTGTGAAAACTACATTGAATAATTTCCCAGTTGTATGTAGCACAGTAATGTAATAACTGTGCATCTGCTCAGTGCACCTGGTTAACATAGAGGTTAAAGTGCACAGGTACATGCATGTGGTGATACCATCTAGCGTAACACATTGTCTTGATGGATAGTGATGAAGAATCAGTCAATTGATTCCTTTACCTCCAAGCCATTCTTCCCCTCACGGACTGTGATTGTGCGGTAATTATTGGTAAATTTTGTATTAGAACATTGTTCAATGCTCGCCCCCTCCCGGCCTGGGGTTGATTAATTAACTGTTAAACAAGAAAAGGTGTGTCATAACATCAGTTTTCATTAATATGTTAATTTGGATTTGATTAAAATACAAAACCAGATTACTTCAACTTTTCACTTCCCGACAGCCATGGAAACTATGGGGGTGACATTAATTATTTATGAGCGGGTGATGTTGCATTATTTATCCGTCAGTCTGAAGTTATTGTGATGTGTTTGAACATGAACAAGGTTGGTGTTGATATATCATTATTCAATATCTAACATTAAAATAGGATTTTTTCACGAAACGTTTTACCCTATCATTTATAAAACAAAACAAAATAATTCAATGTACAGGGTGTTCCAAAAAGATCTGGACAACTTTGGCTATTAATAAATTTAGAACCACTAATGATAAAAAGAAACCATTTTTATGACACAAACTCAAAGTTTTGTCGTGCAGGATATCAAGAGGCTCAGCCGAACATGACCAGAACTCGAGCACTGCCTCACTTCCTTAGACTCAGGCTCGAGGGTACTAATGTTGAAGGGAGTCTTGCTAGACACAACCACTGTCTTCCTGTGGTAATGGCAGTGATAGAGGCAGTGACTCACACCACAACTTTCTTTACTACTTAAGAAAAAAATAATAATAAAAGAAAAAAAGAACCAACTATATGATTTATATACGATTTAAAGCAAGGACAGGGCACAGAAGTGTTGCTTACAAGAGAAAAAGTTGGTAAAGACGTTTCCAAGAATATTTGACGCGAGGAGAACGTAGTTTGTGTTGCTAACAATCAGGTACCACAAAAAATTAAAATCCTTTCACCCTGAAGCAACTATTGTTAAAGTAATGTAGTGAAGAACTGACACGCAGAGCTGCTTGTACCGCAGAGACGGAACAAAAACACCGAGGAAAGAGAAGAACGTGAATGAGCGGGAGAAGGAGCGAAACAAAGAAATTCCGCTTACATCAACACACGCCAGGCAGGTCATTCACCACGTTGACAACTTTCTCAACACAATTTACACAAAGTTGCGTAATACTCGTTGATGTGTTTCTCGGCGCGAGAAATCTGCAGGTGATTTGTAGAATGACCTTCACTCAACTGAATGTTGGTACATTATGACCCAACAGCTGTAGTTACTGGCCATTAAATGTTGCTGTTTCCTGTGTATAAGTTGAATGTTTGCAACTAATTTCATCTCCCTTACCTGGCTGCCAGACGTCACGTAATCGCCCCAAAAAATTAAGGAAAAAAGTATACAAGTTTCCCTGACCGTCTCATCGTTGTTCCTTCATTATATATATATACAGTATATCAACATTTGTTTCCTCTAACCTGTCTTTATTTGAGGTTTTCATTGATTATTTAATTGTCATTACATGATATTGGTAAAAGACAAATTCTTTGTTCATTCATCCGATGAGAGATTCGTTAACACTGTTCTTTCGTCGCTATAGTAACAACTACCACACTTGCCGGAGGTAACAACCAAATTGGTGGTATGATAATGAGCATTACGACGATGCCGTTATTCATGATAATTTTAGTGTATATAATTATCTGTAACATCATTATCATTCCTACTGGTAACATTTTCTCTACTGTTGTTATATACCATTAATTACATCATGATAACTCTCCTTAATACTGTTGTTGACCTGTACTAAAGCCGATCACTTATGGTGTGTCAGTACATTTAGTACTAATCTTTTAAAGATAAAACACTGTTAAGGAATAGCTGGTTTGTACAGTATCTTATGGTGTAATCGCCATACACCTGTTGGTGTTAGACTACACGTCCCCCTTATATTCTCCTTAGTTCCCATTTTTTGTTAGACGAGAGGCATTTTCTGGATTCCAAACTTTTCTCATCTCTGCAAACTTTGCAGGAAACAGAACAGCAATTTTCTTGCAATTCCCCCCACCCACTTTCCATGTTTGAACACTTGGCACAGTGCAGATGGCAGTGTCGATAGCTCAGTTCTTGTCGAAATGGTCTTTTCATCTGAAAAACACTTTTGTTTACGACAAAATTTAGCTACGAGTGCGCACTATGGCAAGATTTTTTAATTATTTTTAATGTTTTCTCCAAATTTGCGATATGTTGAAGTTTACGAAAATTTATGTTCTCTTTGGATATTTTTCATATTTGTTAGTAATATTTCCACTATTTAGGTAGTAAATTACTTTGAAGGATAAATAGACGTTGATGAAGAGAGCTAAGATGAACAACATGAAGACTCGTTACTACCACTTATTATATTGATATTTTTGTTTTTATAAAGGTTGTTGTTCATCTTCAAGTAATGGCCTCCTGCATGCTTCCCACGCGCACAAGACTTCTGGATCAAAACACACTTTTAAGGACAAACTCTTAAAAGACAGGTGTTGTTTTCACGGATGTTTTTAGGCTGTGACGTGTGCCAGCTTTCATAATAATACTCATTTCGAACAATCTCAGTTTTTACAAAGTTGCCGCATCACTTAGCCATCACTTGAGAAATATGTCTTGTTTAGCCTGACTTTATTTTTTGCTAAGATAATATATTTAAGAGACACACACACGTAACATTTCGTGATGAACGATGTGTCTCTTCTCAGAAAGTACTGTATTAATCCAGTGAGTGTGTGTGTGGCGTGAGAGACAGACTGATATTTAGAGGCACATCAAATTATCTGAATGCATCCTATTATCTTTATCAGTAGATAACTGTGTGTGTGTGTGGGTGTGTGTTGGGGGGGGGGGCACACACTATCCCCCACACCACATTATTGCAACGCCAGAAGCGACAATATTCAACGTTTCCATTATGGTGAACAGGTCTTTCTCATAACAACATTTCCTCCACCTCTGCATCTCACTGACTCTGGCGGCAAAACACGACTCTTCACCTTGTATATTGAAGGCACAGTGACTCCTGAGAGTGTGTGTAAAGGTATAATATATACTTGGGAATCCACGACACTGAATAATATCACAATATTATATTACAAATGTCTCCAGGTTATTGTTGGTTGGTAGAAATATGTCGCCTTGTGTGTGTTATTGTGGTGGTGTTCCTCCCCCGGCTCTCGTCGTCTTTACTGCTGAATAGTTACTGAATATCTTATATATTTTACTTTAGAGTTGTTGATAACTTTTTTTGAGTATTATTAGTTATCGCTAGTCTTTGTCTGTAATTGAAGTTAACCTATTTTTCGAAGGCGGAGTCTGGACATTATTTAAAGGATTAGAGCGTTATATATTATCGTTTTTTTTTTAATATTAAATTTAATCCTTATCCAAAAAAAAAAAAAAATAGATAATTTTTTATTTACTCTGGTGTTAGTGATAATCCTGGCTCCATTATAGCGAATTGAGTTCTATTCGTTAAATAATATATAACAGATAAAGGTAAAAGAAAAGCAAGGTTCAAGGTTCATGATAAGATATTTTTTTTTTTTACGACACTTGCGTCTTTCTTTACTGTCCTGTCGGTCCTCTCACTGTGTTCATTAACCTGTCAACACCTTCAATACTCTTGTCTCTACCTTTACTCTGCCTTCCACCTCCCCTTCGCCATCCCCCCCCCTCTCCTCTTCTATACTTGTTCTGTTACTTTATCACCCCCTTTATCTGCTCCGTTTCCACTTCCTCTCTGCTCCACCCCTCACCTTTTACATTTTCCCTCCTCCACTCCTGTACCTCCACCCCTCCACCTGTTCCGTCTCCTTCTCATCTCCTCATTTATATTCCATGGAGCAATCTACGCGGTCATTCCATCAGCACATAGAATCCTTCCCAACCCCCCGTCCCGCTGCTGGTCGTCATCCCTCTCAACTCTAACTCCCCCACTCTGATACTCACTCCCTCTCACACAGTTTCATTGCCACATTTCTTTAGAATTTTTAGTCTCTTCCTCTCCCCGTCCTGAGTCTTTGTCCTTTACTTATTCTCACAGCCAGGTAATTGTATGGCTTGTGTGAGGGAGAACAGAGACCAGTAATGAAAAAGAACTCAAAGGAAATAACAGAAAAGTTACCCCCCCCCTCCTCTCTCTCTCTCTCTCTCTCTCTCTCTCTCTCTCTCTCTCTCTCTCTCTCTCTCTCTCTCTCTCTCGTCTAGGTTTGGTGTACAATTCTCTGACTTTATTCGGTTTTGCATATATTCATGACCATTTTGTTTTTTTATGTTTGTATAATTTAAATGGACATCAGCACCTTAGAACTATTCATTTATAGTTTGTGATAATACTGTTAAGACCTTTGTACTTTACCTGGTCATAACCAAGTCTCTCTTAGGTGCTGTGTGCTTAACGTAGTCTTAAGTTTTAATGTAAGTGATAATTTTGTTCAAATATTATCTGTCTATTGAACCTCACTATTAACTTCTAACAACCACAGTCACCATCGGCGACTCTTTAGCAGAAATTCATTATTAATTCATTACTAACAATATTTATCTTGACTCATTACCTGTAACTCAACTAGAATGAATGACTCACCTCTCGCCTGTGTTGACCTCAGTGACTCACACAAAAATTATGATTTTTCTGCCTCAGCTAAAATTAAATATACTGAACTTTAAAAGACAAAATAATTAAATTTTGTTTAGCGTTAATTAAGCATGGGCCAAATTTACCGTTTTTCCTTAATTTTGTTGACTTCATTTCAGAAATACCACAAATGAGACTTTTAAAGTGATAAACGTCATCTGTAAATAGACTTGATTCAGCCGCTCAGTAAACACAATAGTCACCACGAACTCGATAACAGACGATCATTGAGGAAGAGAAAGTGTCATTATAAAGAGGGAATTTTCCATCGCCAAGGACACCTCCCTAGGCTAGACTTAAGGGAGACACTAACATACTGACTGGCTTACCGGCCTCCATAGTTCTTGTTGTTAAAGCCGATACCTGCGTTATTTATCTACAGTTTATATATTTATTCAATACTTCTATATATTTGTCTGTTTATTTTTATGTATTATTCATCTATCCACACAAAACTATAATGCTATAAAATGTATCCAAGGCATTTAGTGACGTGGTGGTGGGTGCATAAGACAAAGGTGTGAAGGAAACCTAACCTAACCTAACCTACTATGTACTCGTAATTATGTATGACTTTTAACGTGAGTAATAAACTCCCGTTGATAGATATGTTATTTGTGTCACCTAGGAAGACTCGGATGTTCTATTGGTCTTCTTAGCTTCTTTGGTTTTCAATATTAAAGTTGCTTATAATTAATTCCCCGTTTATTCATTTTAAGCAGATTTTACTTCCAGTGGTCCTCGTTTGGTAAGTCAGTGAATTAAGGCCACACGTAATGACACATGATGAGGCGATGGTAAATGTCCTGAATTAATAAACTTTTAATAAAAAACTTTATTCAACTTACTGAGATTAAATGTTTTCTTTATTCAGTTTTTTAAGTCTGGGGAAGTTATATTAAATTTGTGTTATATCAAGAGCGTATTCTTATTATTACATTTTCCATGTGTTGAGCTTGTAAGGTTTTGTGAACATTAAGAAGACTGAGTAACGAAAATATTCGGTTCAGTTCTGAATCTCCGTGACGGTGAATATTAGGAGGGCAAGAGTCCATACACACTGCAACTTGTGCTGTCAGTCAGAGATTTTCAGTAAGCTATCCATGTTAAAACGTTTATCTAATTATAGGGACTCATGTGTGGATATATTTATTAATAAACACGCTCAGACATAAACACATGAGAGGCTATTAACACACACACACACACACACACACACACACACACACACACACACACACAGAGGCAATAAACATTTGAGTGGGATGAGTTAGCATATGTTGTCATCATGTGCCAGGCTGTCAAGTGGCTGGTTGTCTGTGCCATCAATTAGCGGATGTTTGTTGTAGGAGTAGAGGTTAGTGCAGCTGGCCGTGTCAACACTCGCTCTCAGTGAACACAATAGGGACGCTACGGCCAAGTAGATACAGCACTCACCTCCTATCCTAAGAGTCGTTGGTTTGTTCCTGGAACACTCTCAGTCCACCAAGCTGTTAATGTTGTGGAAATGAAGGCAGTTAAGTGCAGAGTAAGCCACACTATCTCTTCACATACGGGAAGTTTATAATGCAGTCTACTGCATCCTCACTGTACTTAACGGGCTGTCATGCTTTTAGGACCCAGATTCAAATTAGTCAACTGACCATCGTATCTGAGTCACCGATTGACTAACGGATTTACAGAATGCCCACGAGGGGGCTAGTTTATTGGGCACACCCTTACATCCTGTGCAAGGTGAAGCGCAGAAGCGTTTACAGTGCCCAACTGGGAAGCATGCGGAGTTCATGCTTGCCTTTATGACTCCTGCATTAAGGGCGTAAAGGCCTGAAGGGTCAGGGGTTTTGTCAGCAAGTTACATAAAGTGACAGAATGATGAGTGTGTGAGGGGAAAATCCCCGGTACAATTTATCTGTTTATGGCAAAGCGTGGCAGGTCCCTAATAATCTCAAGTGCCAGGCCTGTCACTAGGAGGAGGGATATCTGGTCAGGGAGGAAAGAGGTGTTGGTAACGGCTGGGGACCTGTAGGGGGAGGTCATAGGGCAAATGAGGATGTGATGAAAGAGGGTGTGAGAGTCGGTTGACCACAAAGTTTACAAACAGTGCGGCCAGGCTCAGGGATGCCAATGTACTAGGCGTGGCGAAGTACAGTGGGAGTGGTGGAGGTGATATGGTGTGGTGGGGCAGGTACAGTAGGGGTGGAGGGAGGCACATAGGCATTGACAACATTGAGGGACACACCTTTTAGTGTGATTGTGATGGCGTGTGCGTCGACATGCCGGTGGGGTACAGGTAGCCGGGGGTGGTGTCCTCAGGTCCAGATAGCCCTGGTGGAGACAGCTCAGACACAGGAGTGGGCGCGGCTTGCGGTGGGTAGAGGACAGGTTGAGGCACCAAGTGTCGTGAAGATGGGGCAGGACTTCGCTCGGGGGCAACAGGACACGCCAGGGCAGGCCCGGTAGGCAATACACCAGTAGTGAAGGCCGCCGGCGGTGGAGTAGGCCGTGAGCAGGGGGGCTCACAGGGGGACTACCAGCTTGTGTCAAACCAGAAGAGAGGAGTGACTGGGTGGCAACAGATGGCAAGAGTAGGTGGGAGATGGTGGTACAGAGTGTAGCCAAGAGTTTTTCAATACGGTTGGTAAATTTTTGGAAGAGGGATATGATCTGTGTCATGTCACGGGGGGTGGGGGGCACCGGTGGGAGCACAAGGCCTGACAGCATCAGAGTAGAGACAGGGAGGAGGCCCAGTAGTAGTTGAGTTAAGAGACGGCCGGGACTGCTGTGTTGTAGCCAGGAGAAGCCAGGCAGAGGCAGGTGTTGCTGGAGACAGAGGGTACACAGGGGGATGTGGCCCGGAAGACTGGGTGGGGGGGGGGCGTTGTGGTAGACTTGGCCTTCGGGGAGGCTTTTCCCCTGGGACAGACGGGCGAGGGCGATTGGGGCATTGCTGTGAGTCAGCACTGTGCCGGCCTGAGAACATTTGCATAACACTGCCCTTCCTTTTAGTACTTGTAGGTATAGCCAACTTAGTTCCAGTCCGCGCCTGAATACCGTTTTCTGTATGCCTTAAAGGTAAAATCTCTATTTGGTAACGCTGAATTATCTTCATAAACTACTTCAATACTTACAAAGGACAGGACTTCTCTCTTTTTCACTAACACACTAACACTCTTTATAATTTCTTACCCATATCAATCGAATTCTGGACGCACTCTCAGATCGTCCGTCAGAATGTTAGTAAATGTGAAGAAAATTACAGGATGTCCCGAGAAACTTAACACATGAGTGAAGTGTTGCCGTGTATGGTGACCCAGCTGACTCCTCGTTTAGTTATTACAGTGATCAAAGTATCTGGCTGTAGTGCAAAGACCAACAGTAGTACTTATTATTACTCAACAGTTTGGAAAATATTGAGTAAATATCTGCCACACTAACTGACACATCTAAATGGAGAATGAAATGTTTCCAGGTTTTTCGTATTTAATGGACACATCTACAAATTCTTAAATGTCATGACCAGAGTAAAAATAAAAACATAGAGATTAATAATTAAAAACTAAAAAATAAAGTAACATTATTTACTGTAAAATAATAAATTGAATGAAATAAAAGAAAAAAACTGCACGTTTTACCCCAAACCTGTCACTCAATGTATGAACCTTGACCTAAGAACCGCTGAAAAACAAAACCAATTCATCCACATTCAACATCCACATTATCTACCGAATCTAATCCCATCCAATAACTTCATTTATGTCGTACTAAATCTAAACACGGACGAAACAACCCAACAGCAAGGTGATTGCTATATTCCCCCCCCCCCGCCCCGGGATGAGAGTAACTAAGAGGAGAACTTAAGTAGGCGTAGAAACCGAGAAGTTACAAAATATACTCCACTCTGAGGGCAAACTTTGTGTACGTATACCAGAGTGTGGGTAGATATGTCAAGTGACCAACGCCTTTTATTCTACAACCTTCACACACACACACACACACACAGTCACATTAACCGGGGCCCAGAATTTAGTGTCGTAGGGTTAAAGTTGTCAATGAAGGGTTGATGCTCCTCCGATGTTCCTTAAGACTGATGTTGAGGCGACCAATTGTTGGTCTGTTTAGTGTATTGTACCTCCGAGTCATTATGGTTGTCAGATGTGGATTAGAAATATTTAGATTTTTCTCTCTCTCTCCCTCTCTTTCTGGTTTTCCTTAATTTAATTAACTTTATCTGTACTCTTAACTGCTGTGAACTGTGAGTGGCCCATTTACAGTTTTATTTGGTAGCCAAAAACCTTCACCAGCCATTGTACAGCAGTAATGTTCCCGTGACTGTCATTCACACTCCAGTCAGTGAACGTTAACCGAGTTCTTTGTCCTGATATCAACCATGTACTGAGTAAATTGTGGGAGGAATTTGTTGCAAATTCATCAAGATTTTAATTTTTTTTTAATTATTTTTCCCTCCCCAGAAAATACATCTTTGTTATTTCCCAACAACTTCTTATTAATACCCTTTCCCTTATTAGTAAGTACTGTATATGTGTTGAAAATTATATACATACAGATATTTTATATACAAGAGAGACAGTTTTAAACTTGTTGAATATTCTTTTAAGTGCATTTTTAATTTTGACATAGTTAATGAGTTTAGGCGTGGGAAGGAAACTAAATATTTTGCACGTTCTCCGAATTCATTTATGTTGACTAATTGGTACAAAGAAAAACTTACATTAGGGAATTTATGTAAACAGAGTATTTTTTATAACTTGAAAAGGGTAAAAAAAAAAAGAAAATGACAGTGTCATGAATATGAATAAAAAAGGTAAAATCATATGTCACCTATGTTTATTCACAGGTATATATCACGTATGGACCTTCATTAATCTTTATAAAATCACCTCTGCCAAATACCATGAACGGATTTGTAATAGAACAAAAGTATGTCTCAAAATAATGATATAGAGCAATTTAGATTATAGCTTTAGTTTCAATCAATTCCACGCTGTATATGTAGAGTCCAATAACCAACAACGTTAATAATCACCAACCACTAACGTCGCTGTTTTGATCTCGATGCTGAAGCTCGTCGACGATGATGATAATGGGATTTTCAGCGCATGTGATCTGCCGGGATCCAACGGGGACAGTTCCAGGTCCTCGTGGTCGTTGGGTATTATATGAAAGCCGTTCACTAGCACGTTCCTGGAATCTGTCAGGATGAAGATATGTTGATGGATGCAAAGAACCTTGAAATTTATCGAGTGTAATGATATATGAATGTATGGTGGAGGTGGGAGAGGCGCGAGGATTTCTTGAGTACTTTACACAGTTGATGAAGGTAACTGGTAGATGTAAATCCGTCTTCATCAGGATGTCTTATTATATTAGAAAGTGATAGATGCAATCACTACTGTTCCTTAAATGTGAAGAAAAAAAATGTTTTCCTAGTTTGGCGTCCCCTTATTGTTTCTTTCGTGTTAGGAAATGGTTTGTATATAGAATTCTGAAGGAAACCAAATATGGAAGCTTTTCAATAGACTTAAATTATAGGGGTATAAAAATTTGTAAGAGTCAGGTTTGTTTTTTAATGGGAGGAAATTATTGCCCTTTAAATCTTAGCGTGTTTTTTGGGGCTACTGATTTATGTATATTTATTATAGCGGTCGTCAGGTTAAGGCATTAAATTAAATAGATGTATTCCTAGAGACGGGTCCACTTACTCAGGATTTCACAACAGTCTGGGATTCATGTCTGCCGCAGTCAGTCTTCCCATGATATATCAGTGTATCCTTTGATCTTGCTCCGCCCTTACCTACATAAGTCACCTCAGTAATCTCGGGGTCATCCCTGCAGCAGACGTCCTTGATACACTAGTCTATCTTGTTATCTTGGGTTCTCCTTTAACAGCTCAGTTCCCACTAAAGGGTCAAATACTTCCCACGATTCAAGGTCTTATCAATGTTATGATTTTCTGCCAGTGGTCGCTCAAAGCCGTCCTCCACTCGAGTAAGAGCCATTTAGGATCACCTTGTATCATTGTTGTCTATTACAGATGATTAATAGTGGTGAGATATTTAGTATTAATGTGATAGGTAGTTAAGGTAAGGATAAACAAGGTTGTGACCTACGACAGAATATGATTTCTTTGAGTAATTCTTCTTCATTTAGGTTAAACTTTATATAAAATGAAAAAGATTTACACGATATATACTGAGAGGTAAACACATTGTCTTGCCTTTGTTTTATATCCTCCCTTTATATTAGCGGAAGTGAACGTGGTTGAATGAGATGCCGGCCACTGTCTCTTCATGTCGTAAGACTTTTAGTAACATTCAGTAGCGTGTATCCGGGCTACCCCTAATATACCATCAGTTAGTTCAGTCGATAGTTCCCACATAACGCCCATAGGTACGGCTCAGTGCAGTGAGATCAGTCCATCCTATACGCACTCTCACCCTTAAAATCTGGAAATATGACACGAACATCTATGGATAAATCTCATCAAAATGACAGCAAAACGCACAGGTCACACTCCTCCCTTGGAAGATATTGTAGAACATATTAACGAGAGATTGTGTGCAGGTTGTGAGATAAAATGCTCTAAGACCATCAGTCCGCTGTGTACTCATCCTCTTATCGCAAGGTGCCATTACCAGAGCCAAAACACGCGTGTTTCCCTCCCAGGATCAACCCCCCGGCTGCTGCCCCCCCCCCCCCCCCCAAAAAAAAAAATAATAAATAAAATAATAGTAATAATAATAATAATAATAATATAATAAAAAATAAAGATGAAAAAACAGATGGCCTCTTTTAACGTTTTTTATATTGCCTCTCAACCTTAACTTCTTTTACTTTATTGAATTACGTATACCGTTCACACACGTCAAATATCCATCATGTTAACAAAGCCTTCAGTACATCACCAGACCTGTCTACCAAAACATATACAGTATATTAATTTTTTTTGTATTTGTCGACTCGAAGGTTTTTTCTACATAATGTCACATTAATTTATATAGCGTTACCCACCTCCGAGCATTTCCCCTTGACATTATTTTTCGCTAGTTTTAAATTTATTTCTGACTAGTTAGGATGTCGACCATATTAATTTCCCTCCAGTATAATTCTATTTCTTCAATATACCCAGGTTTAAAAAAAAGCAGGGAATTGACGAGGAGGTGAGAGGTGGTGCTCACTGGAACCTCAGCTTTAGTCAGCAAGGTGAGGCAGAGAAGACCAGGCAGGGTACATTTACCCTGGCTTCATACATAGTTTGTGGCAACAGCTCTCGTGGACACGGTCCTTGTCACTCAGCTTCTTGATGTAAGGGAAGTATAAAGGTGTTAATAGGAGGAATACATTTAAAAAGACATAGCTATAGGAGGTTTAAATGTCAGGGAAATCTCATTAAAACTGACTTATAGACAGTTTAGGAATATTGATGATGGATTTTTGTTCATGGTGTTGACAGAATGGAGAGTAGTTAGTGTTGACAGAGCCAGAATACACCACAGTGGACGGTGGTTGGTGTTGACAGAGCCATGATACACCACAATGGACGGTGGTTGGTGTTGACAGAGACACAATACACCACAGTTGACTCAGGCTTCATCGAATATTACATTTACTGACCCAAACTGGCTAACGGGCTTGGTGATAGACCATTGGAAACCGTCGACCAGAAATCGCCTCCTAACAACAAACCCAGAAGCACTATAGCCTCCACCACACCATTTATCTTAGAAACAACCACAAACTTTGCACCTGTAGCTCTCCCACCCAACTTTTATGGTCGATGAAGTAAAGTTACTCCGGCCTGTCGCTTACCACACGTGTAGGGCGCCATCTGAGGGAGGGGGGGAGGAGGTTCCTCTGTGAGAAGAACAGAGAGTAAAAATATCGTGGGAGAGTGTCAAGTGTTTTAGTCAATGTGATGTTCACAACCATACTCCACTACCTATAGATGAGAGAAAGAGGAGCAAAAGAGAGAGAGAGAGAGAGAGAGAGGATTGCTCATGACAAATGAAACAGTAAAGATAATGGTAATCACAACTACTATATGATACTTAAATTGTTAAATAAAACTGGAGTGGATGGGGGAGGAGTGTGGATGATTTTATTTTATTTTATTGAGAGTTAACATGATCGAGGAACCTTCTTGTAGGCTGTGAGGAGGAACCAGGTCCTAGGAGAGGGTAATGAGGAGAGTGATGGTCGTGAGGAAGGAGTGGGAGTAGTGAGGAAGGAGTGGGAGTCGTAAAGAGAGTCTGGAGGCAGTGGGGAAGGACTGGAGGTAGCGAGGAAAGACTGGAGGTAGTGAGGAAGGAGTGGAGGTGATGAGGAAGGAGTGGAGGCGGTGAGGAAAGACTGGAGGTGGTGAGGAGAGTTTGGCGGTAGTGAGAAAGGAGTGAAGGTAATGAGGAAGGATTGGTGGTCGTTAGGAAGGACTGGAGGTCGTTAGGAAGGATTGGAGGTCGTTAGGAGAGTCTGGAGGTAGGGAAGAGAATCTAGAGGTAGTGAGGAAGGAGTGGAGGTAGTGAGGCGAGTCTGGGGTAGTTAGGAAAGGTATTGGAGAAGAATGTTATAAAGATCACTCACAGACACAAACGAGCCTCTCTCTCTCTCTCTCTCTCTCTCTCTCTCTCTCTATTACAAATTCAAGAACAAAAGAAAATTTAATTCACCATCGTTTATAAAAGATGTTATGGCAGTGGTGGAGACTCGGTACAGAAAGAGGCCTGTGGACAGGTTTATTAAGTCAAATTATAGGTATATTTTACGAGCAGTACAATAGAGGACAATTATGAGAGTCTGTCAGTTGTGGTGAGAAAACAAACTCCTAGCTCGGGCGGTTTTAGGCTCTGTCCCTCGTGCCATAACTTATTGACTTAATTTGCATAATTATTATAGCTACAATAAACGAACGATTTACTTTAGGGAATAAAACAATAGTAAATGTTTAACTTCTTTCAAAGATATGAAAACTGATTTTTCATAAAAATTATTTCTTTGATATTTCAGAAATCCCCAAAAGTTGTTTACATTTTTAATGAAATAATTGTAAACACGCAGATGGCAGCTTAAGCCAGTCACTGTAAACATGTTGTTGTTATTGTTTTGTTAATGCAATTATTTTCATATTCCTTCTCCTTCCTTTAACGTTACCGGGAGAGCGAAGTGTACTTGACAAAACATAGGAATACAAATTACCTTGTTAATAAACTAAGAGGGATACTTTCTGTGAGGGTTGAACTGTAAGATGCAGTAATTGGTTTAAACTCTCATCTCTGTGTTTATAATTGTTTAGTTAAATATGTTAAAAGCTTAAAAAATGCTCCAAACATTTATTTAACAGATTAATGTGTCATATATTGAGGTTAAATTGGTGGATCATAAAACTCGGTCACTAGGAACATGTGAGAGCCTCGCGTGACCAGGGTGGGTGTGGCGTGTCGAACCTTCCTTCTGCAGCAGCGGAATGTTGGCGTGACTTTTTGTATCTTCGTAACTAACTCATCTTTCTCTCATTTCACTAACGAGAAGGTGTAGTTCATGAGATATGTATTATATTACTGTAAACAACGTACTTTTTTGTGGGGTACTGAAAGATTAAGCACAGTAAGATTAAGTAAAGTTTGGTTAATTAGATTTGGTTAATGTTTAGGTTAATGGAATGAGTACATGACATAAACAGTGCATTTTCCTTCCCTCGTTCATCTTAGTTCAGGGAAACATTTGTCAGAAAATGTCACAGCGACCAGCAATAAACATTCTCCCTTTCAAATCCCTCGACCTTCATCAGCGTCTCTTTAAAAGAAGGGAAGTTTAGAATTGAAAGTCTTAGTCAATATTATTTTGTAGCCGTTATGTTGTTTTGCTGTGAACATTTCGACATTGTGATTTTTTTAACTTTCGTTGATCATGATCTTGACATTCACCTCTTAATTTAGTGTTTACTGTGTATACAAAATAGTTCACCCATGACGTTTGCTCTGATTGGTGCAATTACGGAAAAATATGTTACACATTGCATTTTTGGTGATGGTAAGGAAACACAAAAACAGGTACACACACATACAGGCTCATTCCAATATTTCGTAAACCATTTTGGGAGCAAGATAAAATTAGTGTAATCCACTTCTGAATCTTTCGTTGTTAGATTCTTATTATGTATTTGCAACGTGCTATTAGAACCACGCTGAGCACCCGGCATTATTAAGTAGATGATAATAATAACATTCATTTAATAGTTAAATTTTCTGGATGTGATCATTATTAACTTGTTTTATTTTAATGGAAACTAAAATACTTTTTGCTGACAGAGAATTCTCATTGTCTTAGTTTGAAACTCTAACTTGGGAGCGACCTGAGCCTTAACGAGAATTTACAGAGTTTGTTGTCCACTTACCACACTCGAATTTCTTATTCTGAGTCGTACGAAAGTTTGTTTCACCTCAAGTCTTGATAAAGTGAACCTGTGAGACTTGTGTTGGGAATGAGAAGAAAATATGTACAGTCAGCCAAAGTTCCATCGACCTTACTCAACCACACACACACACACACACACACACACAGTGAAGTTGTCAAATCCTCCAGTTTCCGTCTCCACCTCCTCCGCCGACTCAAGTCCCTCGGAGTTCCTGCACCCGAGCTCCTCAGTGTTTACACAACATTCATACTTGCCAAGCTCACCTATGCCTCCCCCACCTGGTCTTCCTCCCTAAATGCCACACAACGTAAACACCTAGAAAAAGTGCAAAAGAGGGCATGCAAGATTATTCTCTCCCCTTCCTACTCCACATATCAAGAAGCGCTCAACACACTGACCCTTTCGACTCTCACTGACCATCACCACGACCTCATCTGCAAATTTGTTAAGAAGCTTCTACACCATCCTCGACACCGGCTCCTACTACCACCTGAGATCCCTAGCCCGAGAATTGCTGTTCGACACCACAACTGCATCCAGCCCATACGTGCACGAACTGATCGCGAAAAGAACAGCCCAGTCCCAACCATTGTAAAAATTATCAATAACTTGTAATAAACCAGTGTATTCACTCCCAGTAAACACTACTCCTTGCACTGTCACTATGTTGAAATGAACTGTAGTTTGAGCTTTTCCCCATCTAGTTATTATATATCTTATTTGTGTCACTTATGTTACTTGTATATTATTTGTAATTCGAAACCCATTCCCCAAATATGTAACTGTATGTTTTCAGCCTTCTGGCTGCCAAGCTCTTTCAATAAACCGTTAATTATTATTATTATTACACTACATCCTTGACCACCGGAGGGTCAAGACCTATCAGGCACTGCTCCTTCTGTGCAGCGGCCCCCCTTGGCTGTGTTCGGCCCCATTCCTCAAGTCCCTCTCCCCAACCCATCATCACCACCGGGATATAAACATAATCAAAAGTGACAATTTCGTTTCGGAAAGAAGTGGGATCAGTGATGAACAGTAATGGACAGTGTTTAAGCCAGTGAAATCAGCACTAGACAAGTACCAGCGAGAGCCGCGACCCACCCGTGAGATAAGCACCCCTGGGAACCAACCACTATCTTCTGACCAGGTGGTGTTAATCACTCCACCCTGGTAACAACAGTGGGTCGGTTTTTCACCTGACTATGAGATAACACAACACCACCAAGCAGAGAGTGAGGCACTGTGACACCACTTCACACCACCCGGTGTCTCCATGACCACAAGAGGTCCCTCATATTAACACTCGAGGACGAGTTACTGCACCACGTGAACACCACACCACCTTTTGGTGTCTCCACGACCATGGAGGTCCTTCACGTCAACACCTATGGACGAGTCACTGCACCACGTGGCCTACGGGTCCTCACACAGTATGGCAAGAGACCAGCCCGGGCCATCAACTGCAAACTATAATAATTTGTATGTTCAATTCTTGTTCCTTCTCCTTTAGTAATAACAGCTTTTGTTAAACGACCCACCTACCCTATGTCTTTGTATGTAATAAGTAATTTTTGCCTAATGTATGTTTTCAGCGTTCGGGCTACAGAACTTTCTCAATAAACCGTTAATTATTATTATTAAATAAACACACACACACACACACACACACACACACAGAGGAGAGATCATAAACTACACAAATACCTCCTCACACTATGACGTTAAGCAGCGGAAAACATCGAGAAGGGTTAAGTGTTGGTAGCCAGCCATAGAACACTAGGTCTACGCTTGTCATTTTTCTGTTGTGCACCTTTTTAGAAATCATTTCACAAATTTATAATTATAATCTTATTTTTCCATAATCTATGAGATAAAGTCTATAAATTTTCTTTAACGTACTGTATAATATTGATAGAAATGACCCATATTCCTAGCTGACACGAAGGGCCTCACAGCATAGGTGGGTTAAGTGTAACGACTGAGGGCAGTAAGTGAAGGCGGGAGGCGCAGTGTAAGGGAAGTGTGACTAGTGGGCAACTTGTAACGGTAACGTGAGGGGTGTCGGCTCCGTGTATCATAAGAGAGAGAGAGAGAGAGAGAGAGAGAGCGTAAACTACAGGTCATCTTGAGTAATAAAGAAACATGTCTCGTTCATGGACTGTCAGGAAAAACGCCAGTGTGTGGGGGAACGCATATCAATGTTCTATGAAGAGAGAGAGAGAGAGAGAGAGAGAGAGAGAGAGAGAGAGAGAGAGAGATCCCTGGTAAATGGCGGTTGTACTAATAAATTACCGTCGCCCATTACACTTGAGTTGGGTACAAGACAACGAATTAACGCACAACAGAACTATTGAACTACACGTGTCTACTTCTTCATCTACAGGAAAGTCATCCCAATACTTATCTCATTCTAGACAACGGAGATGAAAGAGCAGATCCCGTCAATAACCAGAGAGGATGGCACGTAAAGGGCAGATTTAAGACACACAAATGAGTCTTGACATATAAGGGAGCACTGTGTTATACTTCTCTTACGTGCTGTTATTTCACACGAGGTAGAATTTCAAGAAGATATCAGACTTGATGGAGATTTTTCTTCTTTGCTTTTTACTTTAATACTCTCTCTCTCTCTCTCTCTCTCTCTCTCTCTCTCTCTCTCTCTCTCTCTCTCTCTCTCTCTCTCTCTCTCTCTCTCTCCTTCCTCGATTAACGAACTAAGTCTACTTTATTCGTTATTTTTTCTTATCTCATAAAGTAACACATATCTCATCTTGTAACATGCTGTGTTATACTGCGCACACACACACACACACACACAGACACACACACTCATACACACACACACACACACTCACACCAACTCCTACTTAATCACTCGTGTCAATATTCGGGTAGATTGTATTGGTTCACAAATTGCTATAGGGTAGGTGGGTGGCTCTCACGGCTCGACCACATCAGAGAGAACAAGAGACTCATACTGCCAAGACCTGATGGACGGCAGGTAACAGAAACAGGCACCCTACAGGCCAGGTGTTATGCTATTTCCAATATAGTATAATTGGGTTGATAGTAACAACGTATAAGGGTAGACTTAACTATTTAATGATTAAAAAACACAACACTGATATGACACACGCCAGCACTCACACGACGCACGACAGTACTCCCACAGCATACGGTTCACGGCAGGACTCCCACAGCACACGGTTCACGGCAGGACTCCCACAGCACACGGCTCACGGCAGGACTCCCACAGCACACGGCTCACGGCAGGACTCCCACAGTACACGGTTCACGGCAGGACTCCCACAGCACACGGTTCACGGCAGGACTCCCACTGCACAAGTCTCACTGCAGGACTCTCAGCACACGGCTCACGGCAGGACTTTCACAGCACACGGTTCATGGCAAGACTCCCACAGCACAAGTCTCACTGCAGGACTCTCAGCACACGGCTCACGGCAGGACTTTCACAGCACACGGTTCATGGCAAGACTCCCACAGCACAAGTCTCACTGCAGGACTCACAGCACACGGCTCGCGGCAGGAGTCTCACAGCACACGATTCATGGCAAGACTCCCACAGCACACACAGCTCACGGCAGTACTCCCACAGCACACACAGCTCACGGCAGTACTCCTACAGCACACGGTTCACGACAGGACTCACACGGCTCACGGCAGTACTCCTACAGCACACGGCTCACGGCAGTACTCCTACAGCACACGGCTCACGCCAGTACTCCACAGCACACACAGCTCACGGCAGTACTCCTACAGCACACGGCTCACGGCAGTACTCCTACAGCACACGGCTCACGGCAGTACTCCCACAGCACACACAGCTCACGGCAGGACTCCACAGCACACGGTTCACGGCAGTACTCCCACAGCACACGGCTCACGGCAGTACTCCTACAACACACGGCTCACGGCAGTACTCCCACAGCACACACAGCTCACGGCAGTACTCCCACAGCACACGGTTCACGACAGGACTCCCACAGCACACGGCTCACGGCAGTACTCCTACAGCATACGGCTCACGGCAGTACTCCTACAACACACACAGCTCACGGCAGGACTCCACAGCACACGGCTCACGGCAGTACTACAGCACACACGGCTCACGGCAGTACTCCTACAGCACACACGGCTCACGGCAGTACTCCCACAGCTCACGCGGCCTTATTCAACACGTTCCGTAATACAACCCTGTGAGTGACGTAGTGCTGTGTAGTGTGTGACGTATCACTGTGTAGTGTGTGACGTAGCGCTTTGTAGTGTGTGACGTAGAGCTATGTAGTGTGTGACGTAGAGCTGTGTAAATGTGTGTTGTGTGTGTGTGTGTGAAGGAACGCTGCATGGTGTGTGATGCAACTGTGTGTGTTTAATAGCGAAAAACAAAAACAAAACACATCGCCGGTAAACATGAAGTTAAGCTGCAGTAAATATTTACACACTTTTGCTGTACATGTTAAGTATACAGAGTCCGAACAAAAAGTTCATGTCAACATAGTGTGTGGAGTGTTAAGGTTGTTTAGTTTTCAGACTGGCGCAAAATAATGGTGATGTCATACGTCTGTCGAGTTACTGAATGTACCAACTGATAGGAAATGTTAATGTTGGTCTTACAGTGATTCTGGGTATTGATTTTTTATTATTATGAATATTATTATTATTATTATTATTATTATTATTATTATTATTATTATTATTAGTAGTAGTAGTAGTAGTAGTAGTAGTAGTAGTAGAATCCATCAGACCTCTATATTGTAAACAACAAGGCTCTAAGAGGTGATACCATCTTACAGTCAACCGAGGGAACAACACAGGGGGACCCTGCTGCAATGGCAATGTATGCAATTGGCCTATCAGTGCTCCAACAAGAAATAAAATTTGAAACAACTGGGGTCAAACAAGTGGCGTATGCTGATGACCTTACAGGAGCAGGAAAAGTGGAGGGCATCAAAAAGTGGTGGGACTTGGTAACATCGCGAGGTCCACAAATAGGGTATCACCCAAACTCCAGCAAGTCCTTCCTCATCGTGAAGCCAGAACATTATGAACGGACAATGGAAGTTTTTGGCGGAAGTGAGGTCAAAATAACTAAGGACGGCCAAAGACATCTAGGCGCAGTAATTGGCACTACGGACTTCAAGACCAAGTACGTAGCGGGAAAGGTGAATGAGTGGGTTAGTGAAATCCAAGCTCCGTCTGAGATTGCTAACACAGAGCCACATGCGGCTTTTGCTGCATTCACCCATGGAGTCAAGCATCGTTGGAACTACCTGATGCGTACTATCCTTGATATCGAACCCCTCCTCCACCCTCTGGAAGAAGCTATCAGTGTCAATTTCATTCCTAAATTAGTGAAACACCCTGACTTAACCCCAGCTGAAAGAGGACTTCTTGCACTTCCATCAAGACTGGGAGGGATGGGACTAACCAATCCAGAGGAGATTGCTGCCACCGAACATCAAAATTCACTTAAGCTCACGGCAGCCCTCACGGACCACATAATAGCCCAGAATGCAACAGGGGAGGTGGATACCAGTGAAGTAAATAAGATTTGTAGGTCCATTATGACAGATCGACAGCACTGCCAAAATGATAAGTTGCAGCAACTGTTGCTGCAGGTACCAGAAAATTTGAAAAAAAAGTAGCTATAGCGCAGGAGGTGGGCGCTTCGAACTGGTTAACTATGTTACCGATAAGGGCAAATGGTTTCAGTCTTAATAAACAAGAACTTACAGATGCCATTGCTCTAAGGTATGGTCGGCCAGTTGAAGGTTTGCCCCCCAATGTGTGTGTGGCTCTTCCTATGATGGCGATCACGCCATGGTGTGCAAGAAAGGGGGCTTCATATGCATGAGGCATGACGAGGTAAGGGACCTCACAGCAAATATGTTGAAGGAAATCTGCCGGGATGTCATGGTAGAACCGACCCTCCTTTCATTGGATGTTGAGATTTTTCAACACAGGACTTCAAACATATCTAACGAAGCCCGTGTGGACGTCAGTGCTCGAGGATTCTGGACGCTGGGACAGCGAGCTTTCTTCGACATCAGGATTTTTTATCCCATGGCTGCATGTCACCGTAACCTAGCTCTCGATGCTGCACATAGGAGGAACGAGAACGACAAGAGAAGGGTATATGGGGAGAGAATTCAAAACGTTGATCAAGGCAGCTTCACTCCTCTAGTGTTCACAACCTCTGGTGGGATGGGACCAAGTGCAAGATGTTTCTACGCCAGACTCGCGGAGGTGATGTCCGAACAGAAGCAGCAGCCCAGAAGTTATGCTACAGCCTGGATGAGATGTCGACTGTCTTTCTCTCCTTCGGTCGGCTTTGCTCTGCCTCAGGGGAACGAGAGCTTCTGCCCCAATTCCGACAACTGCTGCAGATATTGACTATAAGGCTACAGTCACTTATTGCCGCAGAGATCTGCGGCTCAACTAATTCAACACAGATAGGATAGGTACTTATGTATTAGGATATTTAATATTAAGGTAATTAAATGGTGGCGGAGGTGTGGCTATTGGGGGAGGCTGGAGGCCACGTAATAAAAAAAAAAAAAAAAAAAAAGTAGTAGTAGTAGTCACTACCCAGTGCCTACAGCTCTAGTTAGCCTTGGAAGGGGTTAATACTATTTATAGGATTGATCAAGTAGATGAATAGCTCTTCCCAGAGAGAGCCGAGCGACCTACTGTACATCCACGGAGCTTTGGGACGGGCTAGCTGTCTGCCTTTACCTCAACACCATTCAGCTGAGTGTTTCACTTAATCTCCGGCTTTAGTAGTTGTCCGCACACCAATATAACTCCACTTTAAGATATCGTATTAAAATGTCAAAGAACTACCGTAGCCGACACAGAATTTCTAAAACTGAGAAAATACGAAGAAATCTCTGCACACACCTCGTCTGGGACACGTGACCCACTATTTTGGGGCTATGTCACAAAATACGCAATATTTGTCTGCATTAACATTCATAATTATCATCGTGATCATCAATCCATTTTCATCAATTTTTATTTCTCAGCGTTATTAGTTCTCACTTATTACGATCATCCCCATTAGCATTCGATATTATTATTATTTGTTTTTCATAAAGTTATTTCTTATATCTACCTTAAATGGGCTGATGTATGGGCATGTTCTCATGATAGAGCCAGACGTGAGGAGCAGGACAAGTTAAGGCTTGGTCTCCATATCACTTGTTCCTGCCTCATGTGTTTCTATAACATAATAACCACTACTATATTTTTCCCGCATATAGTTCTTAGGAGCGAGACTATGTTCCATCCTTTTTTATGGGCCTCGGGTGATCGTCTTCCTGACACCTCGAGACAGCAAGAGGCGGGGAACTACATATACTCGTATATAATAGTGATAAAGGGAATATTATTATTGTGTGTGGGCGACCCATTCTATTCCAGGCAGATGTATTATGACACCTGTAATATCCATCATATTTAATGGTCAACAGAGACTGTGTTTATATTAAAGACCTCTACTGTTGAGGTGCAGTAATAACATGATAACAACCACAACAATGTTTCCAGGTCCTGAATTTATTTTTCGTTGGTTTTTAGTACTGAGCTCTCGCCCTCGTGTCCCCCTGAGCCATTCGGTAAGTAAATGTACAGTACATGACAGATGGCGGACTAAGGATCAATGTTATAACGTAATTTTAACAGTATCAAAATAGATCTTCCTCGAGTCACCATCAAGAACATCTTCACAAACGAGAAAGGATCGAGTACATTTGTTTTTTGGTGTTAACTACATGAGAGTAATTATCAACCCATGAAACTAGTAAACTAACTCGAATATAGATTATTAAATATTGATATTAATTCCGCAGACGGCGACCCAATGAGGCAGACGAGTGTTACACTGAAATATTAATTAATTATTTGTTTTTCTAACCTTACCCTACCTGACCAGGGTTGAATTTTTATTTTTTTTAGGTTAAGTTTGTTATGACAGAGATAAAGTCTTACCTAACACGTTTTTTATTAGTATTTCCTATTGTGTCGCCGGCTAGTGGGCCGCTGCTTTAAAAAACAAAACAAAACACTGTCCATAGTGCTGTGTATTGCGTCATCTCGCAGGATCTGTGTGTATAAAGAAGATGGTTTCTCATGAATAAATTTTGTCCAATTTTGGATTTAAACGAAAGTCGGAATGAAACTTTTTATGGAGATGTCGAAGGTGATATTGGTAAGACGAGAGGAAGACCCTCTTATGGTTATTGCACTTTCAACATTTACACTTACGAATATTACACACACCAAAAAAATCCCTAGCGTTTGGTTGCTGCTTTTAAACATGGAGTAATAATCGTAAGCAGGAGTCTCTCAAAACTCAAATTATGCAAATATACCAATTAACAGTCATTTACATTTACTGATAATTAACACCAACTCTTTCTACCACTGTTGCCTCAAGGACGACACCGCACGGGAATACCTCCGCCCCTCGAGACTAAAACCCCATCAAAATTTTATGGGAAGATCTTGACGATTCCTGAGGCAATAAAGTTTCAGTAAATGGTTCAGGGAGAAGAAAATGGCTTAATAACAAGACAATAAATATTTATGACTGGCTCCTTTATCTTAAACACTTACTCCATAAGATAATAATAGTTTTAGAGATGTTATTTAAGGTCTAACTCTACTGATGTTGTTGGAAATTTTTAATAATATTGGTAAAGTAGTATGATGAGTCTGTTGATCTTATTGTATACGTCTGCTGCCTCTCCTATCTGGTTCACCCCTTTAAATTATCTGTCTCTCCAGGTATCTCAGATGTGTAGAGGTAACAGGTCAGGAAAAGTCATCGATAGGAGGTGTTAAGGATAAAGAAAGGTTTTTCCGAGAAATTTCAAAACAAATATACACACACACACACACACACACACACACACACACACACACACACACACACACTCCAGCCTCCTTCAGCATCATCCACACCACCACTTAGTGTAGCTTAGCCTGAGACCGTATATATTTGAAGGAGGATTTTTTTTTTTACCGAGAGATGTATGACATAAGGAAGGTTCTCTGGTGGCAGGAAGTTCTACAAATTGTTGGTCGGAGTATAAATGAATGTTTAGTATAAAGTGGTTCTGTAATATAGAATTTCATAAGGACAGGTGGCCGAAAAAAAAGTCATAAGAAAGTCACAATTTTGGCTTTGTTAGATATGATGATGGTACCTGTGGAAATTTCTTATAAAATTGTGAAAAGTGATAAGATAATCACCATGAATGTTGCAATGCTGGATTTTTGGGTATATTCATTATCGTTGATTCTTAAGATAAAATTTTTCTGCAACGAAACGAAGAGGTGAAATGCTCGAACAGAACCTCCAGTCAGCAGTATTCCAGCTGGAACACTAATGGCTTACATAAACGGTTGGTAACTTTTCACCTGTAAAGTAGGGTTAGCTCTGAACATAAATTTAAGCTTCATTGAAGAAGTTATGGATAAAGTTATGATAAAGTTTGTCATGGTGTAGCGTTTTGAATCCCACTGCAAATGAGGATGTGCTCAGCATGTAGGTGTGGTCACAAGTGAGGGTTGTGTCCAGCTTGTAGGTGTGGTCACAAGTGAGGGTTGTGTCCAGCTTGTAGGTGTGGTCACAAGTGAGGGTTGTGTCCAGCTTGTAGGTGTGGTCACAAGTGAGGGTTGTGTCCAGCTTGTAGGTGTGGTCACAAGTGAGGGTTGTGTCCAGCTTGTAGGTGTGGTCACAAGTGAGGGTTGTGTCCAGCTTGTAGGTGTGGTCACAAGTGAGGGTTGTGTCCAGCTTGTAGGTGTGGTCACAAGTGAGGGTTGTGTCCAGCTTGTAGGTGTGGTCACAAGTGAGGGTTGTGTCCAGCTTGTAGGTGTGGTCACAAGTGAGGGTTGTGTCCAGCTTGTAGGTGTGGTCACAAGTGAGGGTTGTGTCCAGCTTGTAGGTGTGGTCACAAGTGAGGGTTGTGTCAAGCTTGTAGGTGTGGTCACAAGTGAGGGTTGTGTCCAGCTTGTAGGTGTGGTCACAAGTGAGGGTTGTGTCAAGCTTGTAGGTGTGGTCACAAGTGAGGGTTGTGTCCAGCTTGTAGGTGTGGTCACAAGTGAGGGTTGTGTCCAGCTTGTAGGTGTGGTCACAAGTGAGGGTTGTGTCAAGCTTGTAGGTGTGGTCACAAGTGAGGGTTGTGTCAAGCTTGTAGGTGTGGTCACAAGTGAGGGTTGTGTCCAGCTTGTAGGTGTGGTCACAAATCAATGGTGAGGGGGAGCACAACATATTAGTGAGGTGCTCCCATGGTACAAGTCCTTCTCCTCTTATGTTTGATCTAATGTTTCCTCGACACAGGGAAAGTTTGGTGAGATTTCCCTTGAGTTGACAATATTATAGCATACAGCCCTGGATGTTAGAATTACAATACTAACATGTCATGGAGTATAATGTATTTAATAATAAACGCTTCACTGTGTTGCATATTGTACCAGTTCTAGTGAGTCAGAGCGCATGAAAAGAGACATTATTTGTCATGAATATATTTGACTGGATTTTGCACTCAAGGAAAGAGTTGTTTTTGCGGGAGAAATATAAGTCGTATAATGAATGTCGTATGTTAATTCATAAATGAACCAATCTTCATTGTCTTTATTTGTGTAACTTCACGTGGCACAAATTTTACTTTTTTTTCCCAGTCATTTTATCATTACACATTCGATGCAATATTACTAAAGACCACTGTTGATGACGGTGAGGTTATGTTGGCCGGCAATGTTCGGCGACACTAGTTCCTGTTTAAGAACACTTACGCTTCCCTGTGGTTGGAGGTTGGTGATACGAGGAGGGTATTGTAGTGTGTGTGTGTGTGTGTGTGTGTGTATAAATAAATAATAATAATAATAATAATTAACGGTTTATTGAAAGAGCTTGGCAGCCAGAAGGCTGAAAATATACAGTTACATATTTGGGGAATGGGTTTCGAATTACAAATAATATACAAGTAACATAAGTGATACAAATAAGATATATAATAACTAGATGGGGAAAAGTTCAAACTACAGGGCATTTCAACATAGTGACAGTGCAAGGAGTAGTGTTTACTGGGAGTGAATACACTGGTTTATTACAAGTTATTGATAATTTTTACAATGGTTGGGACTGGGCTGTTCTTATAGCGATCAGTTCGTGCACGTATGGGCTGGATGCGGTTGTGGTGTCGAACAGCAATTCTCGGGCTAGGGATCTCAGGTGGTAGTAGGAGCCGGTGTCGAGGATGGTGTAGAAGCTTCTTACCAAATTTGCAGATGAGGTCGTGGTGATGGTCAGTGAGAGTCGAAAGGGTCAGTGTGTTGAGCGCTTCTTGATATGTGGAGTAGGAAGAGGAGAGAATAATCTTACATGCCCTCTTTTGCACTTTTTCTAGGTATTTACGTTGTGTGGCATTTATGGAGGAAGACCAGGTGGGGGAGGCATAGGTGAGCTTGGGAAGTATGAATGTTGTGTAAACACTGAGGAGCTCGGGTGCAGGAACTCCGAGGGACTTGAGTCGGCGGAGGAGGTGGAGACGGAAACTGGAGGATTTGACAACTTCACTGACGTGTGGTTTCCAATTTAGTTTGTTGTCTATGGTGACGCCGAGGAGCTTCGTGTGTGTGTGTGTGTGTGTGTGTGTGTTACAGTCTTTACTGCACATTGTTTTTTTTGTACCGTTGGTTTATGATTTTTGTTGAAAATTCTTTGCTGTCGCAACACGCTGCCGTATAAATGACGTTTGTTTAGCAACAAAGTAAAAATACATTTTGATATATGTGACAGTCCCTCGTGTGTGTTGACTCAGTAATAACACAAACTTCCTCTGAACAACATTTTATTACCGTATTCGCAATTTTTTTGTAATCTGCTATCGTATTATATGTGTTACTCCTGTTGCCTTTGGTCCTCTTTAGGAATAAAAAAACAAAAACAGGCAGATGATGTGGTACAGTGCAGTAGGTTATCAAAATATATCCATGATACTTAATACAATGTATTTCTTATAATGCTGGTGGTGGAGCAGAACAGAGACAAGGCCAAAGTTATTTACACACGATATACTTTTCCACAAACCAGTCTCTCTCTCTCTCTCTCTCTCTCTCTCTCTCTCTCTCTCTCTCTCTCTCTCTCTCTCTCTCTCTCTCTCTCTCCTTGTGTCAGTAGGGAACAATAGGTCTTTCATTAGGTAGTAAACAATAGGGTTTAAAAATCCCTGCCCGCCCCAACACCGCTCTTTCCCCTCTCATTATCAACACTAACCCAACAAACTGGGAAGCTGAGAGAAGAGGTGAGGAAAGAAAGTAAGCGAGACACGAGGATGTACATATTATCACGTTAGCTCTATCACAATCACTCACTCCAGGAGATAAATAGTGTCACCGTAATTCTTTTTTATTTATGAAGTTCAGGATTTTCTTGGGTGGACGATATGTCTTAAGTGGTACTGAGGTTCTGCGCTGCTGGGTATTGAGATAAGAGGAAAATGAGGCTGTGTGGGAGGTAAGGGTGATGTCTGTGATAAGTAAGACGTTAGGTTAAAAACAGGAAGTAACCTTGAGCCTCACTCATTCTAAACTAATTTTCTAATATTTAACGTTTTCTAACCAAATCTAACCTAAACTAACGTCTAGCCTAACCAAATCTAACCAAACCTAACCAAACCAAACCAAACCTAACCTAGTCTAACCCTAGCTAATTTTAAATTGCGTTGCATATCTTACACAATCTCACTTAATTTTCTAATATTTAACGTTTTCTAACCAAATCTAACCTAAACTAACGTCTAGCCTAACCAAATCTAACCAAACCTAACCTAACCAAACCAAACCTAACCTAGTCTAACCCTAACTAATTTTAAATTGCGTTACATATCTTACACAATCTCACTTAATTTTCTAATATTTAACGTTTTCTAACCAAATCTAACCTAAACTAACGTCTAGCCTAACCAAATCTAACCAAACCTAACCTAACCAAACCAAACCTAACCTAGTCTAACCCTAACTAATTTTAAATTGCGTTACATATCTTACACAATCTCACTTAATTTCACAATACCCTATATTATCCTTACCCCTGACCTAACATAACCTAAACAAATGTAACCAAATCCGTAGCGAATCTTTCTTCGTATATGGTTCATGGATAAACAGCAGCAGTAAGAGGAAAGAGACATCACACTTAATCACCAAAGTAAATACGCTTGAATGAACCTTGGCCAATATCTGCATAATCCGGCTCCCGATAGTCTGTATGTTACCTGCCCTCTTATTAATGTGTTTAATTTTTTTCTTCAAATTATCCAATAAAATAAAAACCCGATGTATTTAACTTTTATGATTCTTGGAGATTTATTTGACAGAAATTACACCTTAGGTATGGAATACTCAGTATTTGGTTACTATGAATAGAATTTTTTTTATAAGATAGTAAAAATTATTACTTGAATATAATTACGTGTCCAGACAGCGGTATGTTCGTGAGGTGCGTGTCATCATCAAGTTATTTTTTACGAATTATGGCATAACATTAAATATATTGGCAATGTATTAGTAAAAAGGTTTTCTTTTCTAATAATGATCCACTATGTCACTCAGGGTCATCTAATCCAAGTACAAGTTTTGAAGTACGGGTTAAGTGAAGTATGATATTATATTTTGGAACAGTACCTCCTCCCGAGTGAATCATTTATAATCTACCTATAATACAATGAGTTTATGAATCTATGATCGTAAGTGGTGGTTACAGGCTGCAGACATACGTTAAAGAATAGATTGTAGAAATAAATAAACTCACAATGTAAAATTAAATAATGATGCAAGAAAAATCAAATGATATACAACATACATAAAAGAGTGTGTCGTTTGTCACTCTTGATTTTATATTATTTTTTTATAATTTATGGTTAATATTTTTATTAATACAATTATTTTATTTATTATAATTTTATTATTTGTTATAATTTTATTATTATTATTATTATTATTATTATTATTATTGTTGTTGTTGTTGTTGTTGTTGTTGTTTCCACAGGCCCTGATGTGGGTCAGTGACCTATGCCCGAGTGGGCTAATCCCCGTAAAAAAATAATAATAAATAACTAAATAATAAAACAAGGGCGCCTTTGTTTTTGTTTAGGATTAACAAAGAATGTGTTCCTGTGTGGTACAATATTGAAGGAGTGGTGGTTATGAGAGGCCCTCCACTATTCCTGCAACACTCAGTCACTCCTTACCTGACTATCTGTATAACAAGGAAATTTCATAATATTTCTCTGGTCTTTTGGTGAGGAGACGTGAGTTAGGCTGTTTAGTATATCACTGGAGTCTGTAACGTATAAGAAGTATTGTATGTATGTGAACCAACGCTATTCCGTACACATATTGATAAAGCAGTTTGGTTGTAATTATATATATATTCTCATGTAACAAGTCAAGAGTAAACAAAAGGATATATTAAACTAAACTTCTTGGTAATAACCTTCAGTCCTCGTGAAGCTTTTATGAAACTTGGTCTCGTACAGTAAGTATACCCTTAGGTTATGTCTCGGTCTTCTCACTCGCTGGTATTATTACTTCCAGTATACATTTCATTTTTTATCATCATATTTTCTATTTATTTTTTTCCTTTTCTAATTAGCTATATTTTTCAAATTTAATTATATCTACAAATTAAATTAACTTCCATTGCTTCTTATCTCCTTTATTCTATTCTCACCAGTAGTTTCCTCTCTTCTCTACGTCTTTGTTCTTTTCTTATCCTCTTTTACCCCCCCTGCCTCCTCCTGTCTTATAGCCAGTCACTGAGTCCACAAGCTGAGACGTTCTGAACCTCTCTCTTGAAGGACAAACTTTACAACTTGTCTGAAGCTTAACACTTCTCCTAATGGTGTCCGTATTGAAGGTTTCCTGCGGTGACGCCGAGGGGAAATAATCTGACAGTCCAATAGGTGAGCAGCTGTGGGTCCGAGTGGAAGCAGGATAGATAGATAGATAGATGGGGTGATCGATCGATAGATAGATAAATAGATAGATAGATGGAGAGAGAGAGAGAGAGAGAGAGAGAGAGAGAGAGTAAGCATATAACTTCAATATATTTTCAGTATATTGCTTCCCCGTGCCAGTGGCTTTCTTATTCCATCTACTAATGTTTATCTTCCCTTCCCCACAACCCTCATTCTACCCCTGAACTGATTAATAACTATTTACACATCCTCTGCCTTTATCATTATGAAATATTTGCTTTCCTCCGCTTCGTTTGCTCCCCTTCCAAACATTCAGGTAAATCTCTTCGTTACCGCGTGTATTCTTCCTTCTCTTCTCTCCCCCTGCTCGCCTCTCTCTCCTCCTCCCCCCATGTGAGTTTTCTGTTTATGAATTTTTTTGGTCATTAATATTTCTGCCTCTCCTCCTGGCTCAGTCCTCCCCGCTCACTGATTCATTGCTCTCCCTTCGTAATTATGATTCTTTATTTATTTTTATTTGATATTCTCTTTGCTTGTTGCCTCACCAGGGATCAGGTGAGTACATCCCTTCCTCCCGCTCCTAGATGGAAAAAAAAAGGATGTGAAAACTAGATAAACATGTAAATAAATAGAAAGAACTAGACATATTAACTGATAATTGAAAATGAAAGGATGAATATCAAAATATATACAGAAATACCGTTATGCAAATATTTGAATGAAGAGAGAAAAGGAGTAGAAATTGAAAGATGAAATGTATATTTGAAGAGGAAGATGAGACTCGAACGTATGAAACTAAAGGTAAATAGAAATAATGTTTTTGTTTTTTCTTGAATATCTCTCATATAATTCATTACAGTCAGAATATTACTTTATTGTCTTACACGATATATCAAGTGGTTTTACCTTTACTAAAAACAGTAGTAATGATAATAATATATTTCCCGATGGAGACCTCAAGATATTTTACAGTAAAGGAACTGATTATTGATGCTTCTGAAGGGGGTGAGTAACTGAGGCAATATTACCTCTGTTGTTAAACATAGAGGAAATAACGAAGATTAAAGAAACAATATGTGTACTGTATAGTGAAACACTGGCTTGAACCTAATATTGTGTTGTTTACAAGCTTAACATGATGTTGTGTTGTTTACAAGCTTAACATGATGTTGTGTTGTTTACAAGCTTAACATGATGTTGTGTTGTTTACAAGCTTAACCTAATGTTGTGTTGTTTACAAGCTTAACCTAATGTTGTGTTGTTTACAAGCTTAACATGATGTTGTGTTGTTTACAAGCTTAACCTAATGTTGTGTTGTTTACAAGCTTAACCTAATGTTGTGTTGTTTACAAGCTTAACCTAATGTTGTGTTGTTTACAAGCTTAACATGATGTTGTGTTGTTTACAAGCTTAACCTAATGTTGTGTTGTTTACAAGCTTAACATGGTGAGAAATCTGACGCAACGAAAACTTTTATCAATTTACTATGGAGATAAAGTTGTAGTAACATTAATAGTAAATTTAAATGTAATGTGTTTCGTGTACTTGGCTTCCATAACAGAGGAGTCAGTTAGATGTATCGTCCACCCTCTCTCTACGTGCTGGCTGGGTCGGGTCAGCCTCACGTTCACTAGAATGAGGGAACGAGGCAAGTTTTTGGAGACCATAGAGACAAGTTCCTAAGTGGCCACTTGTATGTGTGTTGCTGCAAGGGAGGGGGGAGGGGGGGGGGGTTATGGTGGTGTTTGGCCCAGTTCTCAGTTGTTTGTTTCGCTCTGTGGCACTAACACTCACTTGGAGATTACTGTTTCAATGATACGACTTACAGACACGAAGACGGACAACAACTAAAAATCAAGAAACAGCAAAATTATTTAGTGAATATACATAACAAATCAATAATGCTTCTCCACAGTATTCAAATTAAAATATTGCTAATATATAATTAACTCGAAACACTTTTATGCACAAGTAATAGGTCCCCCTTGACAGTTATTTATGGCCACAATTCACAATTACATACCAGGGTTGGTTAAAACGTTTTGCTTACCTGGCATTTATATAATAAAGAGGGAGACTCAGGGCTCATATCATTTCACTATATCTCTGCACTTAACATGTTGACTCACCCTGTTATGGTAGTAGGACATCTGTGCTTTACACTTGTACAATACTGTGTCGATGAATTTCCTTTGTTGTGGAACCTTCTTTCGTTAGGAATTTTGTGAAACTCCGATGCTCAAGTGTGCCCAAATCTGAAGTTTTCTCTGACATCATTAGTAAGACGTAACCTGTCATTCAAACAATTGACCCCCATACATGCTGGACTGCCGACAATATTAACGGTATCTTTCCATCACGAATTCATCTGATCTGAATCACAATAAGTTCGATTCATGAACTTGTAATTTTGTTAGTCATTGAGATTCTGCACTGATGACTGTTTGACTTACTCAACGTTTTCTTGCAATTTTTATAAGCGTCTTTTGAACCGTTGGGACGGGTCAGTGTTCAGTACAGAGTTCTTTAGTTGATGACCTTTTACAATGTATTTTTTTTCTGTGTAATAATCTCATGTGAAAATGTTGTATTGAATAATAAAAAAATAATAATTTAATACTCGTAATTGTTATTCATATTTCAGCATTGATCTTAAAACAGTGTAACGATTAGATCTTTACAACATATATACCAATATTTTAGACGAATACTAAGATAAAAGTAGAAAGTATAATGCATTTCCTTAGTGTATATTCAATTTGACTTCCGCTTCCTCCATCCACCAATTCGCTCTCGCTGTTTCCTGACCAAATATGTTCCCCCACTCACATTCCTCCTGAGGGGCAGTTGACACACACACACTCATGCTGCAGTCAAGAACACTTTCCTCCACTACGCTTAGTCAGAGGGAAATATCATATTATTGTACCAAAGATAAGAACCAAGATAAGCATACATCGTTGTGGGTAGGTTGTTGACGTAGCATTAGGTGTTGCATGACCTTAAAATCGTGTGCGAATACTGCAGGTATCAGCTGAAGGCGCAGTGAACTACAGTAAATATTTCCAAGTAGAAGGTTGACATTGTGGAGTGCTGTAGAGCTGGCGAGGTGAAGCAAGACTAGGGTTTAAAAAAAGTAAAAAAGAAATACACTTCAATATACTGTTTATAGATTGATATGACGGACTCCTCGTAAGAGTAAAAAAAAGCTTGTGTGAAAATCAGTTCACCATTATTATGATAAACAGCGTAGTATAACTTAATGTCGGAGCAGATAGAGAGCGTTGTTAACTGTGATTTATTACTTACTAATTCCTTATAATGGCTGAGTGTTATAATTAAATGAAGTCGTGGAAAAATTATTGTATTTAATACTCTTTTTTTTTCATCAAGAAACCATGGCATCCAGTTTTGGATTCAATTTTAAATTTTATTTTGTGAAATGTAATTAATTCGTTGAGGATTTACACGGCTAACAATTTCAGCGACGGACTACAACAATATAATATGCTCAAGGCAGTTGGTGTACATACATACCTTGTTTATCAGAAAGAAATATTAGAGCGGTCGGTCGTGGCTCACACTGGCTGTTATATAAAGACTGTGAGTAGGCTAACATATACTGTATATACAGCTGTTGGGCAACATGGTCGCCTGCCCTGCCCAAGGTGGTCGTGCACAAGTTTTATCGTAATACATGTTCCTGGATCAGGGCGTGTGAATGTCTGCCTGGTGCTGGTATAGCGACCATTTCTCGGGTAATATTCCTTTTCTGTTCTTAGCAATATTTACCTTCATTGGAGACGGTATTGGGCCCAAGTTCTCAAACTCTCTTGTCTTATACCCTCGGTGTATTCTGTTCAGTTATTTTATAAACAAGACAATGTGATTGTTGTTACGAGTGACAACGTCGAGGTAAGGCTGGGGTATTTTCCTCTTTAAAGACTAAGCAATATTAAGAGCTTTCGAGGAGCTCCTGACTCCTGGTGACGCTCATAATGAAATATAGAATTTAGATATTTACGGAAAATAACTGCTTGGTCTGGGCACTACAACCGTCGAGAACTGCTTATTATTGACAGGTGAGGGGGTTAGACCGGCCAGAGGGAGGAGGACTGAGGCAGAGTGAGGACTGCAGCTGTAGTAAAGTGAGAACCGGCCACAGGTGATGCAGAGTGAGACTACCTGCAGCTGAAGGAGAATGAGGCCTGGCCCCAGGTGAGCCAGGCGATAAAAGAAGTCGTTAGCCATAACTCATAAGGGCTCTGGGAAAGAGAAATGAACCATTAAACGCGAATGACTGAAAGGAATCACTCGCAGGTAAGTCTTTGGTGACTATTTTTTCGAGTCCACCTGTTTCAGTTAAGATTTAACTCGGAAATATTGTTTTCCTTAAATGGTATCGATGTTAAGTAAACGTTATAGTCAAGAAGTATTATTATTAATCCACAGGAACACCCATTAAAGTTTCTCCTTTGGATAATTTTTATTTGGCAAAGTTTACAATTTCGTCAGTACAAAAGGTAAGGTTTGTCTGTAGGTTGCCGCTAAAATTACTCTATTGCCCCCCGAATATCCACAGTTATGGTCTTATTTACTGATCGATCTGTTGTCTGTATTTCTGAAAAGATTTTGACGAAACTTCCGCAGCTGAATTGTTACTGAAAACCGATAGTGCTTCAGTTGTCGCTGTTACCTGCATCTCAGGTTAACCACACCACATGTTACCACCGCTTACGGTTATTTCATCACATATTAATCCACAAGAGTGACTAGACATTGACCCACCAGAGGTTAATCTTTACCGACAATACAATTTCGACTCGTCATTTTTTAACCCTCCCAAATATTGAATCAGAGGCGACCTATTGCTCAAAGTGATTAAACGGACATATTGCCAAGTATCAATAAATGAGCGACGATTCATTGTCTTCTAACTTCAGTTTATTTTTTACACTTACAGGACATGACCTTCAGTACTCCAGCTCGTGATGCCTTGATATTTATGTCAGCCAATATGAAGAGTTGTATTCTCTCAACCACCACAGAGGATCAGTGGTTTAATTTCCCCTGAGATTATTACAAAATTGAATTGGCATTTATATAAAACGATCATGTACCTCTGAAAAGACTAATCAAAGGTAATTATTAACACCAGATGTACGTCATGCTGGGCATCTTTTAATCAAATAACGTTATATACTTCATATTTTAGGGGACTTTAAATCTCCTCTAACAGGTTATTGAAATTGTCACAATAGTTGATTTATCTTTTACCGCAGCTGTATTGGGTACTTTTTTATTTTATTTTTTTTTTTTAGGCCATCAGAGGTTAGGTGCGAACTATAGTTAGTAAATTACGTCCTCACACGCGCACACACACAATAATAATAATAATAATAATAATAATAATAATAATAATAATAATAATAATAATGATTGCCGGCCCAAGGGCAAACTAGGCGTGAATTTGTTTAAGGTGTAGAAGCTGTCGCCAACACAACAACCACACCCAAGTTAACTAGTTGCATGGCCCAGTGTCAAGGAATATTCTGAGAATACCGGACAACTCGCCAACTGCACTGGCTAACCATTACCCTGGAATACAATCCGCAAATCGATTACCATTCAGGTTCCCAATTACTGCTGAGTAGACAGAGGCAAATGGCGTAACGAAACTTGCCCATAGTTTCTCCCAGCCCGGGGATCGAACCCAGGTCTGCTCGTTTGCGAGGCGAGCATGCTGACCATTACAAATACACACACAGACACACACACACACACACACAGACACACACAGACACACACACCCACAGACACACACACCCACACACACACACACACACACACACCCCAACAGAAAATGCAACGTTCGGCCCATTCCACGCAACTTAACCCATGGAACTCTCAACCCAGCTGACTGGAAGTAATACCTAGTTGTCTGTTGTTTTTCTTTGTCTTCCTTGTGTTTATCGTGAAGGCAATTTGTTACTGTTACCTGTTTCAATTTGTATTATTAACTAGAGAGGAGGTGCGACATTATACATATAGGAAGGAAAAAGAAGACACTAAATGAGAGAGAGAGAGAGAGAGAGATTAAAGAACATAACATAAAAATAGAGAGAAAATGGTCATAAGTTTCGAATTTCCTTTTTAAAAACGACCCTATTATCCAAACTGTCACACAAAAACAATGCTCTTTGACACTCAAACACTAGTTGGATAACCCACAACTACATATACTGTATACATAATTCTCTCGGACACACAAAGAAAAAAATGAACAGTAGCGGAATGGCAATACTCTTGTTGAAGGAAGGTACAATAATGCAGAGTAGTGAATGTTAGTGTTGGTTCACCTGCTTCACGCCCTGAGCTCACTTGCGTCACACTCTGGGCTCACCTGCCTCACGCTGGGCTCACTTGCGTCACACTCTGGGCTTACCTGCCTCACGCTGGGCTCACTTGCGTCACACTCTGGGCTTACCTGCCTCACCCTGGGCTTACTTACGTCACACTCTGGGCTCACCTGCCTCACGCTGGGCTCACTTGCGTCACACTCTGGGCTCACCTGCCTCACACACACTCGAGGGATTATAACCCTTTGATACAGTAATATTATATTCTCGAAGGTGTGAAAAACCCGACATATGAACTCTATGAGGACGATGGTTTAATTCATACGCCGGCTTCACCTTAACCTTTCTGAGGTATAACTCGTTGATGACGATACTTAGCCCTTCTAGAAACATTGTTTGATTATTTGAGAAGGTTGCTTTAACCCGCTAGCTCTCAAAAGGTTAATAATAATGTAACAAGATGATCACATTAACCCAGCATCAAGAAAACATTTATCTCCTTCACAATAACATCAACACTACAACCTATCCTCAGGAATGTGTACTAATTTATCATGCATTTAATTACACAGAATTTGGATTTTTTTCTCTGGTGGTCCTAACTGGGGATGTGTAGTGTTTTAGAAGGGGAAAGGACCTGGATAAATATACATATTTTGGTTCGAGAAAGTTCCCCTCACTAGTATTTTTTTTATGGTAGTATTTACGACTTATATGTATTAATCGTTGGAGAAGTTCAGGTTTGCTCAAAGTGTTGTAATTGGAAAGCGATTAAAAAGGTAACCTGAAAAATGCGTTTGGAGATTACTAAAAATATTGAGAAAATAACCGTAAAATATGATATAAAAAAGTTTAAACGTTCGTGATTAAGAAAATATTGCAAATATTATGACTTGCCGGAAAAAAAAACTAAAAGACGAAATGCATTTTCCACTATTTCGAGGAAAACAGTTATATAAAAATTTAAGAAAATTAAAATGCTTCAGAAAAAAATATTAAGTAATTTTTTGAAGAATAACATGTGGCTGTTTTATCTGAAAATCTAAATTAATATTTGTTTTTTTAATGTTTGTTGTAAATAAACAACAACACGATAAACATTACGTGGTGTTTCTTATATAAATCACAATATATTCTGATAAAAGTGAAGCACCCAGGTAGGACCTTGAAGACACCTTACCTTATAACATTACCTTGTTGTCACTGTATTGGAATGTATAAATAAACTCGTGTGTCGTGTCTCACCAGAGGATTAACATGATACTGTGTGTGTGTCGTGCTAGTGACCCGCATGTTGTTAACTCATCTGTCTGTCTGTCTGTCTGTCCTCATTTCTTGCTCTTTCGTTTATTAAGCCTCCTAGCAGAGAGATCAAAAGTCAGTTATATATATATATACAGTATATAGTTGTTCACTGCCGCCTGGATTATGGAAAATTACTCGAAACAACTAAGGTAAAGTGAAATATCTCAAAAATTTTCTTGGTTTTGTTTACCTGAGAAATACCCAATTAATATTACGCGGTGCAGAAACGATGCGAGCTTGTCCTTCAGATAAACGTTCCCAAAATGTATGATCAGACATGCATACACTCATACACTCTCTTGCCTCATGCCGTCTGCTCCAATAGAGATGTAATATTTTCGACCGTAAAGATGCATTTAGATCTGGTCTGGCGTGTTATGTGAGGCTGATGGTGGAGGCGGAACCTGGACGATGATGATGGAAAGCGTGATGGTGATGATGGTGGAGGAGGAGGTGATGGTGATGACGGTGGAGGAGGAGGTGATGATGATGATGGTGGAGAAAGAGGTGGTGGTGATGATGGTGGAAAATTAGGTGGTTGTGATGATGGAGGAGGAGGAGGAGCCTAGACGATGATGATGGATGGCGTGATGGTGGAGGAGGAGGAGGTGATGGTGATGACGGTGGAGGAGGAGGTGATGATGATGATGATGGTGGAGAAGGAGGTGGTGGTTATGATGGTGGAGGACGAAGTGATGGTGATGATGGTGGAGGAGGAGGTGATGATGATGATGGAGAAGGAGGTGGTGGTGATGATGATGGTGGAGGAGGAGGTGATGATGATGGAGGAGAACGCGGTGGTGATGATGGTGGAGAAGGTGGTGGTGATGGTGGATGAGGAGGAGGAGGTGGTGATGGTGGAGGAGGGGGTGGTGGTGGTGATGATGGTGAAGGAGGAGGTGGTGATGGCGATGATGGTGGAGGAGGAGGTGGGGGTGGAGGAGGAGGTGGTGGTGATGTTGGTGGAAGAAGATGTGATGGTGGAGGAGTAGGTGATGGTGGAGGAGGAGGAGGTGGTGGTGATGATGGTGGAGGAGCATGTGATGATGATGGTGGAGGAGGAAGTGGTGGTGATAATGGTGGAGAAGGAGGTGATGGTGATGATGATGGTGGAGGAGGAGGAGGTGATGGTGAAGATGGTGGGTGAGAAGGTGGTGATGATGGTGGAGGGGGAGGAGGTGTTGATGATGGTGGAGGAGGAGGTGGTGGAGCAGGAGGAGAAGGTGGTGGTGATGATGGTGGAGCAGGGGGAGGAGGTGGTGGTGATGGTGGTGGAGCAGGAGGAGAAGGTGGTGGTGATGATGGTGGAGCAGGAGGAGGAGGTGGTGGTGATGGTGAAGCAGGAGGGGGAGGTGGTGGTGGTGATGATGGAGCGGGAGGAGGAGGTGGTGGTGATGGTGGTGGAGCAGGAGGAGAAGGTGGTGGTGGTGATGATGGTGGAGCAGGAGGAGGAGGTGGTGGTGATGATGGTGGAGCAGGAGGAGGAGGTGGTGGTGATGATGGTGGAGCAGGAGGGGGAGGTGGTGGTGGTGATGATGGAGCAGGAGGGGGAGGTGATGGTGATGATGGTGGAGCAGGAGGAGGAGGTGGTGGTGATGATGGTGGAGCAGGAGGAGGAGGTGGTGGTGATGATGGTGGAGCAGGAGGAGGAGGTGGTGGTGATGATGGTGGAACAGGAGGAGGAGGTGGTGGTGATGGTGGTGGAGCAGGAGGAGGAGGTGGTGGTGATGGTGGTGGAGCAGGAGGAGGAGGTGGTGGTGATGGTGGTGGAGCAGGAGGAGAAGGTGGTGGTGATGATGTGGAGGAGGTGGTGGTGATGATGATGGAGCACGATGAGGAGGTGGTGGTGATGATGGTGGTGGAGCTGGAGGAGGAGGTGGTGGTGATGGTGGTGGAGCAGGAGGAGAAGGTGGTGGTGATGATGGTGGAGCAGGAGGAGGAGGTGGTGGTGATGGTGGTGGAGCAGGAGGAGGAGGTGGTGGTGATGGTGGGGGAGCAGGAGGAGAAGGTGGTGGTGATGGTGGTGGAGCAGGAGGAGGAGGTGGTGGTGATGGTGGTGGAGCAGGAGGAGGAGGTGGTGGTGATGGTGGTGGAGCAGGAGGAGAAGGTGGTGGTGATGATGTGGAGGAGGTGGTGGTGATGATGATGGAGCACGATGAGGAGGTGGTGGTGATGATGGTGGTGGAGCTGGAGGAGGAGGTGGTGGTGATGATGGTGGAGCAGGAGGAGGAGGAGGTGGTGATGATGGTGGAGCAGGAGGAGAAGGTGGTGGTGATGATGGTGGTGGAGCAGGAGGAGGAGGAGGTGGTGGTGATGGTGGTGGAGCAGCAGGAGGAGGAGGTGGTGGTGATTGTGGTGGAGCAGGAGGAGAAGGTGGTGGTGATGATGGTGGAGCAGGAGGAGGTGGTGGTGGTGATTGTGGTGGAGCAGGAGGAGAAGGTGGTGGTGATGATGGTGGAGCAGGTGGTGGTGATGATGGTGGAGCAGGTGATGGTGATGATTGTGGAGTAGGAGGAGGAGGAGGAGGTGGTGGTGATGATGGTGGAGCAGGTGGTGATGATGATGGTGGAGTAGGAGGAGGAGGAGGAGGTGGTGGTGATGGTGGAAAAGGAGGAGGATGTGGCGGTGATACACCTCAACATACAGGGGACTCACTCACGCTAACTACTGCCCGTCCCAGGAAAGTGAGGCCCAGCGTTATACTGGATATATGAGTGTTGCGCAGTTTTGCAACACACACACACACACACACACACACACACACATACATTTTTATCCTCTTCACCAGTGATCGGCTCTTTAGCCGCTTGGGCGGTCGGTCACGTCTCTGTTACGCACTGTTGGCAAGTACTGGGCATGCACCAGCTCATGAATGTACCTGAACCTGCTCCAGTGAAAGTGCCGTCACCACACTCTCTGGCGGCTTCTTTAACCTTGAGCTGTGTCCCCTTGTGAGGCGAGCGTCTGCCAGCTCCAGGTATGGACTCTCGACTGAGTAGTGCCCTCTGAGATGTTTGTACACCTCAATTAGATCTCCCCTTGCCCGTCTGTAGTATAAGCTAGGCAAGTTCAGGCTCTCCAATCTCTCCGGGTAGCTGAGGTCCCGCAGTGCAGGCACCAGTCTGGTGGCCCTTCTTTGGACATTTTCAATCAGCTGAAAGTCCCTACCATATCTCGGGGACCAGACAGGGTGACAGTACTCCAGGTGGGGAAGCACTTCACTCTTGAAGATCGTTACGAGAGACGGACCATCTTGATATCTGAACGACCTTCCTATAAGACCTCATAACTTAGTTGCCTGATTTACCAACTTCTCGCAATGGCCCGAGAACTTCAGTTCATTGTCAACGTATACACCTCGGTCCTTTTCACATTCCGTCTCATTTAATACAGTCTCTTCGTCCCGTTGGGACACATGATTCGCCTCCTTACCGTTGGTACGTCCCAGGTGCATCCTCTTACACTTCGTGACATTGACTCTCAGCAGCCATTTCTTCGACCATTCTTGATGCTCACAGAGATCCTTCTGCACACACACACACACACACACACACACACACACACATACAGGCGGGAGTTAAGGAACACAGTTACAGTCTTAAACAGAAACTCATTTCCGTTGGAATGGTTCAACACTTCAACGACTCCACCAATGTTGGGGAATCCAATTACACGAAGGTTAAGAGTTTCTTTTGCTGTGAAATTTGATTAAATGTCAAGTAAAGGCGGATCAAGGACGCCTAAGGATAAAACTTCTATTGTTCTTGTGTAAACGTTGAGCTGAAACAGACGTTGTTTGTTTGTAATGACACTTCAAGTTCGTAAACACAACTCTTACTAGATCCGTACCTATAATTCGAGTCAATATCACACACAAGGAATTGGAGAATAAATTGTATGACTTATCATAATAAATGTTTTTGTACAATTGACTTTCTCATGTAATCACCAGCTGGAAATATCTGCTCATTTGAGAGGGGTTTTTTTTAAGTTAAGGAAAGTCAGCAATAATTGTATCAAAATAACGAGGGAAAGTGGCGAGAAGGTCCGGAACTTAGATGAATGTGAAGAGATACGCCAAGGTAAGAGCTATAGAGACTCAGAGTCACCAAGCAGGTCAGAACACAGAGGTGGTGAGATAATATTGGTTAAAAAACAACTTCATAATTGTCATAATCACCGCTTGTGTTGAGGCCTCAGCCCACCAGCCAACTCTGTTATTAAAGTTTAGATAAAGTTAAAGCTTCTGTTAGAATCGTGTGGAATTTTGTAATTAAAATTGGGCATTAAAATTCATGTTATATGAGCGGTGTGGTTCATGGTTTAGCCCACGTTAATTAAAAGTTAACAATTAATTAAAAGATGCTACGTAAAGCTGAATTTAATCTTGCATACTGAACACCCAAATTACTACCAGATTTTGTGCATTTAATCGCTAACAAATTGTATTTTCTCGTCATCCCTGCGTGGGCAACGAAGATTTCAATAAACAAAACAAAAAATAATCCGAAAAGAGCGATGAATCTGCGAGCCATCTTTTGAGTGTGATTAAATGTACTCCCCCACCCCCTGATTTCCTCGTGCCAAATCCAAATAAAACTGAAATTGAAAAGGCAAACTCTACCCCGGAGTGAGGACGTGACTGGTGGTTGTGGTGGCTGACAGGCAAGGCAGAGGACAGGAGAAACGAGAGGTTTCCCGCCCAATGAAGAACATCAAGAGGTGACGTTGTGTAAAGCTGGTGCCAGTCAGCGTTATTGAGGCACACTCCTTCCGTCTTATTGACTGCGAAAGCTTACGAGTATACACAGCAATAAAAGTTGGACCAATATTAAAAGTTATACAGTACTTTATGGGAACGGGAGGACTTAGCACAGATGTATACTATTTTAATCATCTAAGAATATTATTTATTCCTTACCTCAAACATTACAGTTTCCTTTATCATACCAAGAAAAATGGATAAAACAACAGTATATTAATGATACAAGGACAAGATATTATTCACAAAGATTAGTTATATGTTAAAGAAACATACTGAGAGCACCAGTAATATAAAATACAAATGTTAAGGAAAACAAACTGTAAAGCTGAAAGTTAAAGACGAATTATATTAAAGAGACAGACGAGAAAATGAGAAAACAAATTTAACGCAACATTAAAATTAAAGAAAATATAATGCAAGTCAAGAAATTTAAATAAGAAAAACTCCTCTGTCCCCTCAGAAACGAGTAGTAAGAGTAGGCAAGTCATTATAATTACCTGTACTAGGCTCATGCAACGTTCTCATAAGAGCTCATGTAAAGTCCCCGCAAAATCTAATTTATCCTGAGTTGCCGAGTTGTGTGTGTGTGTGTGTGTGTGTGTGTGTGTGTGTGTGTCGGCTCAAATGACCAGGAAGAGCGTGGGTAATATTCACCAGTTAAGGAGAACGATGAAATTTAGAAAAAGTCTCTCTCTCTCTCTCTCTCTCTCTCTCTCTCTCTCTCTCTCTCTCTCTCTCTCTCTCTCTCATATCAGTAATAAGCTGGTAAAAATATGTTCGTTGCGCGTCACTATCTTCACTATTATTTCTATTGCTATCTATGGGGGTAGTGAGAGAGTGAATATGTCAATACATTATATAAACATTATTTCAGTCATGAATTATGCGTCGAGACATTGTTAATAAATTTTGTTTCCTTAATTCATTTTCACATGTACAGTATAATAATTCTGAAGTGTTTAAGGTGAAGGTTCAGTCCTCAGTTTAAGTCACACACGTGAGACGAACTTCATATCACTTATGACATATAATGAATTTATCTCTCGTATGAAGTATTTTATTCTCGGGAACCCAACAGATATATTCCCAGTGCCGTCATAAAAATCCGGACAAACCTTTCATCGCAGCGAACAATGCTATTAATAGAATTATAACTGGAATTTTGACGAAAATCTTTACTACCGTTTTCAAACACTCAAATGGATTGTGATGCTTTATAGACATCAGTCGTTTACTCAAGTAGTTTCTGTATTGCTGACAACCATAAAATGATATTAGTCAACATAATTACAAATACGAGTACAGTACAAGACTTTAACGATACGAGTAAATGGATAAGTTTAATGAAAAAAAAATGGTAAACTCCTAAGTGCCTGATCTTAACAAACAAATATTTACATGAGGAAACTTATCGTTGTCATTGTGAAAGGAAACCAGTAACAATGTTTCTTTCTTTCTATGAATATATGTACATCAGACAGATAGGTAGATACTGTAGCTAGGTAGATAGATAGTTAGTTAGAGAGATAGTTAAAAATTATTAGCATATAGATGATAAATATATACCTGAACAGAGAGAATCACTAGTTTTATAATTGCCTCATAATGGTGGAACATTTGACTCAGTTGTTGAAAGAAAAGATTAAGAAACCTTTAAGACTTTCATGTTTCTTAAGTAAAATATAATGAATTTGATGTCTATTAACTTTTCTGATTAGTTTTCACAATCTCTAAAAAATTTTACTATCCGTATTTTATCGTTCCATAATTGGCAATTAAACTCTGTTGGATGTCTTTTGCCGAAATATAATTGTGTCTTAAGTTTGACGAGAGTATTACAGAACCCGGTGGTGGTGGTGGTAGTGGAGGGAATATAACTCCTAATGCTAATAAAACGTCACCAATATTTGTTATTTTCCTTACTCGAGTTTGTCAGATGAATTATTGACCAGAAAAATTGACCCAAGAACGAATATAAAATGTTCCTTCGAAATCAGGGCGATGAGACAGTCATGATTAGGAAAACGAAATCATTGATGATGGTAAAAGGTTTCCGCATTAAGTTCATCTTCATTTGTACAAGAGGAGTGAGTAATCCTGGGGAAAGTGAATACAAGAGAATTCAGCATATACTCGTAAAAGTGTTTGGAGGAGAGGATACCTACAGTTCTGGAGTACAAGAAGTAAAAAAAACAATGTGAGATTAGCGTATTATGGGAGTGATAAATGCAATAGATGAGGCTAGTGTATTTATTATTATTATTATTATTATTATTATTATTATTATTATTATTATTTGGGGGGGGGGGTGTAAAAGACGGAAGCAAAGCGGACTGTGTTTGGGAGGCGGGAGGGCGTGATGCTCTGACTGCCGGAAGTAAGGGAGACTGGAACAGGTGAATGCATAATGTACTCTCTCCTTGGTGAAAGAAATCTAGGATGAAGTCATTGTTTGGAATTTAGTAAAACATTCAACCATTAGCTGGAAAATCCTGTTATTGATTAATAAAACAGGTGAACATGATGATTAAAGAAGAGAGTATATAATAGTGGGGTTGGTCTGCATATTATTAAAATTTATAACAGGGTTGAGAAAGGTTGAGGTGACCGAGGCAATTACCAGCTATTGTGATTTGTTTTTATGGTTATTTCCTTGTGTTATGATATTCTGTTGTTGAAAGGAGACTAGATTGGAAGAAGTACTGTATGTCCAGCAACCAGACTGGTGGGTAACAACAGACTATGACACTGGTGTTGGGACTACTGATGATTTGGCAACCTCTCTACTGTATATGTGTGTATAAAGTTTGGGTGCTTAAATAAAATTAACTAGTCATATAATTTTATAGATTTTATATAAGTATAATCGCAATTTCGAATGTTTGTCCTATATCGAAAGGAAATTAGGATAAACTTTTAATTCCATTAGCTTGCGGTCAAGTTGTCTTCGTTTCCAAGGGGACGAATATCTAGGACAAGTTTCTTAAGTCTACAAAATTATCCAAAATAGTATAGAATGGCTTTTGGCATCAGGCCTAACCTAACCAAACCTAACCTAACCTAACCATATTTTATATTAGGTGATGGAAGTACTGTATCAGCCTCCAACCATCTGAGACTCGGGGGAAATAATCACTCAAGTTTAAATCTGAATTACAAAAGGCGGACGCCATTAAACATGTCCACTAAAGATTTATACACGAGAGCGCCCTGTCAATTACTGGAAATTAATGGTATATTTCTTTATCCCAGATCCCTGGTGAATTATGGCCAACTACTCATTTGATCGCTTGTTTCACTTGTCCTCAGTTGTCTCAATCCTTGGCTAACCCAGTCTTCGTCATCCTGTCTGTCCTTCCTCCCATCACACCTGCTGCCTCCCATCGCACCTGCTGCCTCCCATCACACCTGCTGCTTCCCATCGCACCAGCTGTCTTCCATCACACCTGCTGCCTCTCATCACACCTATTGCCTCCCATCACACCTGTTGCCTCCCATCACACCTGCTGCCTCTCATCACACCTACTGCCTCCCATCACATCTGTTGCCTCCCGTCACACCTGCTGCCCCATCACACCAGCTGTCTTCCATCACACCTTCTTCCTTTCATCACACCGGCCTCCCACCACACCTGCTGCCTGTCCTCGTTCTACCAACCACAAACAACACCAGTAAAACTTTGACACATTTCACAACCCAATTTCAGGTTCCAGAAATCATACATAAAACTTAAGCTAATTGAAGCCAAGATCAAATGTCTTTATGGTATGTACAGCGTAGCAGTCGTTGCCATTACTGGATGATAATGATTGTATTCCACATACGTTATCGACTTACACATTAGCAATCATTGGAGAAGCCTTATATAATATCGGGGTAAATTACAATTGGAAGCTGATTCTGTAATTAGAGTTTAGTATTTTAATTACTTTCGGAGTTCTCATTGTGTTTAGTATTTCGTACTTCGAGAAATACACTTAAAAAATCTTGGAAATTAGCAAGTTTAGTAAGATAACACACTGAAGCGATTCGGAAAAATTCCCCTTCATGGAACATATAAAATAGTATGTCAACTTCCATAAAAATATTTCGTTTTCTCGGCCTCACTGTACTCACTCAGACCACAGCAACGTCACACACTTAATGAAGGTATTTTAAAGTTGTTATTTTCCGTTGCCTTCAGGGATAATGGACAAAATTTATCGTATGTATAAGTTTACATATATATATATATATATATATATATATATATATATATATATATATATATGCTGATAACCACCAGGAAAGAAGAAAACACGGTGGTGGTTATCAGCATATACCTAGATCACGCGCACCTACAGTGATTTACTTGCATATATATATATATATATATATATATGCGAAAAGTTTCTTAAAATAGAATATTAAGCCATGATTGACAAACGTATTAGGATCTTCAACAGGAAAAAAAAGATCTTAAGAATTTTGTCACATCTCAATCTTTCGGATTATTTGTGATCGTCTTTTACACCGGTTATCTGGCGACTGTTTCGTGGAAGAAAGCCATTTTTCATCATTATTTTAATAAGATACATATTAAAAATGTGTTCAAAATATCACGGTCAGCCTGTAAGTTTATCAGTGTCACCACCAGCCAGCGGGTTCTCGTAAAAACCCAACACACTATTTATACCCTTCAGGAGAGGAAAGGTCCCCGTCCTCCGTCGTGAGTCGCTCCTCAGTACAAACACACTGGGTTGCAAAAAATCGAGAGTAAGTATTGCCTGAGGAACGGTCGCTGTGCTGGTATCAGTAAGACATTCACCCGCCTTAATACAGAAACATATATTACAATAACGTGTGTACGACTCCAGCTACCAGGACAGGCCGTTATGTTGCCCGCTAGCTGATTGTATGTTACGACCACATTGTGTATATCCTCACGTGACTGCTAGTATGATATAAAACAACTCGCCCTAATTATGTGTATAAATTACATTCTAGTAAACAAACTACGTCTACCAACTGTCTTGAGTATTGAACTATATTGCTCTCTGTTACCAATGATGCTGTCAGTCTTACTACTCTTCGACGATTTAATTAAATTCCGAAAAAACGAACATGTTTCTTCTTTCTTCAACTGGAATTCCAGAAGCTTCTAAATTGGACAATGATTGGAAAAAAAATATTTATTTTTGTTTACGCCATTTAAAATTAGACATTCTAATGACTTCACTAATATAATAGAATCCTTCAGCCAGTATTAAAATTAGTAAATTATGAATCGCATTTATTAATAATTATCAATGAATGTGAGCTTTATTAATTATGAATCATAATGTTTCTTCCGCTGTAAACAGGTAACAGGCAGATCATCGCGGTAGTTATTAGCGTTTATATCCAATTCACCCAATCAAAGTGCGAGGGTTGGCGACCACGGCTCTCCACTCTAAAGGTTCCTGGCTATTTTTACCAATCCTGCCAGAATTTGCATCTCTCTGGGGACAAAGTTTTTAATGCCATCCATCCATCCCAGTGTCTGCCTTGACCTGGCCCTCCTACACAAAACTTTGTTTATTAATATTTCTGCTATTATCCCTCTATCCAAAATTGTTCGAGTAACCTTTCGAATTCTTTGACTTTATGTCATGGTAGTCTATAGCAAGTTCATTAAATTTTCATTTGTGACTGTACGGTTTTCTTTAATATGTTTTTTTTAATTGTGCAAGAAGAACACCTTTCGTCAGGTAGGGAGCTGGCTATATCTTCTAAAACACTGTAAAGGTGTTCTTGAGGTGTAAATTATAATTATCTTTTGTTACGCTGTTGCAAATTATAGCCGATGAAACTTTAAATTAATTTATTACACTTTCTGGTGTGGCAAACAAAATAAAACAAATCAGTGACACCTCGAATAAATCTTACTCAAATAGATATCTCGGTTTTTCAATCTATCATTTCAATTGCTAATTTCCGTCCATTTCAACCTATAGTGTCTGTTCTATCGTTTACTCATACCGGACTGCAAAATCAACGTCCTCCTGGAAACATATTTAGTCTGACCTCCATTTGACAAAAAGATACTTGTGACCTTAAATTTTACTGAAGCGTTGTGATTAATCTTAAGTGAAATATCTAAATTGTCGGAGGCATCCAGGGGACCTTTTTATCAGCATGTTATCAAGTAAGATCAAATACAGTATTTCCAACTGACGACCATATTGTGTGAAGAATCCTTAATTGCAGCAGTGGTGTGTGTGTGTGTGCGCATCAGGTCCCTCACTCACAGCGACAGGGTGCGGGTCCAGCTCCCTCCCTGTAAAGTACACACAACATTTCCATATTGGTTAGGAAACAGCGGCTGCGAATTGATGGATGATGATTTTTTAAAGTGTGAAAGTTATGACCTCTTCAAAGTTTATGGCAAGTGGGGAGACAAATTGACTCTATAGTAAAGAAATTATCTATGTTATCCGTTTTAACTTTAATATTTGTCATACGAAAAACATAATATAATAGGAATGTAACGGTGACGGGATGGTTATGTGTGTGTGTGTGTGTTTTTATCTTATTAGAGGAAACACAAAAAACATTTCAAAGTTAGAATTTTCAGAACCTATCTTATAAAAAAAAAATCAAAATACCAGAGACGAGGATTGTAGATACCGAAAGAGGACTAGTAAATAATTAATACATTGAATTGTGTTTGAGAAATTTCTTTACCTTTGTCTTCAAGAGGAGGAAGGGGGGGGGGGGCGTAGAGAAACTGGTCTCAAAGAACTCACAGTAATTGGATTAATTTTTCCTCACCTGTTCAGCCAGAATTTCTTGGGTACCGACCACGTTTTTGTCCTCAATGAGAATATGTAAGTAGTGGTGCCGGTGTCCTTAAAGAAGCCACCTGATGATACTTCTATCTTTCTAGTGGCACTTCTTTCTTTCTTTCTTTTTTCTATCTTTCTATCTTCACCTTTGAAGCGTATTGACGTCAAGAGAAGAAGACCAGACGGTGTAGCCAACTAAATTAGAACTTGACAAGTAATGCATAAAGCGGAATCATTTGGACCGAGAGAGGATTATACAACAGGAAGAATTAATTATCTTTGTACATGTGACGCCATTGAGTGAAGAGCGCGTCAGGACACTTGATTCTGGCAGTCTTTATAAGATATCCCCCGAGAATATGTAATGCTGGCACTGTTCTGGTAAGGTCATTATGGTTAATTAAATTCTTTTTTGTTGGTTTACGATGCATCGAATCGAGGAGGACTAGTCAACCCTCCCCCCCCCCTCCCCACACACACACAAGAAAAAGATGACAGTAGTATTCGGTCTAGGAGAAGAAGAGGACTTTTGTATACATAAATATGAGATAAAAATAATAAATAAATAAACGATGGGAACAGAAGCAAGCAGAAGAAAATCTGTTTACGACAAGATCTAGTATATGAAATGTCGATTCAGGGAGCAAATTATAAAGAAGAAAGAAGATTAACACTGAAGAATAATTTTGATGAAGCAACGAGGAAAGAAATTGTATATTCTTATGTAGACACTTGGTTGATCTTTTTTTTTTTTATCTCTTCATGTTTCTGTCTTTCATCCGGTTTCCTCTGTTCACTGGATTCACCTTTTTGGTTTACATTTAGACTCCCAATGGTGCTCTTTAAGATACGAGATAGCCTTTACTTTGAACCCCAGTTGGTCACCTCTTCGACTGCCAGAAGAGCTCCACTTAGCCTCAACAAAGCAGATCTTTCACTTTCCTGGATGCCATCGGGAGGACAAATGGTTGAATTTCGTACAAGTCGGTGATGTTTATCCTCGACGTGAGATCCAGGAAGTCTGAGTGGAAGGGAAAAAGAGGTAGATGAAAGATTAAAATGGCGAAGAGGAAAGGAAGATTGAGAAATAATGGCGTGGAGATATAAATGAAGAATTAAACAGAACAAAAAACATTAATTTAAAACAAAAATTAAGAAAATACGATAACATGTCCATTTTTTTCATTAATATAAACAAACTACAAGTAACAATATCTCTTTATTTACTGATATTGTGACGGTTGTTTTGTCTACTGGAAGGATATTAAGACTCGAACCCTCGATCTACTGAGTGGGACTAGGGAACGCGTGTTATATGGACTGAAAATGAAGGGAAACAACGGAGCACCTTAACTTTCGTCTTTATTTAAGACATCTTCAGAGGCAACTGGATTACATGCACAGAGAGAGGCTTAAATATACAAGGTGCCCTTAATAAACACGAGGTCAGGTCATAATTATGTCATCCACTAATCCCCACACCAACACCAACACACACGTAGAGGAGCTTAAGAGAAGGGGGCGACGTGACTAGTCAGGTCAGGTCAGGGCACTGCTTTCAGATGCTGTTCTGATATTGTACTTATGTTATTTGATTCTGAGCTGCAGTTTTTTTCCTGTCTGTCCTACATAATTACAATTACATTTGCTACATGGAATACAATAAACACTTCCATTTACATTCAAACTTGGGCTATTTCTTATTAACAAGTTTTAATGTAAATGGAAGACAGGAAAAACACTACAGCTCAGAATCAGATAACATAAGTACAATATCAGAACAGCATCTTAAAGCAGTGCCTTGTTCGTTCATGTTAGGAATAATAATCATCCCATTGCTTGGGAAAAAAGCTTGGAAGTCTTCAAATCATCTTGTCACAGAAAGACTTCTGGTTGAAGCTCGTTTGATTAAGGAATTAAAATCAATAAACCTTAGTGATGGTCAGCTCAAAACTGATAATATGTTACATAAATTCATTTGTTAGTGGCCCAAGGTTAAAAATGCTTTGAAAACCTTGGATCTAGATGTAGGATAGTTATTTAGTGGGTCCCTTATTTTTGACCTGACCTGACTAGTCACGTCGCCCCCTTCTCTTAAGCTCCTCTACGTGTGTGTTGGTGTTGGTGTGGGGATTAGTGGATGACATCATTATGACCTGACCTCGTGTTTATTAAGGGCACCCTGTATATTTAAGCCTCTCTCTGTCCATGTAATCCAGTTGCCTCTGAAGATGTCTTAAATAAAGACGAAAGCTAAGGTGCTCCGTTGTTTCCCTTTTCCCGTGTGATTTTATCAAGATTTATCTTATCCACGTTTTCATTGTGGATCTACATGAAATATATATATATACATATATATATATACTCCTTTACACTAATTCCTTCCTAGGGTAAATGTTTAAGATATAATTTGTTTATTTATTTTTATTTTTTTAACAGGGATTAGCCCACCCAGGCACAGGTCACTGCCCACATCGGGACCTTGGGGGCGAAAATGAAATAATAATAATAACACTAATAATTCAGATAAGTAAAATTTATAATAAAAAATACAAAAATAATAATGATAATAACTATAATAATAACAACACTGCAATAATAATAATAATAAAGAATCATAAAGAAATAAAAAAAATAAAAAAAAGATCAAGAGTGAGAAACAATATACGGTATGTTGTGTTGTGAATGGTAAGAGAGACAATTGACACCCTGCAATTGTGTGTAAATGAGGCAAAAAGTCAGATCAGTAACCTGGTACTTGGTCACAATTTTTGTGATGCCATATGACAGCAGGGTCTACCATTAGACAATACATTATGCTTCAATGTCTTCCCAGGCGGTAGTACCTCCCTGTTTGGTAGCTGCCTACTACCTGCTACAAATATACAATACAGGTATAAGTCACCTCCTGTGTCTTACTTTTCTTCATTTTCACATTACCTCTTCCTCAGGGACTGTATACCAAGGGGTCGCTGTTACCTCCCTGGGTGTCGGGTCGTGGGGATGATGATGTGAGAGGAGGGATGGGCAGGGGTAAACAAAGCCTATTGTTTACTTGATAATGAAAGACCTATTGTTCTCGTCGAAACATTTTAACCCCAATGGTGCTTTACTTATATTAGTTCCCGACTGACGTAGAGAGAGGGATAAAGGGAAGAATGGGGCTTTACTTATTTAGAGATTAATGATGGTTTTGTGAATATGAATGAGCTCTTTTTAGTTCTGTTTGGTGCTCTCTGTGTTCCTTGTGTGTGTGTGTAATGTATAAGAACATAAGAAAATAAGGAGTCTGCAATAGGCCGGTTGGCCTGTGCATGGCAGCTCCTGTCGAGAGTTACTACCACTCTCTATCATTCATGAATCTATCTAGCCTCCTTTGGAAACTTTCCAGAGTTTCCGCACTTACTACAAAGTTGCTAAACTTGTTCCACTCGTCCACCACCCTATTTGTGAACCAGTTTCTTCCTATCTCCCTCCTATAATCGGCTTCAACGTTTTATTTTTGTGCATCAGTTTTTGGACATAAGAAAACGCCGTCCCAATTCATATTTTGTTTTACGACCTGAAGGCTGTGTGTTTCTTGATCAATTATTTTGTGAATAAAGCATTTACATATCCTCGCTTTCTAAACACGATGCCTGAAGCCTTTTTGTTAACACTTATAGGATTTACTGTACATTGCTTTACCTCTCATTCGTCAAACAAATATGATTTTCATCGTTGCTCTGTAAATCACTTAATATTGCGGTACTTAAAAATGGATATACATCATATTGCAATTTCATTCGCATCCAATCCCCTCTCAGGTGGGTTTACTGCCACGTTGTTTATCTGACGTAACGATGTAGCTCTATATATTGATGCATTAATTATGCTGTGAAATAAAATTTGGCATCTCATTTGCAATAAACCCTTTTAATGATCATTGATCCTCTTCCCCCTTCCACAAATTTGAAACTTTAGCCAAATTTTATATTCATGCAAGAGTAAGCTCATTTTAGCTAATCCTTTTCTGTTCATACACAAATAAATAATTCCGTATTAAATTGTGTATGTTTGTTTAGCCACACACTGTAAAATATAAAGAACAGGCTGGTACTTGGATCATTGGGACTAAGAGTGAAGTAAGAGGGAAAAAGCGCCTTATGGCAGTAAGTTACAACTGCGTAGGAAATAAAACGCAAAGATAATTTTGATTAGGAAATTAATTTACACACAGCTTAAGACAACAGCTGTGTTAATTGTTTGGTTCAACGGAGTCAGTAGTGTAAGGTGATGTTATCAAATCTAAGTGATGGTATAGGTCCATAAGTAATACGGTCATGGAAACTGTACCACTACGGCGCTCCACCACGTGTCTCACAGGACTAAAGTAAATAATAACGCCTACTCACCAAATATCCCAGATTGATTTTGGTGATGTATTGTTTCATCTGATTATTCCCTGTTTAATTCAAATGAGGGACGGAGGCCACATGAATAATGTATCGGCTGTATTGTCAGAAAATATTTAATCATTTTGGGGGAGATCAAAACACAATTTTTTTTATTTAGAGGGGTGTTTATATTATCAGTGAGCCAACATACACGAGGGACTGTTGCATTTTTCAAAATGCATTTTCCCTACAGAATAATACAAACGTCAATTATACGGCTCCGCGTTGCAGTCATGGAGAATTTTCAATAAAACCTTTAAACAAGCTGCAAAAAATAAAATAAAACAATTCATATTTGATAGGCGCTGAGTATTAACGGGCCAGTGTGTGATGAGGGTAAGATTTTCACTTCTAAACGGCAGGAATAATATATCGTGTATCGTATCACGGTTGTGTATTTCGTAACCCAAAAGACATACCAGCAGGATCCCAGTCAGCCTCACCACTTCACTGTGTTGACAGGAACTTGTATCTCTTGTTTTTTTACATGTTTTCGTGTTTTATAATATTTGACACTTATGCAAAGGAAACTTGTGTGATATTTTATTGTGATTTATATTACTGAAGGATATATCTATACCATGCTTTGACAGTGATGTGTAGTGGATCAATGTTGAGTAGCATACCTTCATCCTCCCAGGAATGGCATGTCACAAGTCAGACAATGTTACACCACATATTAGACAGTACAGCATCATACAACCAGCAGTGTTAGGCCACACGTCAAAGCAACTATGCATAGTGAGACACTGAGGTATTGCCGGGTCAAATACCATGCAGTACTGACTTACGTGCCATCCAACGTTGCATTACACAATAGGCAGCGCAACGACCGACATCTGGCAGTCAGTTCTACGTCGTGTGTCAGTCAAAGCTACGTTCCTTGACTGGGAATAATGAGTCCTACATCAAGCAACTTGTCTCATAACGCCAAGTTGCGGATATACAAGACTTACAAAACAAATATCACGATGAGTCACTGAGATCATTCACAGGGTCAACATGTTGTAATATATCGATCACGTGGCTCAAAAGCTTAGTTCGTATACATCTAACATTCACCTCACCGACTCTTTGTTCGTCCCTACCAGATGGTCAGCTTAGTGGTCTATTGTTTAAACTTTAACCCCTAGTCTTGCATATCTGCCTGTTGGGTGCCTCTCGGTCTCCTGCCGTCTAGCAATCAGGTCAGTTTGGGTCTGGTCTTCCCTTTAACTTTGGTGATGAGCGATGAGAGCCGTACACCCTCACTGCTGAAACTAATTAACCTCCATAATCTGGCCGAGCATAAACCTGGAAAAAATTAATAATAACTTTACCGAAGGCTTATACTAATATACACAATAGTTTAATACGAAGCTTTGAAAATCAACGTTAAGATTAATGGTTGGTGTTGTACCCAGCGTATACAAATTAAGGTTTTACGGAAGTGTCTGTAGATATTTTAACTCTTACCTGTCACGTTTATGTTGGTCTTGTATCATTCTCTTCCATTCCCTCTTTCTCGAGGTCTTTGTATTCCTTAAAACACCCATCTCTAAAACTAAGAAGCAACAAAACAGAAAATGCGGGAAGGAGAGAGAGAGAGAAAGAGACAAGTAGTGTGTGATGGATATATGACGTATAGTTGGGATATTTTACCTCGTACGTAATAACCTATGAGAACACAATTTAGAGCTGGTCCAGAAAATGTCAAAACTCATATGTGTGTCTTACATCTGCCTTCTCAGTGTCGTGCTCAGTAGCTGTTGTCAGGAGCTGTTTTACATCTTCGTCGTCCAGGATGAGGAAAGTTTCATGATGACTTTCCTGAAGACGGAGAAACAAAGGATAAATTGTTGTGCTGTGTTGAACTTATCTGATGGGACCAACCTCTCCTGCTCTTGATGATAAAGCCTTTGTTATAGATCTTGACACAACCCGTCGCGTTAAAAGAATGTCTCTCTCTCTCTCTCTCTCTCTCTCTCTCTCTCTCTCTCTATACAGTATATTGATTTCCATTCCCTCACACAGGCATTTTATCTCTATCCACGAAGTCGACACTTTTTCCTACATTTCTTGAGATGATGCAGTAGTACTTTACATACATACATACATACATACATACAAACAAACTCCCACGTAGCCACAGATACACTCATACACACATACCCACAGATTCTTACACAGACAAGCTCGGAGGTCAACTACGCGTAAAACAACTTACCCTGTTGTCCCCAAATTGTCCTATATATGCATCTAATATACTATAGGACTAGGCGTGTGTGTGTGTGTGTGTCTGTTCTGGGCAGCCGAAACTGCACAATCGTTTTTCATTAAACTTGGTGGAAAAATCGCAAAAAATTCGTAGAGTGGAACATACCTGGTCCCATATCGATGGTTTCTTTAGGAAGCCATTACATAACCATTTTATTTACGCTGGAAAACGATGCAAGTCTACGGACTTGGCGCACCCTCGTTCGCCATATGCTGTCAGCCCACGATTGCAGTTATCGTACGGCTCCCTCCTCCTCCTCCCCCCACTTTTTTTCTTAGCCTACTTTTTTTTTAATGTTGTTTGGATTAGTAAAGGAAGGAAGATGAATAAATAGAAGAATAAAGAAGGGGAAACAGAAAATAGTTAGAGATAACAGGTGGAGGGAGGGGAGCTGAGTTTCATCATGCGTCTGGATGCGCAGTTTCAACGTTACCAGACGACCTTACAGCTACAGTGTATACTTATTCCTGTGGGTGACTGTACATGGAAAAGGAGAAGAGATAAAAAGATAATAACAGGAATGCATGGAGAAGATGCCTACAATAGATACAGGGTGAATATAGACAGTGAAACAGACAGGAGGTTGACAAAAATAGACAGATTCATACATGCACAAAAAGACAATATGGCAACTAACATGACAGACAGACAGCTGACTGACTGGTTCACATTAGACAAACAGGCAGACACACGCCAACAACGCAGACGAACAGACAGTTGGGATGGCCATAGACAGGACGGACAGACTTGAGACAGATGAGAAGGCATTTATAAACAAGAATAACACCAAATTGACCATAGCTGCGTCAGTGAGGGTAGGAGGTCTTACATCCACCAACGTAAATAATAAGACGCATTGAAAACTAACACCCTCGTGTGGAAAGAACATGGATGGTCGGTCAGTCATGTGAGATGGGCCTAAAACTGACAACGTAGATGATGACTATGATGACTTAACACAGGTGATGACTTGAGCAGATGGTGACTACTAACCAGAGTCAAGGTCACTTCTCTTCATAATATAATTTATCTTTGAATGATCATCGGTGATTCATAATAATTTTTTTTTTATAATTTTAACCTCTCCTTATGGCGCCATATTTCTGTTACTAATTATTCTCACCTTTATTCTATTCCTTCTTATATTATATTAGATTATAACAACCACGACCATGATTATAACAACCACGACCATGATTATAACAACTACGAATATGATTATAACAACCACGAATATAATTATAACAACCACGACCATGATTATAACACTCACGACCATGATTATTACAACCACGTCTATGATTATAACAACCACGACTATGATCATAACCACGACCATGATTATAACAACCGCGACCATGATTATAACAGCCACTACCATCTGGAAAACGATGTCGCTGTACTCTATCAGCTGGACAGCGGTTGCGCGCTAGCCGAAGCACGAGCGTTCTAACTTTCACAACTCGGTAAACTGTACCATCGGACTCGCCACCGGGTACGAAGGGCCCACGATCACTAGTCATTACTGTTTATTTATAAATTACATGGATACGATGGTCGACCAGCAGCATGAGAGGGTCTTAGCTTCTGTTAGATTGAAGGAGATAAAACGTGAGCAGTTCTGGCAACACCTCTCCTCCTTTACCACCTTACTGGAGTTCTCTAGGGGTTATGTAATGACTCTTGGTATAAAACTCTCCGGCCATGGGGTGTGATCTAAACGATGTTGATCCCCTGATGGTCTGTGTTCACTGTGAGGTATTAGGTTAAGTGCAGTGGTGATTTTGTGGAATAAAGCTGTGTGACCTTACCCATAAGTATACTTGTTTAATACTTCGTGGTAGCATGTTGTATTTGTTACTGCAGGTGATGTACTTTCTGGGGAATAAAACGACGCCATTCTTGCCCGCTTGTGTACCTCTTATTATTATTATTACTAAATGTCCTTCTCTGTTAGTGTTTTGTTCTTAATTTGCATATGTACTCTCGTATGTCCTTTTGTTCTTAACTTAATAAAACATTAAAATAATTTGTCTGGCTCTGGGTCCTGAAGTTTTCCAGCACTAATACATGAGTAATCGATTAATTTTCCTGCAAAAATCGATTTCCGTATAATATATCACTAAATAACTGTATTTTTTTCTCTAACTTAAGGCAAAATCTTCAACGATTCTGTGTCTCCTCCTCCCGAGTCAGAAAAAACTATCAACACCGATGTAAGTTTGTCGTAACCCTGTGAGTACTGCACCACACAACTGTACACCTACTGAGTTCCACTTTTTGGTTATTGCCAGGAACTGTAATGATAATAACACAGGCAACCTATAATTAGTTAAATAATATGTATCATATCGTTCCTCGTATATCAGTGATCTTCCATCCCATCGTAAATTTTCCTTTACATGCACTTAACTCCTGGTGTCATCCAGAGATAGCCAGACTGTTGTTGTTTTTTACTCTTTTTTTTTTACATGAATTTCAGTATATATTCTTGCTATGCCTGACACACACAGTGTATTAACCTCCTCCTCCTTCACCCGCCAGTCTAGGTGAAATCAAGTCACGCTTTGTTACCCGTTTCTGAGCAGCTAACAATGCTCTATACATTGAACTACAGTTTCCTGTAGTGGATATTTTCATGTGATGTTAAGGTTTGTTTACATCAAGAGACTTTGGCAGAAAGTGTGGACATAAATCGGGCAGCTCTAATTTCTTGGCATGTTAGAGAGGAACCTAACCTAACCTAACATATACACCAGACCATTGGCACCGCAAGAGAACAGTCAACCATTAAAAAATAAGATAAAATAAAGAAAATGCAGGAGAGCGTCCAGACCACCAGCCATCCCAATACGGTCGACTGTGTGTTTTACTCACGGGTCTCGCAATGATGACGTTACGTGTTTACGTTGTGAAACTCTCCTATAAGGAATATCAAATAATGAAATATAACTTATATAATTATAGTATTGTGTAGACAGAGGACAAGATCGGTTCGCTCTGAGAGACAACTCAACCTTATCTCCTGTTCCGTATATTAGAAGTGCGGATTTTCTTATATTTAGTTGCTATTTAACTTCGTGTATTCATAATATATCATATTTTCCTGCAGAAGATTAAATGGGTTAAATAAATCTTTAATAATTTTCCAGGCAAGAACCACGATGTTATACGAGCGATGTTCTGTCTCGCCTTGGCTGTACTGTATACTCGTATACTCGAGAAGTTTCGAATCACGCTGAAGCATATTCGAAACAATGGACTTGTATTTATTTTGTTTTATGTGTCAGCTGGACCAAAAATATGTTACAGAGTATCTTTTTCATATGTAGCTCCTATAATACTGTGCAATATGATTTGGATGTATATAACCTTAACGACCAGGTATGGACTGCGTTCGGGCGTGTTCACAAAGCTCGAAACAGTGATAAACTTTAGATCTTGTTTGGTATTGTCGGCCTGTCGGCCGTGCTGAAGAGTGAGGACTCATTTATGAGTGTACCATAGTAGAGTAAAGGTCTAACAGGGAAGTGAGAAGTGATCCGCGGAGACTCTTGCTAAGATGGAAGAGAAAAAAGATCCTTCCGAGGTACCAGTGACAATTCCAACTTTGTGTTAAGGCCAACGAGGAGATTTGTGACAACTGAGGAAGTTTCAAGCGACCACTTGTCTGTGTCGAGTCAGCCGTCGCCTGCCTCACTAACACCCACATCCAGGTAATCACTGTTCTATTATTTATCTTGGTGATAACGTCTCCAAAACCTTTCTCATTTGAGACAAAAGTGGAGAATCTGAAAGAATGGGAAGCAATATGAATAAGGAGTAGGGTAGCTGAAGTAAATTTCGCTGTATATACGCCTAATGTTTACTTCTGATTCGCATGAACTTCGCATGATCGTGCTCGGCCAATCAGCAGACATCATTTTGTCACGTGATAGATCATTACATGTGCAAGTATTTGTTATGGAAATCCTCAAACACAGTACATTATGGTTTTGTTGTTTTGTGGGTATTCTACTTCACTGTGGGAAAACCTTCAACGTATTTTGAACAAATTCATTGCTACTATTGACATTTTCAAGGCTCGTATAAAGGTCAGGGTACCTTAGGTTTCGTTCGGTCATTTTTTTACATTTCCCTCTAATTGAAAGCCTTGCCCACTTTGTAGAATGAAAATCGTAGATAGTGGGAGTGGGTATATCTCCAAAGCTATTCATTTCCGCTTATAGACTCTGCCACCCTCCCACTTCACACGTCATATTTGCTCGTCTCTCTTGACAATGTTTCACGGCAACTGATAGACCCCACTCGCAAAGTGACGAAACCTTTCCCTGCCAGGAGAATGACTGACCTTCCTTTCCGTACGAGCCTACCTAACCAAATATAACCAGACCTAAGCTACATAAACCTGACTTCAAATAACAACAATGATAATAATAGAGTATTATATAAGAGCAGTCGCCTGGGTTATCGAGCCACCGACGTAAAAATCTTTATACAAGAAGACTTCTTTTTTAAATCAAGGCTAAAGCAATCGGGTGGTAGAATTGCACATTCATAATAAGAAACAGATCAATATCTCAAACATAGTTGCTTAAAAAGGGAAGGAAAAAAACACAAACTATTTTTTCTTTCAACAGATGATCAATTTTGTTCATTAAGGGGAGGTGGAGGGGCAAGGGGCTGTGGCCAGGAGTGTAATGTAATTCCAAATTGAATTCACTGACCAGGAAAACCCGCAATTCAGTACCAAATGTGATTAAATTCTGTACTGTAATTGATGCCCCCCTAAAAAGAAAACAACTTTGCTCGTGCATGTTGAATAGATTTTCAGTGAATGAGAAAAAATTGTACCAAATGTCATCATTGACTGTGTACAAATTGGCACTGGTTTTAGGAATGACTAAATTTCAGGCATGATTTCAGGAGTGAATGTGAGTGACGACGCATTGTGAACTATAACAGTGGCAGTGAGGTGATCCATGAAACTGTTTATGGGGTTTGGGGAATTTTGGTGTGAGTTCTGAACACAATAGTTGGTAATTATATAGACGGTGAATGAGCTGTTTTGGAACTGGCTTCAACATATTTGATCTCAAAGCTACAGCAGTGTGGCTTAGCAAACTCACATGTTGACAATAACCATTTTACAGGTTAGAGATTAGTTGTATATTTGTACAGTATTAGCAGGGACTGCGTGAGTGTGTACGAATGATAATAATATTAATAATTAACAGTTTATTAAGATAACATGACAGCCCGAAGGCTGGAAATATACAATGAACAGAGATGTTAAGTTACAAATGGTGAAATCAGGGTCTAAGGCAATGGTTCTCAACCTTGTTTGCCCCATAAACCCCTTTCACCATATGTCAGAATGTAATTCCCCCTCCTTTCCAAGATTGTCTGCCTCAAAAAGTACATTCCAAATAATATGCATATAATACTGAAAATCCTTTATTCTTTCCATATTAGTATCAGTTTCCCCCCCCCTGAAAACCTGTGGGGTGGAAATTCCCCCCCCCCCCCCCCGGTTGAGAACCCCTGGTCTAAGGGTTGTCGACCTGACCTGGCCAACAATCGCAAGTGAATACGACATTCATGTCTCATTCAGTCCATGACTAAACTGGGACTAAAATTGGCACAGACCCATGATTGGGCATTTTTAGTATCTGCAATTATTTAAAATTTGTATAATTGTGAGACTTTTAACAAGGTGTATGTATTCATGCCTTCTTCTTATGTAGTATATATACAAGCGATTGTGGGCCCTTCGTGCCCGGTGGCGAGTCCGGTGGTACAGTTTACCGAGGCGTGAAAGTTCGAACGCTCGTGCTTGACTAGAGCGCAACCGCCGTCTGGCTGACAGCGTACAGCGACATCTTTTTCCAGATGGTCCTGGTTGTTATAATCATGGTCCTGGTTGTTATAATCATGGTCGTGGTTGTTATAATCATGGTCCTGGTTGTTATAATCATGGTCGTGGTTGTTATAATCATGGTCGTGGTTGCTATAATCATGGTCGTGGTTGTTATAATCATGGTCGTGGTTGTTATAATCATGGTCGTGGTTGTTATAATCATGGTCGTGGTTGATATAATCATGGTCGTGGTAGTTATAATCATGGTCGTGGTTGTTATAATCATGGTCCTGGTTGTTATAATCATGGTCCTGGTTGTTATAATCATGGTCCTGGTTGTTGTAATCATGGTCGTGGTTGTTATAATCATGGTCGTGGTTGTTATAATCATGGTCGTGGTTGTTATAATCATGGTCCTGGTTGTTATAATCATGGTCGTGGTTGTTATAATCATGGTCCTGGTTGTTATAATCATGGTCGTGGTTGCTATAATCATGGTCGTGGTTGTTATAATCATGGTCGTGGTTGTTATAATCATGGTCGTGGTTGTTATAATCATGGTCGTGGTTGATATAATCATGGTCGTGGTAGTTATAATCATGGTCGTGGTTGTTATAATCATGGTCCTGGTTGTTATATTCATGGTCCTGGTTGTTATAATCATGGTCCTGGTTGTTATAATCATGGTCGTGGTTGTTATAATCATGGTCGTGGTTGTTATAATCATGGTCGTGGTTGTTATAATCATGGTCCTGGTTGTTATAATCATGGTCGTGGTTGTTATAATCATGGTCCTGGTTGTTATAATCATGGTCGTGGTTGTTATAATCATGGTCGTGGTTGTTATAATCATGGTCGTGGTTATTATATTCATGATCATGGTCGCTATAACCATGGTCGTGGTTGTTGTAATCATGGTCGTGGTTGTTACATTAAGGGTCGTACCTGAGACTAACACAGGTAGAATATACCCCAGACCTTGTCTTTAATCTCAATAAACCCAGATTAACCTCACCTAATCAACAGGATAAGAGACCATTAGGATTGTACCACCAATACCGATACAATTCACACTGGATTAATAACAAAATATTTAATCACATTTCCAATAGCTAATGTCTTACGGATATCTTATCAAGTTGTGAATCTTACATGTCTATATAATTGTTTTATTTTTACTAATATATACAGTTCGTTGCTCATTGTACTGAATGGTATTGTATGGTATTGTACTGTAGACTTGCATGTTTAATTAAGGTGCGCCAAGTCCGTAGACTTCCATCGTTTTTCATCGTAAATAAAATGGTTAATTAATGCCTTCCTAAAGAAACCATTGACATGGGACCAGGTTTGTTCCACTCAACGAATTTTTTGAGATTTTTCCGCCATGTTTGATGAAAAACGATTGTGTCCTCATGTGCTGAGAAAAAGTATGCATACGACCCCCCTAGATGAGACATGCTCTAATAACTGCATCTCGCACCTGCAACATGCTTAAAGCAGCATTTCCGTCCTCCAACTTCCGGCTTCCCTTCTCTCTCCCGCTGACACTCGACCCCCAAAAAGAAGACAGCACTGTCCTCATGTGCTGAGAGAACAACTTAGAACCACCTTCAAATCTGCACGATTCCAACTCGCAAGCCAGCAAACTCCGCTTCTTGCCCAGTCCTTGAACTAGAGAACTTGTGTAAAAAAATTAAAACCGACCCAAACCAAGCACGCGCCCCTTTTGCCTGGCCCTTGAGCTTAGAGAACCAATGTCAAAAATACTACTCAACCCAAATCGAGAGCTCTCACGTCTGTGTTTCCGGTCACTACAACGATCGACTCAATCCACGTCTCCGAACCTCATGCTGGCAGACCAACCATCTGACAACGCACCAGTGCATATTACTGAGGTCCTGGCCATTACAACCGTACTCACAATCCCGCTCATGACAGCAACCACAACTCAATGCACATTTCTGACCTAGACATCTCTCCAATTTTCTCTGCCCTACTCACGACTCCTCCAACTCCCTTATTCCTAGTCTCTGCTATGCTTGCTAGCTTCAACCTAGGCTGCCTGTCTACTTCTCGTCATCATGCCCGACTGTGGTGGGGGCCCCTCGTCTTCATTTTCAGGTTCATCCATCACCGGGTCACCCGTGTGCCTTAGGGGTGGAGCAGCCTTCAAGTTGCTCCGGTTTTTCACTCTCCGGCCAGGTCTTCTTCCCCACTTAGCTCAATGCCATCTCGTGTCAAACCAATGATTTTGGAGCTTACACCGGCCTATTTTTGCATTGTTCCTCAACAAAACCCCCTGGCCTACTTCCCAGTTACTCTCTTGGGCTTTCTCCTCTAGTTTCCTTTGGTTTATTTCCTTGCGTCTCCGCACATTGATCTCCACGGCCTCCTGCAATCTCTGTTGCCGGTCTCTGATCACCATCACCCACTAATCTACCGGCTCTGGGTCTACCTCCGGCCTAAGGTCAAGCGGCAGGTTTGGTTCTCTCCCGTAAAACAACAGGAATGGGGAAAACCCTGTCGTGGCATGCGGAGTCGCGTTGTATTGTAACACCACTGCCTGCAGATGCTCGGGCCGCTTATTCTTTTCCTCCTCCTCTAACGTGGCTAGCAGACCGAGCAGGGTTCTATTGAACCTTTCCACCATACCATTTCCCTGCGGGTGGTATGCCGATGTCTTGATTTTCTTCACCCCAAAGGTGGCACAAATTTGTCGGACCAGTGCACTGCCAAAATTTTTGCCCTGGTCGGTCAGCCAATTGCTCAGGGGCACCCACTGCCAGGAAGATTTGATTCACCAGGACCTTTGCTTTCGTCGAGGCTTTCTGGTCTTTGGTGGGAAAGGCCCAAGTGTATCGACTGTATATGTCAATCATTATCATGACATTCTCCATTCCTTGCCGCTTGTCCAGCAAGGTGAAATCTGCGGCCAGCGTCTCTAATGGTTTGGTAGCTTCAATCGTCCCTAAATGCAGCTGGGGTTTTGGGACTTCATCTTTTGCCACGCCACACCTGTCGCAGCTGGCTATGTAGTCCCGCACCGTTTCTCCCATACCTGGCCAGAAACCTTGCTCCTGCACCAGCGACAGAGTACAATCTCGCCCCTGGTGCCCAAACTCCACGTCTCTCGAGGGAGTGCAAATTAAGATGCTTTAACCTGTCTCTATACTCAAGGTTCCTAATGCCCGGGATTAGTCTTGTCATTCTCCTCTGAATTCTTTCCAAGGATTCTATATCCATTCTGTAATACGGTGACCAGAACTGAACTGCGTAATCCAGGTGTGGTCTCACAAGAGCAAGATACAGTTTTAGGATGACCTCGCTAGTCTTAAACTAACACTCCTTTGTATGAACTCAAGTACTTTATTAGTCTTGTTACGAGCAAAAACACATTGTTTACTTGGCTTAAGGTTCCTACTTATTATTACTCCTAAATCTCTCTCGCAGTCGGATTTCTCTATGGCATCTTTGTTCATCTGGTATCTGGTTTCCCTGTTTACATCTCCTATACTGAGTACCTTACATTTGTCCACGTTGAATTTCATCGGTCATTTTTCAGACCATTCGAAAAATTTGTTTAGATCTTCCTGTAGTTTTGTGGAGTCCTCGTCAGATTTAATAACACGTCCTATTTTAGTGTCATCAGCAAATTTGCTTATGTTGCTGTCTATGCCGATATCTGTGTCGTTTATGTATATAATAAATAATAATGGTCCAAGTACTGAGCCTTGGGGAACTCCACTTGTGACGTTGCTCCAATGGGACTTTGTGCCATTAATGCTCACTCGCTGTTTCCTGTCCTGTAACCACGCCCTAATCCATTTAAGGATATTACCTTTGATGCCATGTGCGTCTACCTTTCTAATTAGTCTTTTGTGGGGGACTCTGTCGAAGGCTTTGCTAAAGTCGAGATATACCACATCATAATTGTGCCCCTCGTCCACCGATTCGAAAACTGATGAAAAGAATGTTAATAGATTAGTTAGACATGAACGTCCGCTTGTGAAGCCATGCTGGGAATCATTGATCAATCGGTGCTTCTCCAGGTGATTTCGAATAGAGTTTGAAATGATTGCTTCCAGTAATTTGCCTACTATTGATGTTACACTGATTGGGCGGTAGTTAGAGGATAGTGATCTATCCCCCTTCTTGAAAATCGGTATTACATTCGCTACCCTCCAGGATTCTGGTACTACACCTGTTTTTAAGGACATGTTAAACAACTTTGCTAAGGGCATACTAAGCTCTTCCTTACATTCCTTTAATACTCTGGCAAATATCTCATCAGGACCCGGTGACTTATTAGGCTTTAGTTTGTCTATTTGCTTACTAACATCGTTACGAGTCGCTACTATCTCGGCTTCACAATAAGGTGAGCCACCCAGAATTAATGTTTGATGTAGATTAAATTAATTTAGAACTGTACACCGTAAGTAAAAGTTAAAAGACTAAAAGTGTTGAGATGGGAAGGGGATTCTTGCCAGTATTCCCCTACTACATGTTAATATTTTAGATAAAGTGTGACGCACAGCTCATCAATGGACAGTGACATTCAAGCTCATCGAGCGCCAGGGGAGGGGGGGGGGGGGTAGTCAGTGGTTATTCCATCTGTTTGTTTTCTTGCTTGTTCAGGCGACATCTCAGGCATATTTTGAGCTGAGACGCTGAAGTAAGTATACTATATTGAGCCAGTAATTTGGCTTTTTTTTTTATACTCGTGTTTGTACAAGGCGTTATAGAGGGGTGTACACTCGCCAACAAAATTTCTGTCGCCTCTCCTGCCACATCATGAATCCAGATGTTCAGAGACCTCTGAGGTTGCTAAGATCCACTGACATTTGGGGGGTGGGGGGGGCTGTTGTCCTAGACCAGTGTTCCGCTAGTGTATTCTCATATCTCTGTTAGGCTCCAAATACCCATCTGGTTCTCCCGTTGCTTCACGTAACATAGCATCACGCATCAGCAATACGTCCATCCTCAGTGTCGCTCGCCGTCATCCTCTGCTCACCCATGCACAATGCTGCTTCCTGAATATTCATCTTCTTCATTTCTTGTGCATCCTTCATCCTACTTTATTTCCTCCTCTCTCTCGTACAATCTACCAATGAAATATACTCCAGTTTTGCCAATCTTGCTGGCTATATAGAGTTGCTCAATCCCTGCTCGTCTCTAGAATGGAGTTCCTGGTTCAATGACTTATTCATCTCCGCCCAGCTCGCTGTGAAGCCATTCTATACATTGACGATTTCCCAGTGTCAGTTGTTGTTGTGTGCAGAACTCTTAAGTATTTTTCATGTTATGATAAGCCTCAGTTTCTGTATCACTGGTTTAAAACAGGTGACCTTACACACTAGTTAATCCAGTCGAGTGAATATACTGGTCTTCAGGAGCATCTTTACTGATTTGGTCGAGGAGTTCCTAATGTCTAAACTGTGTTCAGTAAAGGTTTCAAAATGACTTACGTACAGTAATTGTTTATGACAAGAGGTCAATCATATTTTTGTCAGAACTGTTACTTATTATGAAATATATACGAAATAACTCGGCGACGAACTCTGGGAAAATGATGTTCGTGGTGTGACAGACAGTACGTGATAATGTAGCAGACAATAACTGTCTCAAGTAGTGGCGTGGGGACTATAACTGTCTCCTGGACTAGTGACAAAGTAGCTGTCTCGTGTTTAGTTTTGACAGCAACTGCCATATGTGGTAAGTGGTACAGCTCGTAAATAAGTGTTGGTGTTAGGAGCACAGGTGATGTTAGTAGTCTAAAGGAACGTTACTCTACAGCTGGCTCACTCCTTGTTCACTCAGGTTCAGAGTCCTCCCACCCCACCCCACCCATACACATGTGAGGCGGTAATTATTTTGTGATACAGTGATGGTGTTATAAGAGTTTTAGGTACAGTGTTTGTGAAGGAACCTTTGTTGATGAAGTAGATGTGCATTTTAGTCGCTAATTCAGGGTAGTGCTAGAATAAGAACTGTTTACGTTCAACACTGATAATCCTCATTAATTCATACACCACTTACAATATACTACTACTACCAATAATAATAATAATAATAATAATAATCGTAATAGTAATAAAATGATAATGACGAAAATGATGATAATAACGATCTCTCAGAGCGTCAGTGTGTAGTGGTATTAGCTTTACTCACTCTGACACTTTAAACAGCAGCTCTTAAATATATTTCTCTCCCTCCTCATCGTTAAAAGCTTCTGAGGGAAACAACGTAGTGGTAAGAATATGTTTGTGGTCAACACTTTCAGCCTTGATAGTCCTTTTATCCTTAAGAGGGTGTGATGGAGGTCTGGGAGGGTGAGGGAGTTAAGGGAGGTCAGGGAGGGTGATGGGAGTTACGGGAGGTCAGGGAGGGTGATGGGAGTTACGGGAGGTCAGGGAGGGTGATGGGAGTTACGGGAGGTCAGGGAGGGTGATGGGAGTTAGGGGAGGTCAGGGAGGGTGATGGGAGTTACGGGGTGTCAAGGAGGGTGAGGGAGTTAGGGGAGGTTAGGGAAGGTAAGAATGAAGGTTTACTGCTTGTCACCGCGGCTCCTCCTGACAAAATACATTTCGCCAAAATTTCCGGAGCGATGAAAGGAGAATATAATGTGTTAGTGGCTTTGAGGTAAAACTCCCCATGCGCTTCTTGTCCTTGGGTTAATTACTGACATAGTGTACGAAAATACCGTCTTTCTAGTGAGGGTTTCGGTGACGTTGAGGTTGATGGGAGAAACGCTAGGTAACGCAGAGAATTCCAATAAGGAGTTAATGGTAAGAAATACATTATGTAATTATTCCGATTATTTTATTTAAATTTGTTTTACCACTTCAAGTTTGTTCTTTTTTCACCTGCCCTTAACACCCCCCCCCCCTCTCCTACCCCCGTCTATATAAAGGGTACATGTTTTCGCGGATTTATAACTGACTGCAGGAAACGAAATAGAGAGTTGTATGATTCTGAATGATAAATATTTGAACAACTACGAATTTTACTCTGGTAGTTCGGAATTCAAAAATTGATATATGCAAATTCAATACACAGGCTGCCATTCTCCCTTTTTACAGCACCACTGAAAAATATTAGAGGCCACGGGGTAGGGATGAGTCTGTCGAGCCCTGGTTTTATGACCGTAGTGGAGAGCTGCTGTCCGCAAACCCTCCTTCCATACATACACACACACACACACACACACACACACCATCTGGCATATGTCTAGTTAGATCCTGGAGGTTCATATACGGGTAAAAATCAGTGTGATGGTCGATAAGTCTCTGTTATAAGACCAAGCCAGCCAGTCATTGGTGTTGTTGGTTAGTGGAAGTAACGTGGTGTTGTATTTCATCACTGTAACCAGTTCAAATCGGTAACTGTAGGTTTTATCATGTTGGTACGGGAGATACGGAAGTTACTAAAGAAACTTGTGTTCTCAAACAACTGAAAGGTGTTACGGAGATGTGAAAGGAAAATGTTAAAATATTTATTACTTTAAGAAATATGTTGAGAAGCCTTATTTTTTATAATTCTTGATTTTTAAAGAAAATTATCTTTATAAATAACCTGGTGTAAGATATTCTCCTTGTTAATTAGCGAGTATAATTATATTTACGTAAGGTACAAACATTGCATTTTCTGTGGCGTGCTAAACTTGCTAACAATGTCAAGATTCATAAACCGTTTTTAAGCAACACTTTCAGCGAGACTTCATGCAATTTTTAAGCCCTTTCTCTCGGAAAGTGAACAGTTTGACTTGGGTAATTTACAACAGCAGCGAAGGTTGTCTCGTTAGGTAGGAAAAGGTAGTTGTGAGGTTCGACTTTTATCATTTAATGACGAGAGTGTTCCTCGGTGAGTACCAACCACAGTTACGGTGGTGTTGCTGAGTGACCATTAACCAATACATGTGTTCCACTACCACTCTTCTCTCCACTACCACTTTCCTTCTCTCACCACCACGACCTTCATCCTCTCTCCACCACCACTGTCCTCTCCAACATCCTACACATTCCTCCCACATCTTACTCAGTACATGGTTGATATCGGGACAAAGAACTCGCTTAACATTAACTGACTGGAGTGTGAATGACAGTCACGGGAACATTACTTCTGTAAAATGAACATTCACTGCACTGGCTGGTGAAGGTTTTTGGCTACTAATTAAATAAAACTGTAAATGGGCCACTCACAGCTCAGGACAGTTAAGTGGACAGATTAGTTGATTCTAGTTCATGTTGAAATTAGTGCCTTTACGTCGTTTGGCACAAAGCAGAGTTTTACAGATAAAAGGATTTGTTTCATGGAACTCTTTAATTATAATGCGATTGCAAGTGTTATTTGTAATACCTGTAATGAAAAGGCTAGTAAACAACGCACTCATAGCACGAGACGAAAAATACTCTTTTGCAATGACGTCAACACAGTTAATCACAAGCATTTCCCTTTCATAGGCGATTTTTATCTAATTTTTTTATCGGGTCATCTGTTTTCATTTAAAGTAACTCCGACAGGATTGTGTATAACTTTAACGCTGCAGAATTTCCAATAACTATGATGGAGTATTGTTGATGTCTCCTCCTCATCCCCGACGGTCGTGTTGTCTCAGGTGATTAATTACATTTTCTCCTCAAGATAACACTAATAACTTCTCCTGATGACTATGAGCATAAATAAAAGTTATCCTTAACCAACACTTAATACTGAAGACGAGGAAGAAGCAGCTGAGGTTATTGTATCTCCTTAACGGTGACTGTGATCTTTCCTTTATGTAGTGTCCATAATGGTCTTTGTCACCTGCGTCTGTGGAGGTGTCCGCACCGAGGGAGGAGAGGCAGGGAGAGGTGTCAAAGGAAGGAGGGAGGAGGAGAGGCAGTAAGAAGGAAAAGAAAGCGAATGTGTTGATAAGTTGTCAGCTGAGTCCACACACACACACGCGCGCGCGCTAAATATTGCCTCCAGAAGGAAAGAAAAATCATTCCCAAATTGTAAATAACAAGTAGAGCCTTTTATGTTGGGTTGTACAGTAAGGTGAGACTATTCGGGTTTGGTAGTGTCATCACCCTGATGATAACGATAGAGAGAAAATTAAGCGATAGTTAAAAACAGAGAAAGTGAGACATGGAGAGAGAAACTTAGAAACAAAAGATGGTAGAAAGGGGAGTGAGAAAGTTAAAATATAAAAATATAATTTATGAATACTTACGATTAACTAATTATTTAATAACTACCAAAAGAGGATTATATTCCACCCATTTATGTTTACTGTTTATAAGTTATTGGTCTCCCAGATGACGTGTATGAGTCTCTGTGTACATGTGTGTGTGTGTTGGTATATTTATTGAGTGTGTTTGTGAGATCATGAGTGTGTGTGCTTGTAGAGCGTGTTTGTAAGATCATGAGTGTTTGTGTTTGTAGAGTGTGTTTGTAAGATCATGAGTGTTTGTGTTTGTAGAGTGTGTTTGTAAGATCATGAGTATTTGTGTTTGTAGAGTGTGTTTGTAAGATCATGAGTGTTTGTAGAGTGTGTTTGTAAGGTCATGAGTGTTTGTAGAGTGTGTTTGTGATATCATGAGTGTTCAGGTAACTAAGGACCAGGGAGATTTAATTATCAAACATCCTTATATATATTTACAGTAAAGGAATTCTAAATAATGTCAGAGTTACAATCGATCCATAACACTTGTTTAAATTCCACTAGGATAATAAAGGAAACGTCAGAATATTGCTCAAGAATAAAACCACATTACAGCAGAGTAGAGGATCATGTGTGCTGTACCTAAGTCCACCCACGTAAATTTTTTTTTTTAGACAATCAAGTGCATTGCTGGCCACGTTGACAGAGATTAATGTAACAAGACTGGAAGGTAGTGTTATAAATCTCGTTAATAACATACTAAATTAGCTCACAATACTAATATCCAGCAAGACGTGAAGAACTATGTAAATGACACGACATATAGACATACGGTAGCCATCATGTTTTTTGTCATCTTAGGGAGTTGAAAGATACGATTTCTATTCAATGAATTAGTGTAGCAACGGAATTGTGTTTAGAATTCTTCATAAACTTTGTGGTATTCATGTAGGCTGTCGTCATCCCACTGTACACTGGCTCTATACGTGGTCATTCTCTTCCGGAATGATAAATCTGTAGGAAGGTTTTGGTTTCTTAAGACGTGTGGCACAGATAGAACAAGACGGTAGTTGTTTATTGATTAAGTTCCTAGTGAGAGTGTGACAGAAATAGTGAGAATATTCGTATGTATATGCATGTTCACTATTAACAATGCATATCATAAGTATTGCATAGTATAATAAAAGTATTAGATATATCCTGGAACAAGACAAACAATCATATTTCTTTCCCTGACAATACAACCATCTCACACAATGTAGGAATTTTTCGCAAATCATTGGCTTTATTTTTCACAATTAAGGATCGTACTAATAAGGATGATAACAGCGTCCAGGTTGTGTCTATAGGGAGACTGATGAGGGTGACATGTGGATCGTCCCGGCCGGGTCTCGTGAAATGAATTGCGTCATCAGCCAACTTTCATGAATATTCACACAGGTTGGTGGCCTCGTGTGCCTGTGTGATGATGAAGTAGAACAGCTGTTGTGTTGATGTGTGGCTGACTGTGTTTACCTCACCAAGTGGCACCCCTGAGTACTCTACTGTACCATCCATTTCACCATCATCTGAGCTGTCACCCATACCCTTCATATATGATGTTTTCACCGTCTAGCTCTGCCATATTCTCTCACTCCTGTAGTTTATAGGATAGAGTACATCTTCATCCATTTAGAGTACATCTTCATCCATTTAGAGTACATCTTCATCCATTTAGAGTACATCTTTATCCATTTACCAGGTATTGTCACTTAGGGAGTTTGCAAGATGTACCACACATACCTGTCCTAAACACTCAAGCTGCTTCAGGTGTACAAAGGCCACTCATCCAATCTACTGTACACTGTTCACGTCCAGGAGCCAGCCGTGGTCATCAGGGAACGAAGGGAAAGGTTATATTAATAATCTTTACTTGATAACAGGTGACCAGATTCGGTATATTCTTTTTTACCTGGGGTACTCGTATCTTAATTAATTTACCTTTGTGGCTGGTAATTAACCTGCGTTCATTTTGCAGGTCAATTATTAATGATGAGTGAAAAGAGGTTCTGACAATAGCCATTCTGCCCTAGTAAGCTTGTCTGTCACCAGCAACTTAAGGTCTGCGATAACATGCTGTATATTAACACTAAAATATTAAAATAACACACACACACACACACACACACACTAAACACATTAAACACACACTAAACACACACACACACAAAACACACACACACTAAACACATTAAACACACACTAAACACACACACAAAACACACACACACGCAAAACACACACACACAAAAAACACACACACACACACACAAAACACACACACACACACACACACACACACACAAAACACACACATAAAATATTGAGATTAATAAATTGTTAAGTTACTCACTATGAAAAAATAATCAGATATAAACCGTAAAAGCTTCGACATAAACCATCACTGGTATAAGAAAAATTCCAAATTTTAGTCTAGTGTACAAATTTCCGATAGACAGATCAGAAAACCATTTATCTCTGTCACAAAAAAATACAAAAACTCACTCAGGAAAAATAAACTGGGGGAATAAAGGGAAAACTTTGATCTCAAACGTAAAGGGAAATAGGAAAAAAGGAAAACTTGAATCGTCTGTGGTGGAGAGAGACTCTTTAAATAGTATCACGTCTTGGGGCTAATGTGAGCCACTTGGGTCATGTTAAGGAACTGCCAAGATAAGCTGTCGACCGTCTCCCACCTTTTACCTCTCCACCATTACCACCCCTCCTACCTACACCCCTCCTACCTACACCCCTCCTACCTACACCCCTCCTACCTACACCCCCACTACCTACACCCCCACTACCTACACCCCCTACCTACACCCCCTACCTACACCCCCTACCTACACCCCCTGCCTACACCCCCTGTTTACACCCCCTACCTACACCCCCCTACCTACACCCCCCTACCTACACCCCCTACCTACACCCCCTCTACCTACACCCCCTCTACCTACATCCCCTCTACCTACATCGCCTCTACCTACATTCCTTACTACCACACCACCTTTACACTATACACACCTTCCCACTTACACCCATCTACTTACACCTTCCTACCTACACCCTTCCTCCTCCCTACACCCCCTCCTACCCACACCCCCTCCTACCCACACCCCCTCCTACCCACAACCCTCCTCCTACCTACAGCCCTCCTCCTAACTGCACCCCTCCTCCTACCTACACCCCTCCTCCTACCTACACCCCTCCTCCTACCTACACCCCTCCTCCTACCTACACCCTCCTCCTACCTACACCCTCCTCCTACCTACACCCTCCTCCTACCTACACCCTTCTCCTACCTACACCCTTCTCCTACCTACACCCCTCCTCCTACCTACACCCCTCCTCCTACCTACACCCCTCCTCCTGCCTACACCCCTCCTCCTGCCTACACCCCTTCTCCTACCTACACCCCTCCTCCTGCCTACACCCCTCCTCCTGCCTACACCCCTTCTCCTACCTACACCCCCTCTTACTTACACCCCTCTACCTACACCCCCTCTACCTACACCCCCTCTATCTACACCCTCTCTACCTACACCCCCTCTACCTACACCCCCTCTACCTACACCCCTCCCCCTACCTACACCCCTCCCCCTACCTACACCCCTCCCCCTACCTACACCCCCTCCTACCTACACCCCCTCCTACCTACACCCCTCCTACCTACACCCCCTCCTATCTACACCCCCTGCTTTCTACACCCCTCCTACCTACACCCCTCCTACCTACACCCCCTCCTACCTACACCCCCTCCTACCTACAGCCCCTCCTACCTACAGCCCCTCCTACCTACAGCCCCTCCTACCTACACCCCTCCTACCTACACCCCTCCTACCTACACCCCCTCCTACCTACACCCCCTCCTACCTACACCCTCTCCCTACACCCCCTCCTACCTACACCCCCTACCTACACCCTCTGCTACCTACACCTTCTGCTACCTACACCCCCTCTACCTACACCACCCTACACAATCACGAGGAGACCAGTGTTATTTTTAGCAAAGGCGACAACAATAATGGCTGATTTCGTTTTTTTCCTCTTGATCTTAATTACTGCCGGGAGATAAAAGGAGGAATTGTAGTGGGAAAAAAAAAGAGGGGTTAAGGATATTTGTTCTTAGGTTTTCCCTCTCTCGCTCTTTCTCTCTCTCTCCTTTGTAAATCGATCTTTTTCTCTCCTTCTCTGTCAATCGTTCTCCCCCCCCCCCTTTTACTCTCTCGCTCTTTCTCTCTCTGTCGATCGTTCTCTCTTTCTCTCTCTCTAAATCGTTCTTTCCCCCCCCTCTCTCTCTCAATCGTTCTCTCTCAATATTTCTTTCCTTATGCCCCTGTCAATCGATCTCTCCCTCTAGTTCTCTACCCCTTTCTCTCTTTTAATCGATTTTTTCTCTTTCATATTCCTCAATTACTTTCTCCCTCCGCCTCATTAATAGTTCTCTCCCGTCTTTCCTTTTATAAAATCTCTGAATCTCACCCGAAGTCAATACTGAAATATAGAACCTCTGCTGCCACGACCTGAAACTGTTAATTATTGTGGTTTTTGCTTGTATACTAATCCCATAGCACTGTATCCCTCCCCGAACCTTCAGGTGTGTGTGTGTGGGGGAGGGGGGGTGTTGTGTGTGATAGCGCGTGGGATGGTGTGTGTATGTATGTATGTATGTGTGTATGTGATGCTCGAGTGTGTGTGTGTGTGTGTAATAGCGTGTGTGTGTGTGTGTGTAATAGCGCGTGTGGTAACGTGTGTGTGTGTATATATAAAAGTGCAATTATTGTGTTCACGTAGGAACCATTACTTCACAAAACACATGTCCCTTGCGAACACCTCCACATAGTCTTAACACTGGTGCCAGCTGTAACTCTGGACTATTTATAAACTGCCATAAACCTATATAGTGTCTAACAAACTGTGTGGAATAGAAACAATATGAGTTAAGTTAAAATACTTTTACAAGACTTCTGTCGGTATATAAATAGAAACTGAGGGACGCTGTGGTGAAGGTGTGTGGCTGAATCTAACCTAACCAAACCTAACCTAACCTAACCAAACCTAACCTAACCTAACCTAACTAGTCACAGGTTGTCTCAATGTATGTTTGGTTGTGAGGGGGAGGAAAAGGTGATTTGTTGGGATTTGGGGAACGGGAGGACATTTGTTGAGACGAGAGGAAGGGGAGGATGGTGATAGTTGATTTGTAGGGAAAGGGAAAGAAGTGTCTTGGTTGGTTATGTGAGAGGGGAAGGGAGTGGGGTGTTAGGATGTGTGAGAGGGTGGGAATTGAGGGGGGAGTGAGTGGAGTGTTAGGATGTGTGAGAGGGTGGGAATTGAGGGGGGAGTGAGTGGAGTGTTAGGATGTGTGAGAGGGAGGGAATTGAGGGGGGGGGTGAGTGGAGTGTTAGGATGTGTGAGAGGGAGGGAATTGAGGGGGGAGTGAGTGGAGTGTTAGGATGTGTGAGAGGGTGGGAATTGAGGGGGGAGTGAGTGGAGTGTTAGGATGTGTGAGAGGGTGGGAATTGAGGGGGAGTGAGTGGAGTGTTAGGATGTGTGAGAGGGTGGGAATTGAGGGGGGAGTGAGTGGAGTGTTAGGATGTGTGAGAGGGAGGGAATTGAGGGGGGAGTGAGTGGAGTGTTAGGATGTGTGAGAGGGTGGGAATTGAGGGGGGAGTGAGTGGAGTGTTAGGATGTGTGAGAGGGAGGGAATTGAGGGGGGGGGGAGAAGTGATGTGTTAAGTTATGGAGACGTGGGGAGAGGAGGTGGGGTGGGAGAGGTAAGGCATGTTAAGTAATGAACACAGGGGTGGAAGGAAAAGTTTACTGTGTTTTTTGGGGGCCAGACTAAAATTAAGCTCAGGTGTAAAACTTTTTTTTTTTTTTGTATTTAGAAACTTAAAGGCTTATTTTTTTTTTTTTTTTTTACGAAGAATTTACAGCATCGTAAAGTTGGAAATATTGCCGTAGTGCCACTTTGTCTTGTTATGATTTAATAGAAGAGTTGTAATATGTTCAAAATAAAAATTGACGCTTGTTTTTAAGTTTTACGAAATAACGTATAATACAAGACGTGAATTATTATATTATTATTTTTCTCAATATTTAGCAGATGGAAGTTTTGAAAACGAGTGTTAAGAAACCTTAGTAAGTATCACAGAGAAAGAATATCAACCTTTAATAAACAGAATTTAAATATTGATAATGCTAAAAGTAAACCTTATGTGTGACTTATTGTATATACTTGTTTCTGTTGTCAATCATTTATAATTTTCTCTACTTATTTCTGAGGTTCGAAAAGTGATGCGTGTTCACCATAGATTAGATGTGTATGTGTGAGGTATCTGGTCCTGTTTGTAGAAGACCTCTTATTTCGCCTATTACCTGTTGTTCTATGGTGCTTTAACCTCTCATTCTTTTCTGTCTCTCTTTTTTCTCTTTCTTTCTCCTTTTATCTCTCTTATTTTCTTTCTCTCTCTCTCTCTTCTTCTTCTTCTCCCCCCTCCCTCAACGCAGGTAACTCCTTTATAAAGACAACCACTGGTGGGAAGTGGTGTAGTATTATACGAAATGATTTTTTGTTGCGGTAATGTGTTGGTGTAACTCTCATGGTAAGTGAGTTGGAAAATACTGCAGGGAGTGTGGTGCAGCGGGAGGAGGAGGAGGAAGAAGAGGAGTGTGGGTGAGGCGAGGACGAGGAGTGTGGGAGAGGCAAGGTGTGGTGCAGGAGGAGGAGGAGGAGGGAGAGTGTGGGAGAGGCAAGGTGTGGTGCAGGAGGAGGAGGAGGAGGAGGAGGAAGAGGAGGAGGAGTGTGGGAGAGGCAAGGTGTGGTGCAGCGGGAGGAGGAGGAGGAAGAAGAGGAGTGTGGGTGAGGCGAGGACGAGGAGTGTGGGAGAGGCAAGGTGTGGTGCAGGAGGAGGAGGAGGAGAGAGAGTGTGGGAGAGGCAAGGTGTGGTGCAGGAGGAGGAGGAGTGTGGGAGAGGCAAGGTGTGGTGCAGGAGGAGGAGGAGGAGGGAGAGTGTGGGAGAGGCAAGGTGTGGTGCAGGAGGAGGAGGAGGAGGAGTGTGGGAGAGGCAAGGTGTGGTGCAGGAGGAGGAGGAGGAGAGAGAGTGTGGGAGAGGCAAGGTGTGGTGCAGGAGGAGGAGGAGGAGGAGTGTGGGAGAGGCAAGGTGTGGTGCAGGAGGAGGAGGAGGAGGAGGGAGAGTCTGGGAGAGGCGAGGAGGAGGAGGAGGAGGAGTGTGGGAGAGGCAAGGTGTGGTGCAGGAGGAGGAGGAGGAGAGAGAGTGTGGGAGAGGCAAGGTGTGGTGCAGGAGGAGGAGGAGGAGGAGTGTGGGAGAGGCAAGGTGTGGTGCAGGAGGAGGAGGAGGAGGAGGGAGAGTGTGGGAGAGGCGAGGAGGAGGAGGAGGAGGAGGAGTGTGGGAGAGGCAAGGTGTGGTGCAGGAGGAGGAGGAGGAGGAGGAGTTTATTGTATTGATAATTAGGACAAAGAAACATGGTGTACTGTACATTAGTTAAGAATTATGTACATTATATATTTTGTACAACTTTAATGTATCGTAATGGACGTGAGAAAAAAAAAATGAAAAAAAAATAGTCAAAACATCGATGAATCTTTCTTTTATGCTGGGAAGAAAGATGCTGCCCAAAAATATAACACAAAAAAGCAACAATATATAAAACTCATAGATTATAAGTAAAGAAAAATAAGGGAATATCCAATAATCAAATAGATATTCAAAATATCCGTAGTATTAGAGGCGCATAAATTCTGGATCGGAAGAAAATGTGATGATTCCACGTCTAATCTTTGTCCCCATTACACGACCGACAGACGAAACGAATACACGACCGATAGACGAAACGAATACACGACCGACAGACGAAACGAATACACGACCGACAGACGAAACGAATACACGACCGATAGACGAAACGAATACACGACCGACAGACGAAACGAATACACGACCGATAGACGAAACGAATACACGACCGACAGACGAAACGAATACACGACCGATAGACGAAACGAATACACGACCGACAGACGAAACGAATACACGACCGATAGACGAAACGAATACACGACCGATAGACGAAACGAATACACGACCGACAGACGAAACGAATACACGACCGATAGACGAAACGAATACACGACCGATAGACGAAACGAATACACGACCGACAGACGAAACGAATACACGACCGACAGACGAAACGAATGCACGACTGACCACTTTTAGCCACTGGATGTTTACCCGGTGCCAGGAGTCATTCATTATTCTAGGTACCTGCCCGGTTGGGGGTCAGGGGTCAATTTCCTCTGCCGAGTCAAACATATTTTACGTCAATATTCACCCGGGATTAACAGTGACTATTCCCGGCATATTACTGAACTCGAGGTGACACGAGAAATCCACATTAAACTACGGTTAGAGGTTAATATTCAAGAAGTCAGGGGTCAGTATTCATGAGGTCAGGGGTTAGTATTCATGAGGTCAGGGGTCAGTATTCATGAGGTCAGGGATCAGTATTCAAGAAGTCAGGGGTCAGTATTCAAGAGGCCAGGGGTTTGGATTCAAGAGGTCAAGGGTCAGTATTCATGAGGTCAGGGGTCAGTATTCATGAGATTAGGTCTTTTTTTTTTTTTTTTTTTTTTTCCCCCACTCCTTCCACCCCTACTGTACCTGCCCCACCACACCATATCACCTCCACCACTCCCACTGCACTTCGCCACGCCTAGTACATTGGCATCCCTGAGCCTGGCCGCACTGTTTGTAAACTTTGTGGTCAACTGACTCTCACACCCTCTTTCATCACATCCTCATTTGCCCTATGACCTCCTCCTACAGGTCCCCAGCCGTTACCAACACCTCTTTCCTCCCTGACCAGGTATCCCTCCTCCTAGTCACAGGCCTGGCACTTGACATTATTAGGGACCTGCCACGCTTTCCCATAAACAGATGAAATGTACCGGGAACTTTCCCCCCACACACTCATCATTCTGTCACTTTATGTAACTTGCTGACAAAACTCCTGACCCTTCAGGCCTTTACGCCCTTAATGCACGAGTCAAAAAGGCAAGCATGAACTCCGCATGCTTCCCATATGGGCACTGTAAACGCTTCTGCGCTTCACCTTGCACAGGATGCAAGGGGGTGCCCAATAAACTAGCCCCCTCGTGGGCAATCTGTAAAAAAAAAAAAAAAAACAATCTGTAGATATCACCCGAGCTGGCTAGTTTATTGGGCACCCCATTGCATCCTGTGCAAGGTGAAGCGCAGAAGCGTTTACAGCGCCCATATGGGAAGCATGCTAAGTTCATGCTTGCATTTATGACTCATGCATTAAGGGCGTAAGAGCCTGAAGGGTCATGGGGTTTGTCAGCAAGTTACATAAAGTGACAGAATGATGAGTGTGTGGGGGGAAAGTTCCCGGTACATTTCATCTGTTTATGGGAAAGCGTGGCAGGTCCCTAATAATGTCAAGTACCAGGCCTGTGACTAGGAGGAGGGATATCTGGTCAGGAAGGGAAGACGTGTTTGTAACGGCTGGGAACCTGTAAGTATTCATGAGTTCAGGGGTTAATATTCAAGAGGTCAGGGGTTAATCTTCAAGAGGTCAGGGGTTAATCTTCAAGAGGTCAGGGGTTGATATTCATTAGGTCAGGGATCAGTATTCATGAGGTCAGGGGTAAGTATTCATAAGGTCAAGGGTCAGTATTCATGAGGTCAGGGGTTAATATTCAAGAGGTCAGGGGTCAGTATTCATGAGGTCCGGCGTTAATATTCACGGGGTTAGGGATCGGTATTCATGAGGTCAGGGGTTAGTATTCATAAGGTCAAGGGTCAGTATTCAAGAGGTCAGGGGTTAATATTCAAGAGGTCAGGGGTCAGTACTCATGAGGTCAGGGGTTAATATTCAAGAGGTCAGGGGTCAGTATTCATGAGGTCCGGCGTAAATATTCAAGAGGTCAGGGATCAGTATTCATGAGGTCAGGGGTTAGTATTCATAAGGTCAAGGGTCAGTATTCATGAGGTCAGGGGTTAGTATTGAAGAGGTTAGGGGTTAATATTCAAGAGGTCAGGGGTTAATATTCAAGAGGGCAGGGGTCAGTATTCATGAGGTCAGGGGTTAATATTCAAGAGGTCAGGGGTCAGTATTCATGAGGTCCGGCGTAAATATTCACGGGGTCAGGGATCAGTATTCATGGGGTCAGAGGTTAGTATTCATAAGGTCAAGGTCAGTATTCATGAGGTCAGGGGTTATTATTCAAGAGGTCAGGGGTAAATATTCATGAGGTCAAGGGTCAGTATTCATTAGGTCAGGCGTTAATATTCACGGGGTCAGGGATCAGTATTCATGAGGTCAGGGGTTAATGTTCATGAGGTCAGAGGTTAGTATTCAAGAGGTCAGTATTCAAGAGATCAGGGTTAGTATTCAAGAGATCAGGGGTCAGTATTCATGAGGTCAGGGGTTAATATTCAAGAGGTCAGGGGTCAGTATTCATGAGGTCCGGCGTAAATATTCACGGGGTCAGGGATCAGTATTCATGAAGTCAGGGGTCAGTATTCATGAGGTCAGGGGTTAGTATTCATAAGGTCAAGGGTCAGTATTCATGAGGTCAGGGGTCAGTATTCATGAGGTCAGGGGTTAGTATTCAAGAGGTTAGGGGTTAATATTCAAGAGGCCAGGGGTCAGTATTCATGATGTCAGGGGTTAATATTCAAGAGGTCAGGGGTCAGTATTCATGAGGTCCGGCGTAAATATTCACGGGGTCAGGGATCAGTATTCATGGGGTCAGAGGTTAGTATTCATGAGGTCAGGGGTTATTATTCAAGAGGTCAGGGGTTAGTATTCATTAGGTCAGGCGTTAATATTCACGGGGTCAGGGATCAGTATTCATGAGGTCAGGGGTTAATGTTCATGAGGTCAGAGGTTAGTATTCAAGAGGTCAGTATTCAAGAGATCAGGGTTAGTATTCAAGAGATCAGGGGTCAGTATTCATGAGGTCAGGTTTCAGTATTCAAGAGGTCAGGGGTTAGTATTCAACAGGTCAGGGATTAGTATTCAACAGGTCAGGGGTTAGTATTCAAGAAGTCAGGGGTTAGTATTCAAAAGATCAGAGGTCAGTATTCAAGAGATGAGGGGTCAGTATTCAAGAGGTTAAGGGTCAGTATTCATGAGGTCAGGGGTTAGTATTCAAGAGGTCAGGGGTTAGTATTCAAAAGGTCAGGGGTCAGTATTCAAGAGTTCAAGGGTCAGTATTGAAGAGGTCATGGGTCAGTATTGAAGAGGTCAGGGGTCACTATTCAAGAGGTCAGGGGTTAATATTCAAGAGGTCAGGGGTCAGTATTCACGAGGTCAGGGGTTAGTATTCATGAGGTCAAGGGTTTATATTAAAGAGTTCAGGGGTCAGTGTTCAAGAGGTGAGGCGTTATTGTTCTAGAGGTCAGGGTCAGTATTCCAGAGGTCAGGGGTCAATAATAAAGAGTTCAGGTGTCAGTGATCAAGAAGTGAGGCGTTATTGTACCAGAGGTCAGGGTCAGTATACCAGAGGTCAGGGGTCAATATTTAGTATCTGCTCTTGTTATTCGTTGTCGGTCAAGGATCAGTCATTAAATATAGAATTATTAGCGGAACTCCCAGCAGAGTCGCCCCGTCGACAGAGCTGTGACCTTCGTGCTGGCGAAATAACATATATCAGTTCTGTGTCCATTGTATACAGCCATGTCATCTTATGGAAATCCATTGGTTGTTCCTGAGCAGCTTACACAAACTTGTAGCCTTTGAACGGTCGTACATAGAGACACCCCAGGCATACACACAATACACCCCTGACATACACGCAGACACCCCTGACGTACACGCAGACACCCCTGACGTACACGCAGACACCCCTGACGTACACACAGACACCCCAGACACACACACACACACACAGATGGCCTCTGATACCCAACAAGACAAAACACTAACAGTATAATCCATGATACGGATGAGCAATAAAATATATGCTTTATCATCATTTTATTTGTATGTTAGTCACACTTTTTGTTTTATTTGTCTGTTTCCTGGTGTTCCAAGACGTGTTCCCGCACTTTATTACCGGCTGGGTTTAGGCAGACGTAGTAATAAGACTTGTGGGTTAAGTTTATTGCGGTCGTCAAGAAAATCTTCACACCACTGCGGCTCGTGTGTTCACCCATACTTCTAATGTCCCTCGTCAGTTGTGCTTTCATCTGATATTCTGCTTGGCTGTAGTGAGGGGAAAACGACAGAAAGATGGACAGACTTAGTATTTTTCTTTAAACCCCAAGCAAAATAATTGTCCAGCTGAACTCTGCACATTCCTAAGACGGTCTTGGTTTCGTGGCATTTCCATGTTCCGTCAAACGATAACTGTTTAGTACACAAACAGTTACCAGCCACACAAACAAAGGTCCGGCTACACATGTCACTCATTGTCACTGTTATGTTTGTAGATTAAGATGCGTATTATAGTTGGTCGTTGGCTAATAGCTGATGAAACTAGGAGTAATTTATTGGTGGTTAACATGCGTACTATGGATGCCTTTACCGTAGAATATCTCGTTATTACCTTTTATATTAATGTTATTTTCAGTCGTCCATCCTTAGTGAGATGCACAGAGTACCTTTGACCGCCAGATAGGTATAGGAAGTAATAAGTCAGGGTTACTTATATGGAGTAAAGTTATTTATCCTTTGATAGAGAAATAAACGTGGCGATCACTTAATTAAATCACCTTTAAAAATAATAACCTAGGTTTTGTTTCAGTGTGTGTTGTTTGTGGAAGATATAATCACACTTTTTCCCTAACACAAGTATATGAGTTCAATATTTAGGTGACCCCATAACTAAATGTCAAAGAAAAGGAGTTAATTATTTGTCATTTGCAAGTTATTTTGTAATTACTTTCTATTTTTTCTCTTTTTTTACAAGGAAGAATATGAAGAATGAGAATTTCTCACTTTATAAGGTATATTTCTTTCAAGAATGATGTTTGCAATGTACAGGTATAAGGTTTTCAATTATCAGTATTTAGGTAAGAATAGAATTAATGGCTGGCTGTAAGTCCTTGCTCGGTTCCATGTATATAGATTAACACTGAACATTTTGTAAATAGTATAATAATGTATCATAGCCACCTGAGGCTAATAACTAAATTACCTCCATCCTGAAGGATATATTATCCTGCATCTTATGAGCACACAGGGTTTGTATATATTATGTCTCTTATAATGATAATAATGCCCTTAGTTATATGAGCACACAGGCTTGTATACAATTTGTTTGTGTAGAGTCATAATAATGCAAGCAGGAGGGACACGAGAGTTGCAGTAATACCATGTTTCTGCAACACCACCACTACATAACTTTAACAAAGCTTTTATGTTATTATTCAGATAATTGTTGGTTTATGATGAACTTAGTAGAGTGACCAACTGATCCAAACCAAACTTAATTCCGATCGTGAAGCTTTTACCAACTTAATGAACTAAAAAAACAAACATGTATATTGAAGGACATTCTGACAGACGGACAGGGTTAACACTCAGGGTGGGTATGTAGAATGTCGTGTCAGTCAGACCAGATCAGGTAATCGCGCGGCAGTACGTGGGAAAATATATAGTTCGGGCCACAATAACACTCGTGACGATAGTCTTGGAGGAAATGTATTGCATATAAGGTTACCCAGGAAGCTACAGTGTGGCTCTTGGTTAACTGGAATGTGTGTTTATAGAAAAGACTTATTTCATTTGATCATTAATAAGTGTATAACTTTTGGTATATGCAAATAAAGAACGCCTTAACGTATTGGTATTTCTGACATACATTTAGAAAAAATGGTAAATGTTATAATATAGCAGTTTTACTCTAATACTGTATATATACAGAGAGAGTTTCATATGTATTTTTTTTTTCGTAACTGTTTAATGCATTGTATAAACTTTTATAACGAAGGATCAATGACATAAACTCGTATTTCCACGAACTATTAAAAAAAACAAATCAGTAATTTAAACTGGAAGAGTTTTATGTGTCAACGATGGCTGGTGTGTGTGTGTGTGTGTGTGTGTGTGTGTGTGTGTGTGTGTGTGTGTGTGTGTGTTGTACTACTGTTTGTAAGCTCTGAACACTATACTGTATCAGTGAAACTCTCAAATTATACATAGCTGCCTGCTGACTCTATGAATATAATTATATGTTCTATCAAAAATATACATACATATTTCACCATGGCCAACTTATGTATTGTGATATGGATACTCATTTTTTAACACATCTGTGGGTAACTTACTCTTGAGTTCTCTAGATATATTTAGTGAAATATGAACAAACGTTGCTTCTATAATTAGTCGCTCGCTGAAAGGTGGAAGACATCAGTCAACATAAATGTTAATTAAGTTCGCCTGAAACAACGCGGGTCAAAGAAAAAAGACGAAATTATAAAAAAAAAAAAAATAAACTAAAAGATTACCGCCTTAGTGTGACCCACAACCTGCGCCTTGTGCCTCCCTCGCTTCTCTCCTTTACTCTTAACCTTAACTATTTATATCTGGACTACCTCACCCTGGTCATCAAACTGTTTACTGCTAAACTACCCTACACTGGCTATCAAACTGTTGTTAATAATTACATTTAAGAAGCCTTAGGTCATTAGCGTCACCATCTCCAACGGCACAAAGTTTAACGATGTGTGTTTCCTCTTAACGAACTTTCCTAAGTAAGAGGACGACTTTAATTCTTACCGTTTAAGTTACTAGTTTTTTCCCCTTACAGATTGTAGAAACTGAACTTGAAAAATTTTCCTTGAAATTTTTAATGTGAATTTGTAAAGAAAAAATGGAGACGATTGACATACTAAACATAGGCTTTTTCTGTTACATAGAAGGTATTCGGGTATATATAATGAGGTGCGTGAGAATCCTGGGTTGCGTGAGGATCCTGGGGTGCGTGAGGATCCTGGGGTGCGTGAGGATCCTGGGGTGCGTGAGGATCCTGGGTTGCGTGAGGCTCCTGGGGTGCGTGAGGATCCTGGGGTGCGTGAGGATCTTGACGTACCTGGGGATCCTAAGGTGCGTAAGAATCCTAGGGTGCTTGAGGATGACTAGGTGCGTGTGGATACAAAGGCGAGGATCATATAATATGGACCGGGATTTCTTTAAAAAAAATATATATATTAATTTTTTATTCCATATAATTTTCATCTAGTGGCTGGCTTATAACCGGAGCTCGTGAGAATTTAGAGCTAAAATATTCACCCACTACTGAAAGGTTGATGAGAAAGAAAGAAAAGCTCTGGGGTTGTGAATTTTTCAAAGTAGTAAAACCGCGGCACATAATTATCATTCAAGGGAGTTAAGGGTCTTGGGACTTGCCTGTAAATTAAGGTTTAAGCAGTTAAGGAGCCGTAAGACCTCTGCCTTATTGTTGTATTCTCAAGTTTGTGTAACATTCACCAACATCGTGTCGTTCTTAGTGACGTAAGTTTTTAATAATTGTTGTCTTGAATATTAAGTTTAAGCTTAAGTGTTTACAGAAATATGAACAAAAAGTGACGTGTCTAGGTTCATTTCTTTCCTCGTGACGTCAAAAACAGTTATTAGGAGTCTTGTGACGTCAACAACACGTTAACTATGAGACTTGAGACGTCATCAATATCTAGACAGCTTATGACGTAAACAGCAATAGCTAGTAACCTCTTAACATCACATTATTCATTCACCGTAAAAACATAATATTCATTTCGGTGGTAGTAAGAACCCCTGATTTTTCAACTTACTTTAAACCTTTTGACTTTATCATCTATCAACAGGGAGGTGGAGTGAAAGAAAACGTGAATACTAATGGAGTTATATATTAATACATTAATACGGGCAACACTACTGCTGGTGCTGAGTTACTGCAGCTGATTGACTTATTGAACGTGTTGACGACTATCTTATGCCTCAACACCGATAAGATCTCTGCCACCCAGAGGTCCACGCAATTCACTTTTCCACCATGGCTACACCCGACGCACTCTTCTACCTCGGCCCCACACAGCGCACTCTTCCTCCATTGGTCATCATATCCTGGTCAGCATACACTCCTCACAGCGTTCGATCCCGGTCAGGTTGATACTGTGGTCAAGTTTCTTTGTGATATTTTTCTCTTATCTAGCCACCAGTAATATACAGGGTGAGCATAAAGTATTTCCCTGATTACAAACATTTATTACACGAAACATATGCTAGGTACAAACATACAGTTTTTTGCAGCTTAAAATATGCATGAAAAAAAAATCTATGAATTCGTCTACACAATGCTACAACATTCATGTTTCTATTTAGAATGGTCTTCGAGATATGATTTTTCATAATCAGGGAAAGACTTTATGCTCACCCTGTATATATACATATACTCATATATAATAAGCAAAAGGGTGAGGAAATAAATTATATTTCTAAAATTGCTTGTAATAGTGGACCCTGGGGGCCAAGAGCTCTTGTCCACCCACTCCCGCGTCCGCTGCGGTATACGTGTTGGTTGTGCTGATCCTGACCTGCTCTCACATGTTGCGGAAACACACAATTTTACCGAAGAGAAAATTTGAGAAAAGAATGAACGAGAGTTTATTAGTTGAGAAAATCCGAAGGAATCTGCAAATATGCCGACAGTTAAACTGTAACTTCTACAATTATCAAGTTTGTTGAGAAGTTAAGAACTAATTTTACCAGGAACTGCGAAGGAGGGTTGAGGTGGAGGTTAGAAGACGAAGGGAAGGACGAGGAGGTGTGGCCGTAGATGATGAGGGTAAGGAGGAGAAGGCGGGAAGAGTGGACGTGAGGAAAATAATGAAATAAATGATGAAAGGCAGATAATTCATGTGTAATGATAAACAATGTTTATAAGAAGTAAAAAACGCGGGAGAGATGACAAAGATAATTGAGAGAAGAAATATGTGTTAGGAAAGACAAATAGACGGGGGAAGAATGTTATAATAAAAGAAGGCGGAAGTATATCAGCTGCTGTAAAGAAGAACGTCATAAGTAAAGTTAACTAAAATTTGTATATGGTGGATTAAGCTGATTCTTCGATAAAGACAAAGTAACTGTCTACAATGTGGCGGCTGAAATGTAGCATAGCTGAGGGAGAGGCCGTGAGAGATGGCTTCGTAGAGAGGAAAAAACGCCACCCAGACATGCAGACAGATATCGAAGAAGACCGAGTAACTTTCTGACCATAGGACACAGTTTTATTTTTTATTTTTCCTCCACTAACACACAAAAGAGAAAAGCCTTGTGATGCCTCAGACGACACGAACCGATTACTGAGACTTTGTAAAGTGACAATACACAACCTATGTGAGCTTTGAATGATAAATATTGAAGCATCACTTTCCATTTTTATTTTGTTCTATTTAAAAGTTTTTAACCCCTTGGTTCATTTCACTAAAGACTTAACATGGGGTGTTGTTCAAAATATTCAGGGGGAGACACCAAGTGAATCCCGGTCATCTAGCACTGTGTTGATCCTTTGTCTGGAACACAATTAAAACTGTGTCAGGGGTATCAAATCAAACTTCATCATTTACACACAATTCCTGAAGTTCCTCTAAAGAACTTCTCAATCACGGGGTATCTGTATATACCCTGAGTTAAATGTTACTGTGTAATCGAATTGGAGTTGATTATATCTGAGAGTGAATCATTATAAAAAAGAAAGTTTTTTGTAGGCTTTAGTTTACTCCAATAAAAAGTTATAGTGTTCCCAAGCACAGGTGGCCACGGTGCCTGCGTGAGGATCCTTGAATTAAATGGGGAGTCCACCTGTCACCCGGCTCTTGTTGACCTGTGTTCCCGATGTTTTTGCTTTTATCCTGTACGAAATTGAGGATCACCGCCCCCCCCCCCCCACACACACATACACACATACATGCATACGTACATACATACATACTTACACACACACACACACTTACACACACACACACACTTACACACACACACACACACACACACACACACACTGTACACGCTTACACACACTGTACACACTTACACACACACTGTGCACACTATACACACTTACACACTATGCATACTTACACACTATACACACTTACGCACACCCTATACACACTTACACACACATTATACACACACATTATACACACTTACACACACTATACTCACTTACACTATAAACACTTATACACACACACACTGGACGCGCGCACACACACACACACACACACACATGACGGAATTACATTTCAGTATCCAGGTTTTAATCCAATTTTCTTTACAATAATTTGTCATGAAGTAGATGCCCAGGTAAGCCACCGTAAATCGTCTATAGTTCAGCTCTCAAACTTTTGGATCTCACCTCGCCTCGCCGTGGTAATATACTGTACAGAACACCACTTACACAAGATGTTCATATCCATGTTTATATAATTTTAATATTATACCATTACTGACGAAAATTTAAGATCATTACGAACTATATTGATTTTGATGAGAACAAGATTTATTGCTATAGTGGTATTATAAAAAAAATATTTTAATAATAAGATAATAATTAGATAGTTTGTGAGAAGCACTTGGTTGGGTTTCATTGGTAAGCATATTCTTGGGATAATATGAAAAATAATGACCCCCAAAAACCTGCTTCTATTTCAAGACGGTTTCTTTCTTTCGTTTTTGTAGTTGCCTTGACAGAGAAGATTTAAAAGATATGTGGAAAAGCGAGATAGTAGTTTCTTAATAGCCTTATCGCTAAGTTGTTTATGCTATCTATTCAGTTTAAAACACAAAAGACTCAGCTAGCGAAAACCTTTCATCGAAATTCTAAATAATTATTTTTTTTTTTAGATCTTACCTGCCACCTAGATAACCTTTGCGTCCCATTGGTTGAAAAACACGGGTCGAATTTACGAAGGGCCATTATCTATATACCAGGAAGTCTTTCGCCTTTCTAAAAGAGACGATAAAAATAACTAAATTTTCCTCTCCTCCACAAAATATGTACGTTGTTATTTTTTTCTTACTTGTATTTATCGCCAGTATGGAGGTTAAGTATAAGAGTTAAAAAGTTAGTTTAGTAAAAATTGTCTCAGTAGTCGGGTTGTGGTACAGTTCCTCCCCAGTCAACCTTACCGAACACACCGTCTGGGAATAAAGTTGAGCTTTCATTTACCGTCCCATCTGTCACCCGGATATTAGACTGATACTGTTGTTATTATTGTCATTTTCTGTAACACTGTTATCCTTGTTACCACGTTTTACCCTCTCTCTTTCTCTCACATTCTTTCTCTCATTTTCATTCTTTTTCTCTATTTTTTCTCTCATTCGCTCTTTCTCTTTCTCTCTCTTTGACTCTCTCTCATTCTCTCTCTTCCTCTCTCTCATTCTCTCTCTTTGACTCTCTCTCTTTCCCTCTCTCTCTTCCCCCCTCTTATTTTCCGTCTCAGTCTCTCTCTCCCTCCTACTGATCCGTATCTAATAGTCTACACAAATGACCTCATGATGTTTTTATTCAAATTCCTTGCATTAATTTTGAAGTTGTATCTCACAAACTCTTAAAAGTTATTATTAAACGATTCCCATTACTGTGTTTAGTGGTCATTATTCCTAAAGCAGACGTATCTTGGGAACCTAATTATTTAAGATTAAAGGTCAGAGGTCGCTTGTTTAATGGTAATTGTGTTTGTAGTTTCTTCAAGGAGTGGCTATTTACGACACACTCTTGTTTATATTAGTCTGGCATTATGTAGCCTTAGGTAGAGGTATAACAGCTACTGTATATACACGAGATTTCTACCTCCAGGATGAGAATAATTTAGCATGGAGTGAGGTTTGGGAAAATGTTATGAGGTAAACACTAAAGTTATCTTGTGGTCATGACTGGTAACGAGACAGACTTTCACCCTCATGGAAGCTCTTTAGGTATAAACTAAAACCTGCTCTCAAGTGATCTGTCCTCGTGAGAAATATTATGTTTCTCTCATTATGGTTCGTGTTTTTATGTTTATTTTTATCTATACATTTATTAATTTATTTATATACTTTTTTAGACTTCTGTCAATCAATCAGTTGTTGTTATATATAAAAAGCCAACATTTTAGCGAGTTCGTTTTAAATTCACGTTTATTGATGCTCGAATGTTTCTCACTTTTCTTACCACAAACTAAATTGTAATTCCTTTTACTTATCATTATTCTACCCATGAAAAATAATCATCACAATCTCTGTCATTAGCGATTTGGGTATGATATTTGCTTTTAGCTCATTAACGTTGAATGAAAAATTATTCAGGATAATTTGGATGATGATAAGGGCGATCATGTGTTGATTGATGTACTAATGCTGTGTGTGTGTGTGTGTGTGTGTGTGTGTGTGTGTGTGTGTGTGTGTGTGTGTGTGTGTGAGAGAGCTTATTCCCTTGCTTACTTACGTACATGAACAAACAAATTTACTCCTGCAACCAGCACCGATCTTGTATGATTGTAAAAAAAATAATAATGTTTTTTGTTAAGTAACTGCATTTATCAAACACGAAAGACATGCAACTTAGACCATTACCTTAACTTCCTTGTAATTAATCTTATGGAAATTATTCCTTATCATCAGGAAGATCACGTAGCAAGAATATCTATCTCTCATTTTACTTTTATAGAATTTTTAATATAATAAACTGATTAGACAAGAAAAACAAGTGTATTTAAGGAATAGTATTTACAAATTACCATATAATTCCTCATGAAGGTGTGAAGAAAATGGACAGCTGCCTCCAATACAACAGTAGGTATAGGGTAGGAGCCTCAGTCATGAGTGGAAGTATGACTTATATTACGGTGACGGTTGTGTAATTCAGTAACTCGTTCCTTGCACTGATCCTTTAAACTGTGTTCTGACCTTGTATCAGGCTACTAAGATTTCAATCCCAGTCCCCGTAACTTTGTGTCTTGGTCAGTAAGACCTTAATCCTCACGGAGTTATAATCAATTTTAATCTATGTTCGATAGATGAAATTTGGACACAATAGTGACCAAGTGATTCAGCAAAAATGTATATCGCATATACCTGTAAGTGCTTTAAATTTTTATTCGTGTATTGTTCTTGGCATAGAGGCGTTGTACGCAAGACGCACTACTATATATTATTATTATTATTATTATTATTATTATTATTATTATTATTATTATTATTATTATTTTTATTCTTACTTTTATTATTTTTATTCTTACTTTTATTACTTTTATTCTTACTTTTATTATTTTTATTCTTACTTTTATTATTATTATTATTATTATTATTATTATTATTATTATTATTATTATTATTATAAACATGGGTGACAAAAACTCGTCATAAACTGCTTTAGTGCGACTGTTCATTCCATTTTTTCTCTAATTAGCGCAGGATAAGAGTCGAGTGTCCTGTTTGTCAACGCTCGGGAAATTGGATGAGAGCATTTAGCATTCCCGAGGAAATGTTTGCTCTTCCACCTTGCCTTTAGGTTAAATTTTTTATTAATTCAAAGTGACAATTATTTTCCTAACTTGACGGGTATGATACGTATATTTTCATGAATATTATATAAATTGAAGTGTCTGGTATGTGTGTGTGTGTGTGTGTGTGTGTGTGTGTGTGTGTGTAATAATAAAAATAATAATAATAATTAATGGTTTATTGAAAGAGCATGGCAGCCGGAATAATTGGTGTGTGTGTGTGTGCGTGTGTGCGTGTGTGTGTGTGTGTGTGCGTGCGTGCGTGTGTGTGTGTGTGTGATGTGCTGCTCTAAGTAAACTGGGAAACAAATGGAGGTCAGACAAGCATTTAGACAACACTCCTCCAACTTTCTTAAGACCACTACACAAAATAGTTGCCAATTCTGGTCTTGGTTCCACGACGCGCCGCTTTACCTAATAACTTCTCAGGCCACAGCATAAAATTTTAAGGCGCCCGGCCAGAAAACACGTCTCTCCGCTATAATTTTTACAAGACTTCGGCCATTGTGGAGACCAAGAGATAATTTTATTCATTCGAAAAAAATATATATTGTGTACAGGTAACGTCATGTCAGTGTGTGTAGTCATGTCAGTGTATGTAGTCTTGTCAGTGTGTGTGTAGTCATGTCAGTGTGTGTGAGTGTAGTCATGTCAGTGTGTGTGAGTGTAGTCATGTCAGTGTGTGTAGTCATATCAGTGTGTCTAGTCATTTCAGTGTGTGTAGTCATTTCAGTATGTGTAGTCATATCAATGTGTGTGTACTGTAGTCATATCAGTGTATGTGTAGTCATGTCAGTATGTGTAGTCATGTCGGTGTGCGTGTAGTCATGTTATTAGTATACAGGTGACGCCCTCGAGGTGAAAATGAAAACGTGACTTTTAATTATTCAAGTGATGCATAAAAAGTCCCTTTGTGGCTTTAATATTTCTGTAAACATCATTATTAAACAAACTTTTATAACGAGGAATGAGAAGCTGTTCACCTCGGTAACTATTGTGTATATTAAATCTCCTGTAAGTAGAACATATTGGTTTGTCTAATTATTCTAGGGTCTTGAATATTCATGAGGATGGTCTTGTTAATTTATTATTATTATTCAACTACAAGATTAAACTCAGTGTAGTATTTTCATTATTTATTCTTCATTCATTACTAGTCTGGTGGTACAGATTTCCATTGCTCTTTCCTTATCGTTCTTGATCTTTGTGTTTTCCTTTAGTTTTGTATTTTTTTTCTTTTTCTTCCATTTACCTGTTACGTGACACATCACTTTGTCATCTTTCTTTTCGTCATAGAAATCCCTGATAGGATATAGTCAGACTTGTATAGGACAATACAAAAAAAAAAAAAAAATAAAGTACTTGTGTAAAATTATACACTTTAGTTTTCTAATAGATAAATAGATAATTAAATTTTAAATATCTAGTGTTCGAACTATGAATTATTATGGCCTTGTATTTTTAAATTAGGCCTAACTATAATGTTTTGCTGTTAAAAGGTGCTGATAAAGTATCATCCATATATTGTTACTGCACATCTAAACTCTATTATAATTTCATAGTTCGTCCATGAAAGACTTTAGTTGTGATGTTCGGTTTTACCTGATATTGGGGTTTCCGACAGACACCGTTGTATAGTGATGCTTTCTATAAGTTATAAATCTATAACCAAACTAATGTTATCTAAGTTACAATATTTTACAACCTCTTATAAGTTCCTGGTATATTCAGAAGGTTTAATTGGTAAATGATGTTTTATTTGTGCCATACGAGGCCTCCGCCGTATTCCTCCCTGAATATAAACATAAGCGAAACATAGGAGCATAGGGTTTATGACGTCAATTCAATGTGGTCTGCACTCTTGTGGTGTTTCCATGCACTTAATATTACAGAACTTATATTTTTATATGCTGTAAGTAATATGGAAATAGAAGATTTTAATTTACTAATGCCTATTGCAATTAGTTATAGCGATGGATATTGTAAATTCCGCAACAGAACAATGATGCAAGAAGCCGAAAAGCTTGCAAATAGTTTTTGTAGAAGTGGTTGAGTGTTTTAATGTTTTATGAGTTAAAATATATATTTACATCAAATTTGAAACAGACAAAGAGTTGCTTAGAGAATTGGTTTTCTTTTACACTTATTCTTTTAACTGTTTCTAAGCTTTCTAACCTAACGAAAGCAAACCTAACTTAACATCTGGTCAAGTAAATCTTGATAAGGAGATATTGGGTTACCATTTATATATCAATTTGGTTTCCTGGTGAATATTCAACCGACATCTGGCAGTTAACCAGAGATACGACACCATCTTGGACATAAAGTCAATTGTGGGTTTTCTTATGATGCTATATTTTTTCTTTTTTTCTTTTTTGGAGGTAAGGTTACGACCCATGCGAGAGTCTGAGTAAATCGAATTAGGTTAGGTTATGATCAAGTTATTGGTGAGGATGATTAATTTGTTAATGAAGGAGGATTAATCTGATGGTGAACTTCAATGTGTTGGTGAGGGAAGTGAAGTTGTTGGTGAGGTAGGATCAATTTGTTGGTGAAGAAAGATCAATTTGTTGGTGAAGAAAGATCCATTTGTTGGTGAAGAAAGATCCATTTGTTGGGTGAGGGATGATCAATTTGTTGGGTGAAGAAAGATCAATTTGTTGGTGAAGAAAGATCAATTTGTTGGGTGAGGGATGATCAATTTGTTGGTGAAGAAAGATCATTTTTTTGGAGCTAAACTTGTCATTTTCCACCTTTCAGAAGTAAATGATACACTGAATGACTCAAAACAGTAACAATAACACACCAGATATAAAATATTGTCTTGTAGGATATAACAACACCGCGCATCGCTGCCAGGTGGTAAAAGGTAAAAAGTGTTATTCTGTCAGTCCAAAGGAAGGAGTTTGTAAGATGCAGAGGAGCCCATGTCACCTCAATGATATATGGTAGTTGTTTATTTCTCTGTACAAGACACAACAGCATCTGGAAAAATGTGTAGGGATAAGAGATATAAGAATTAGCATTAAGTTTAGCAGTTGACTGTTCCTGTATATACAAAGGGTGATACTATTCCTTACTGTATATACAAAGGAATTATAATGTAGAATCCTCGTCCACTATAAAAACTGGCGAGAAAACATTTAAAGAAGGAAGAAATTAAACTCCCTCAATGGTTAGGGAAAAAAAATTACAAGTCACAGGAAAGATAAAATTTTCCATATTGGGGGAAATCGATTCTTTCAATAAGTTTGAGCGGTGGGAGGCTATCATGCATCCATTAATTAAGCTGCAGCACATTTTTCTGATAGTTGGTAAGTAATTAATAATGACTGCCTACCCCCCGTGCACCGTCATGAGGGAAAATGTACCATGGGGTTTATATAATGCTCTTAACTATATTTACTTCAAGGAAAACCATAAAGTTTTATTGCCCGTAATATCGGTTTCGTTCTATTCACGTCGTTATTGCCAGACATTGTAATAAAAATGTTATTATCCAATGGCGTTACGTAATTATGTCATAAAAGAACCAATTGCAGCTGTGCTCGTCCATTGACAACAGGTGACTTGCCGTGTTATTGGTTTTTAATCATACGTTAATGAAGTTAATCAGCCGTGAAACATTATTTATCGCTGCCGGTCAATAATCTCATATCACGAAGAAAAATCTATGCACATACATATATAATTTGTGTATTAACAAGAGTTGAAACTTCTCAAACACAAGTGATGGTGAGGATAATAATTATAACATGTTGAGGTATATTGGACACTACATTTTCTTCGGTACAGCGATGATATATCTTCACTAACAAATATAATTATTTTCTGCCTTTCTTTCTCCAGCAACAAAATTCATCTTGGCAAGGCTAATGTTCAGTAGCCACAACAACTACTGATTCAGGTGTGTTAACTCTTAAATTAGTAGCAGAAACATTTTGTCGCCTGTATTGTGTGCGTTTAAATCCTACATAAGAGGGTAGTTAGTTGTTAATGCATTACATTGAAACAACACCATGGAGGAGAACTGAGTGACACATCCTAACCTAACCTAACCTAACCTAACCTAACATAAAGTAAAATAGCATTATTCTATGCCCTCCCCCCAAAAAAATTTAACATTGAAAAAGAATTTGTTTTCGTTGAGGCTTGAGAGTAATTTTAGTAATACTACTCGGTCGTTATTGTGAGTAAGGGAAGGTATAATTTCCTGTTTAATATTCATTCCTTTTACGGAAATGAAACCAAAAAAATCGGGGTAGAAAGTTTTATGGGCGATATTTTCAATAGCTTCAGGAAAAAGTTTACCGTCTAAATGCGAGAGGAACTATTATGGACAAAGCTAGCTACACAAATTCTCTCTCTCTCTCTCTCTCTCTCTCTCTCTCTCTCTCTCTCTCTCTCTCTCTCTCTCTCTCTCATTTCGCTTTAGTCGTCTCTTCTAGTTTTTAGTGTCTCAAACGTGTCACCCTAATGATCTGGTTCAAGGCTCTTTTTATCTCCCTTGTTTCTCATCGTTCTTATCTCATATTCTCTCTTCATAACTCGTACTGTGTATCTCTCACACACACACACACACACACACACACACACACACACACCATAAATCCAATGTTATTCAAGCCATGAATCTAATAATTTATATAATTTCATTAACAATAACAATAATAATAATAATAACACTGAACCTAACAGTAACAAGTGCAATAATAATCATGGTCACAACAACAACAATAATAATAATAATAATAACCGGATATTTTGGTACAGGTTTGTTAGGTCAGGGTGTGATCCCTTAAGCCGTGAGGATTTTAAAGGCTCCTGCAGTTTCCTGAGATTGAATATTCAAAGGCAATTTGTGTTTACCAAATTATACATAACAGCACAGGGAGGAAGGACACTTGCCTTACAGTAATGGCTTCTCAAAGTTTATAGTATACGTAATATATATATATATATATATATATATATATATATATATATATATATATATATATATATATATATATATATATATATATATATACTGAAGCAAATACAAAGTGATTAAAAAAATTTCAGTTCCGTCTTTACTTTGAATTTGCAGTGTAATGCTGCAGAGAACTTTCAAGGCAGTTGTGTAGGCTGAGGAAATTGTCAGTTGTATATATCCAGGAAATTGCTGCTTTGTATACAGAGAAGAAATAGCCACTTGTATAGATAAAGGAAATAACTACTAGTGCAGACAGTGAATGTAACCAGTTATAAAAACGAAAAAAAATTGCAGTTGTGCAGATAGAAGAAATAACAGTAATGTAGATAGAAAAAGTAACCAATTGTGTAACCAGAAAAGAGCCATTTGTATTGCCAGAGAGGAGACAGTTAAGTATATACTTATAGGTTATAGTCAGTTGTGCAGGTTGAGAAAATAAGTCTGTTCTGTGGGTGGCAGTATCAAGTAGTTTTAAGTAGTAATAAAAGTGAAGAAGGAAAGATAACAGAACCTCAGTCGTCAGGTGGCCGACTCAAAACCACAATAAAGTGTAACCACAAGTGACCCGAGTTGATAAATTCTCAGTCATGGAAATATATCATTTATTAATCTTTAAGAATCTTGATCTTTTAGTTAGTAAAGGAATAATGTTTTACTTCATGGGAACTGGTGATGGTAACTTGAATTAAATGGTGGAATTCTTTGCGTGTCGTTTTACCATAAATAACCACTAAGGATATGAGTAAACGGCTCTCAATAATATTTGTTTACAGTATCAATGGCACAAAAGTATGTTGGTGATTTCATTACCAAACGCAAGAGGTCGGGTGTCAGTTCTTTGATGTTTAGTAAAGGATTAATTCAACAGACTCGGTTCTATTTCCCCACTGTTAACATTTATCAGCGGGGAAAAATAGAGAATTGATTAATTTTATCACCGCAAGGAAAGTCAGGTTGGAGTGTAACCATTGTTTATACAAGTATTTATTTACAGTAAACTTACTTATTAATTATACGCACCTCGAGGGACAGAGAGGAGTGAGAAGGACGAGGCAGGATAAGGGTCATCTAGCTCACTGTGATTCCGGTTTGGTTCATCATTCATACTTATCAAAGTTGTGAAACAAATGAATATCGCTTTTATTCATATCTCAAGTGAGTCGTTTATAAGACGTTACCAATAAGCACCGCTCCCAGTTGTGTGGAGAAAAATAATTTGGATATCACTGAGATATCTACCATGAATTGAAGGTAACTTTCATTTGAAAATCTTTTCCTCAGCTGTACGGCATTTGACCTCCGGGAAATGTTCCTGGAGTGGTATTAAAGACGAAGAATAATAGCAATAATATACAACTTGTTCAAAATGGTTACTTCCTTGAAAATTTATTTCTTAAAAGCGCATCGTGATGGTACAACTTCCGGCACCTTTTGCAAGCTCAGAATAAAAGTTTGTAATTCTCATTTCGCCTCAATAGTAAAAATGAAAATTTAGAAAATCGTTTCAGAACTTCGCTGTCCCTGCTGACTCAGTGGAGGTCGATCACACGGTTAATGCCTCTCTAGTTCTCTACACCCTTTGAAGAGCATCAGTTCTAACATACAAATGTGAGGATAAGACTCGCTATATCAAGTATTGCCAGTATAACTTAATTTTCCCGATAATATAAGTAATAAACTAATGTCAACTGTGGCAGCTTTTGTGTAAAACTCGACAGTATATGTTATTAATGAAGCAACAATACCTAGTACGTTATTGTCACCAAATTATCGTCCATAAAACAACTAACATAAAGTTATTAAATGGTAATATAACGCAACATTTTCTATTATTTTCACACATTGGGTATTGCTTTCTGCTGTGATAACTGAGAACTACTTCCACTTCGAACAGTGTGTGTGTGTGGTGTGTGTGTGTGTGTGTGTGTGATTATAATAGTTAACAGTTTATTGAGAGAGCATGGCAGCCGGAAGGCTGAAAATATACAGTTACATAATTGGGGAATGGGTTTCTTGATTTACAAATAATATACAAGTAACATAAGTGATACAAATATAATAACTAGGTGGGAAGAAGGTCAAACTACAGGGCATTTCAACATAGTGACAGTGCAAAAAGTAAGATTGACTGGGAGTGAATACACTGGTTGATTACAAGTTATTGATAATTTTTATAATGGTTGGGACTGGGCTGTTCTTATAGCGATCAGTTCGTGCTCGTATGGGCTGGATGCGGCTGTGGTGTCGAACAGCAATTCTCGGACGAGGGATCTCAGGTGGTATAGTAGGAGCCGGTGTCGAGGATGGTGCAGAAGCTTCTCACCAAAATTGAAGATGAGGTCGTGGTATTGGTCAGTGTGTTGAGCGCTTCTTGATATGTGGAGTAGGAAGGGGAGAGAATAATCTTGCATGACCTCTTTTGCACTTTTTCTAGGTGTTTACGTTGTGTGGCATTTGGGGAGGAAGACCAGGTGGGGGAGGCATAGGTGAGCTTGGGAAGTATGAATGCTGTGTAAACACTGAGGAGCTCGTGTGCAGGAACTCCGAGGGACTTGAGTCGGCGGAGGAGGTGGAGACAGAAACTGGAGGATTTGACAACTTCACTGACGTGTGGTTTCCAAATTAGTTTGTTGTCTATGGTGACGCCGAGGAGCTTAGTGGAATCTACAACCTGAAGTGTGTTGGGACCTGAAGTAATGGAAGGGGGGTGGGACAACGTCGGAGGAGAGGTTGATGTGTATAACCATGGTCTTGGTATGGTTGATGGTGACGTGGTTGTTGGTGGCCCAATTTTGGAGACTGTTCAATAAATCCTGAAGGGCGGTATACTAGGGAGCAGAATTGTTGACGCTGATCCCAATGGTGGAGTCGTCGACATATTTCCAGCGAGCAGGGGTTTCTCTTAGGGCATCATTGATAAGCATAATGAAGCATAGTGGTCCAATCTTGGTGCCTCGGGGGATTTCACAGGTGAGTGACTGAAAGGTGGAGACAGTCCCTCGGAAGCGTACAGCTTGGCGTCGGATACTGAGGAAGTTTGTAAGCCATGGTAAAAGACTTCTTCGAAACCCGAGGTCGATAGCTTTGTTGATGATTAAATTGTGGTTGACGAGGTCGAATGCCTTGGTGAAGTCAATGAAGGCGACAGATACAGGCGTTTTTCGTTTCTCCAGATGGCGGATATGTAGTCGATAAAGCTGACAAGACAGTGAGTGGTGGAGAAAGCTTTCATATTACCAAATTGGGGTGTGTGTGTGTGTGTGTGTGTGTGTGTGAGAAATACTCCATAGTCTTTTCGTGATGATCGGAAAACAGTTAAAGAAAAGAAAAAGAAAATTTGGCGAGGCGAGGCGAGGCGAGGCGAGGTGAGGTGTTTTTTCCTGTGACTTCTTTACTATATTCTCTTGGGCAGCTGTATTGTTCATAGTATAAGTAAAAGCTGAATTATGGACATTCTGGGGTGAGCTGCCAACATTATGTGAACAATATTTATACAAAAACTTAATCGTTCTTTAAACTTTAAAACCATATTCAAGCACTTCACTTTCTCTTGACTTTATAAAATGTAACAGCAGCTGTGAATCGAGATTGTCAGTTGATTCTTTGACTCTGATCAAAAGCTTCCCTCAACAGCTCGCGTATACAAGTCAAAATATCCACTTTGAAGATGATAAAAACACTACCGTGACAGTTTGAAATACTTTCTCTTTTTCGGTCAAAGGCTCGTTTATGTAAGTATAAAAGTTAAGAAAAAATGTGGTACTTCAAAGTCAAGCTCTCCTCGATAAAAGGGTTCTACCATCAAAGGAATTCTTTTACCAGCCTATAAAACCAATTTCTGTGCAAGATACTGTTATAATAATCAACGTCATAAATATTTGATTGTGGAGAAACGCGAGAAGTTTGACCCGTCGGAAGATACCTGAAGGATCTTTATTATAGCTTATTATAGCTTAATGTTTTTCTCTGATGTTTTAAGTTTGTGTTTGGCTGATGTGTGACCGAGATGACAGCCAGTGACGAGCATCATAGTGAATATAAAACTATGACTGGCTACAAGGTATTGCGTGTACTGTAAGAGTTTGGTTCAAGCAAACTCCCGATACCCACGCCCCTATTTGTCTTACTTAACATTTACCTTTCGTTTAGTATTGTCAATAAAAGTAAGATTAATTTAAGTTTGCAAGAATATTAAAAAATAAATAAAATAAATAAAATAAAAAAACGAAATTAATGATAAAGATCGGAGACTTATTGAATTGGTTTTCGCTCCTCTCATGTGCACGTTCTTAAATATTAATGAAAAAAAATACCTTAAGCTCTTCATATCCGATTAATGTTGTTTGTTGTTATTCAGAATGAAATATTTGTCATATTTTTTTTTTAATATAAGGTTAGAAATATAGTCTAGCACACTGTATTAAATTCAGTTATATTCTCTCACTAACTCATCTGGCACCAGTTATAGGTCGTAAACATAACTCGAATCCTAACGACTAAGGAATTTCGCGTTATTAATGAGCTTGAATCCCACTTTCATTATATGTGATGGTTAGAAATCCTGTCATTAATCAGTACATCTTCTTCCTTACATCATCAACCCTCGTCGCATTTTTTCCTCAATAACCCAAGCTTTATTTATTCACATAGAGAGGAACTGGATGTTTTTATATTAATTCAGATATATCTTATGTATGTACTGATAAGAACAACAAGTAAATGATGAAAGGAGAGTATTATTATTAGGAGAAACGTCTGATGATGACCCCTTGGTGTATAACCTAACCTAACTTAGCCTCACCTAACCTAACCTAACCTAACCTAGCCTATACACATTATTTCTGGATTAAGTGATTTGATAGGACAAAGAATATTACTGTCAAAAGTTGATGGTCTACAGTGTAATAAATTTGAATGAATATGTGGGATACTGTATACTAATAGGATAAATATTTGGTTGATGAAGGATGTAATATATACGGGAGGATAAGGATAACTGGGAGGATTGGTAGACAGTTGAGCAAAGACTGTATATAGAGACACAATATTTATCAACTTGCAGATTTTTACGTCCACCTGGTCGTGTCTTGGTGATCGTAATGTCTCTGCTGTGGGGGAGAACATCAAGAGGGGTAGTGATTTGAGCTCTTGTTTGCGGATAATTTTGCCAGTAACAACAGAAGCGAGAAATTGTTGGAGAGAAAGAAACTTACAGGGGATAAGGAAGACTAAAATTGTTTGGTTATGTGGTTTGTAGAGAAAAGGAGGAGGAGGAGGCGCTTAATATTCTGAAATGAAGTTATGGGGAAGGTGGAGGAACGTGGGTTACGGAGATCACCAAAACATCGGGCTGAATATTTTGGAAGCTGATGACACAGGAACTTGACGAAGACGGATTTGAGAAGCTTAACCCTTAACCTTTGAGAATGGTTGGAGGAAGGGTTGAGGTAATTCCTATGAAAATATGAGTCGAGTGAATAATTGAATTGGTTGGGTCCAGGAATATGCCAGTAGAATGTGTTAAGACTTGGGACAGTGATAAATGGAGAAGACATGTATGTAAAAGTCGAGGAGAAAATGGAAACGAATTTTCTCAGACTGAGTTGAAAATATTGGATTGGATTTTAATTTCTTGTTGGGCTTGGGTGCTCATGCATCTGTAACACCCGACACTTGGGGAGGAATATAAATGTGCTGTGAAATGATCAGATTTTATTCTTACTATAGTATTGTGGCAGATTTATCTTAGTCATTATTGCTGGTAATATGTTAAAAAATTTAGATAAATAATATTCATATAAACGAATAATTAAAAGCATAGGATAGCTATTACGTTTAGAAGTTCTCATTGTTATCATTGTCCCTCACTGTGGTCACACCAGGAAGGTATCACACAGACACACACGCACATCGTATTGTTTGATAAGGGCAAGGAAGTATGTGGTACAGGGGAAATAGACGACGCTAAAGTTCCTGGCTGGAATGAAATTGCTGTTGATGATCACAATGCAGCACTGAATCACATTTAACTTGACGTACTCACGGTAGCCTAGGGAGCGGCCGAACATTTGTGGCAGAAAATTACCAGATTTAAGCTCGACTCCTGTTGGTGTAGGACACATGAGTAGCAGCTAAGAGCACGTGTCTTGGTGCAGTACACAGATTTTGGTGACTCCCCAGTCTACCTATGTTTTCTAATTGCCAAGATGACTTTTAACAAATTCAACTATTGCACTGAAAATTCTCTACTTGACTGAAGCACTTCAGAAATAAAGAAACAATTTTAATAAAATTTCTTATCATTCTGGTTGCCAGGATTCACTCCAAATGCTCGAGAAAACACTTCTCTGTAACTATATTCTTGTATCTTCTACGCTTGAGCATTTATTTCTTGTTTTGGTTGTCCGGATGTACTGTACATTAAAAATTGTATTCTCACTACAATATTTATCTCGGCTATGATGCAGTGGTAGCGGTGAGAAGCTTAAGCTGATGGCATCGTCCCCGTCTTTAATAGTTTAGTTGGTAGCTTGTATTGAGGAGTAAGACATGTTAATAGACTGTGTAAAGTATATAACATTATGACCCGCCACTCCAGCTTCCTCTCTCTTGGTATCTCAATGTTGTGTTCGTCTTGAGGTAATGGCTTCTTGTTCTCCACGAATAAAAGAAACCTTGGAGAAGAGACACTTTACTGTGAAGCTAACTCACATTTATGTTTTAAGGAGACATTCTTGGGACATTACACTCGCTCAATGGTCCTCATGCTTGTTACTGAAGTAGTACTCGAGTCAGCCTGTCCTTCCCGAAGACCTTACCAGGCATCATTGTGGCAGTGCTGCTTGACTAAACTAGATAATCTTAACAACATTATCGTATTCACCCTGATAGTTGTCTATTGAAGCTTGGATCAAAGTCTCCGTGAAAGACGCTGCCTCAGTCAGGCTGTCATTAGCGGCCATTCTGGGTAGATTAGTTTGTCAGGGGTGATATTAAAGCTCGGCTGACACAGGTAACGTGGGCTAGCGTGTTATATTGTACTTAAAAATCAATGACATTATTACTGCGTTTACATAATTCATTTGTCAGACCCGAACCGGCCTGTAATTCAGCATGTCGGGTTTTTTCCGTTTTATATAAGTTCATCGGTTAGATGGTAAAACATATTTGAAGACGCAACAGTATTCAGGGATCATCATTGTGTTGCCTTATCACTAACCTTAAACTCCACGCTACGGTAGTCAGCGCTTGAGTAAAGATTTGTTGACTTCAAAAGCGCCATTCACTCCACACACAAGAACCCAAATTCCTGTTTCTTACAGTTATTTCCATTTAATGTAAAGCGTGTTGTGGTAGGCTGGCAACACCGGTCTCATCACGCAATTTTGGTAATGGCTGCAACGCACCTGGACTCTCCTGACTGACGGATCGCTGAAGATATAATTATTAATGAGATCATATCCAGGAAGCCCGTAATATTTGGCAGCTGTCTCTACCCTAAGCATCGCTCCCTGTCATCTGCTGTTGCCTGCATTACATGGTGAAGAGTCAATCTCGCCTCTCTCCCACCATCTCTCCATCGTATAGTCATGTTCTCTCTCCAATAGTGCGGGGCAACGTCTCCCTCCACGACTGACCCATCACACTGCAGATCACAAGGTTGACGGGTGTGGCTGCTGACCCCGAGCACGGAATACTGCCATCATCATCATCTCCACCATAATGTTCCTCATTATCCCGAATTTTCTTTGTCAACAGAGGCGGTACCGAGTCATTACCTAATGTTTCCTTCACTACTTTGCTTGGGTGCAAGAACATGTTCTGTTCAACATTGCACACTATAGAGATATCTGTTGCATTTACCTCAACTTTCCTCACTATTTTCTACTGATATACGACTAAAGAATATCATCCGAGTGATAATTTACATGTAAATTTGTGAAACAAATGTTCAAAAATAAATTATAAGAGGCAGTCAAACAGATCCAGATTAGAGTATCATTCCGACGACAAATCAGAGAAGTTTACTGAGGCGTGAGAAACAGTCTACATTTCTTGGCCCGAGCGAGATCATTGTTACGCTTCCGGGAGGGTAACTGATTATATATATATATATATATATATATATATATATATATATATATATATATATATATATATATATATATATATATATATATATATATATATATTGTGTGTATTGGATAAATTCAATTATAGATTAAACACATTTGTGTGACTAGAGTTCAGAGAAGCACATACAATTTAAAAGTGAACACTAATATAATTTTCCGTTTCAACTGTTCTGCATAACGAACTGGATATTTTTGGTATTATTATATTATATGGAGGAAAGAGAGACATAGTCATCTTCATCGTAGTTAGCACACTGTATGCAGTTCAGGGTTTATAAATCTTGTGAATGTTTATCGAGAGTTCCTTCTAAAATTATCCTACTGTAAAATTATGATATACGAGACAAATTGATTGAGGTTCAAGTAGAGAGGATCAGACCGGGACAGGGATATTAAGTGTGATGTAAAGTAAATTTATATAACAAGTTTATTATATATTTTTACTGATATATTTGATTTATTGCTCAGTGACAAAAATCGTATTTTGTATAAAATTTATATTACAGTACTAGAATTCGTCTTCGTTGTCCATTTTGATAAGGAAAAATACCAAATGATACGTACGAAAAGTTTCAGTGAACAGTTACTTTTATGTCTGTCAGTCTATGAATACTGACTTACTGAATGACTCACAAACTGATAGAACGTCAAGCAGCTTTCATTGTACAGTACCGACAGCGAGAACACTAAGCTGACTGGCCAACATAAATTAAATGTATTATCAGATAAAATTTAGTTCACCTAGTCTTCCTCATCCCATTAGGGAGTAGGAAATATATTTTATTGATCATAATTAACAAGAACTTATAACATAGTACTCAGACTGGTGGTCAGGTAGAAGTTTCTTACATTAGGTTCAACTTACCATTAGGCGTAATTGACTTGGTCACACGGGCATATTTGAAGGTTCCAGGACGTAGCAAAATATTCAGTAAGGTTTGAAGCAAGAAAATATTGTGGCTATTTTTTGGAGGAAATGGGAGCAAATTCACACCCAAATGTGTCCAAACTGAGCAATAAAGACCCTTTCCTCAGACGCAAGTTTCTCTCAAAAGCAAGTTTATGTGTATACCCGAAAAATATGGTCGTGATAACCATTTTCTTTTCTCTCTTCTTTCTCACTTCTCCTTCCTCGCTTTTCGTCTGTTTCTGTGTTTATTTGTCCGTTTATATATTGTATGTATTTCTAAAAGTTCCATCTGTATTGCGTCTTCACTTCACAATCAAACTGATTTGCTCGTAAAGTTTTGTTTTATTGAAAATTATTATTTCTATCAACTGATCACTTGTAAATGTTTCGTATAACCATCGATCATTGCTGAAGGTAGAAACTTGTGTACATACTTTAGGTCTGATGATGGAAATACAAATTTTCTTACAGTTAGCTAATATTCTCCCTAATGACCCAGCACTGGCCTGGATATCAGTAAACTTTTCTTCACTCTGACCCGAGCAATGCCCAAGTTCCTACATCTCTGGGAGCAAGTGAGATTCCGATTTTGGCGGTGCAGTGTGGGACCGTTCACCTTCCTCCTTTTCTAATATGCATAGTCAGTCTCCTACAGTACGTTGCCTCGATGTAACATATTTTGTCCAGTTCTATGCTTCACTCGACATACGTAGCCGTTTATCCACAACTTCCCGTGTTTTAGAGAGGTACTGTGAATGCATTTCAAAGCGTCTCATTATAGCATTATTAGTCTTGAATCCTTGTTGCTTACACTCAAGACAGAGAGCTTCCCTGTTTTCTTTTCTTTCTTCTCGGACAAATCATATCTGATCCCGTAAAATTAAGTTGTTTGGTTACGCCAGTTGTAGCATCTTTTGTTAGTTATTATCCTCCTAATACACTCTCCAGTCTACCCTCCACATGTGTCACTTAATACTTTAGAATGGTTACTTGATAAAATATTAAATGTCACCCTTTCCAATAACTCCACCACTTAGCCTGCTGTCACTCTCCTACAGCACCATCCAGAACAGCCCATAAATTCTTAATACCCTTCTCTCACACCCCGTTATTCTCTGGGCGCTAAGTAACACTCTTTCTTTCTGTACCTCATACTGTTTCCGAACCTCCCTCACCAATTTATTCTCCAAATCCCGTCCTTGGTTGTGAATCTTCCTGGGGAACCAAATATATGTAGTTCTCTCTCCAACAAAATTTGCGGCATTGTTATGTTTTGGATCTTGGCTTGTAACGCCTACATAGACAATTAAAAATTAATTACTTGATATTTTGAATTTCATCACAACACTCCAGGCAGCCCCCTACTCCCACCACCGCAACACTCCAGGCAGCCTCTCACTCCCACCACCATAACATATCACGCAGCCCCCTACTCCCACCACCACAACACACCAGGCAGCCCCTCCCACCACCGCAACACTCCAGGCAGCCCCTCACTCCCACCACCACAACACTCCAGGCAGCCCCTCACTCCCACCAGTACAACACTCCAGGCAGCCCCTCACTCCCACCACCACAACACTCCAGGCAGCCCCTCACTCCCACCACCACAACACTCCAGGCAGCCCCTCACTCCCACCACCGCAACACTCCAGGCAGCCCCTCACTCCCACCACCACAACACACCAGGCAGCCCCTCACTCCCACCACCACAACACTCCAGGCAGCCCCTCACTCCCACCAGTACAACACTCCAGGCAGCCCCTCACTCCCACCACCACAACACTCCAGGCAGCCCCTCACTCCCACCAGTACAACACTCCAGGCAGGCCCTCACTCCCACCAGTACAACACTCCAGGCAGGCCCTCACTCCCACCAGTACAACACTCCAGGCAGGCCCTCACTCCCACCAGTACAATACTCCAGGCAGGCCCTCACTCCCACCACCACAACAGACTAGGCAGCCCCTCACTCCCACCACCACAACACTCCAGGCAGGCCCTCACTCCCACCAGTACAACACTCCAGGCAGGCCCTCACTCCCACCACAACACCGGACCATGTACACAAGCTTAGTATCTCTCGTGTAGTGTACAGTACTGTATTGCCTCTGTCAGTCTGGCTGTATTGTAAATTGGTTTTTGTTTGTTGTCTGCCTCAGCGTTTATCCCTTTGTGTAAATATCTTTTATTACCTTTCTGGTGGACTAGGGGAGATACACTACACTTACAATCAGACTAGAACTGTCGAGTGAACATAGTTATAAGATAAAGATGGATGGAATGATATAAAAAGGTCAGGGAATTCCATAGACGAGAAATGTGAGGAATGATGGATGTGAATTACTATGACAGGAATTTAAATGAGTATGGATGGCACAGCACACTGACGTGTGTTGTGAGCAGGATTAAGAGGGAGGGATGGATGGTGGATTAGTTTTCAAGGAATTACCGTTTGAACAGTGAGATTGAAGAGATGAATCGTCTGCAGGGTAAAGGATATCTGGGGTATACGTAAGGGACTAGCCGTTGATAAAGCGATTATCTTTAAATCGTATTTCATCACACAGAGATACATGGGTCTATGGATAGAGCTGCCCTAGAACGTGGCTCTTGTGCAGAAATGATTGTTGGATGAACACAAAGAGGAAGACTTGATATTTTGTTTACAATTGCACTCTAGAAATTCAGTGCTTCCAAAAAGAGGGTATTAACTATAACTCCAAAGATAATATTAAACTTTGGTAACTGGAATAATGAGGATGCCTTTGAGAAACCGCAAAAGAAGACAATGAACCTGATGGCGGGAAACAGTAAATTTATATTTTGGTAGTTTTAAGTATATGAACTCAAGATCTCTCTTTCAATACAACTGTAAGTTTTATGTGCTCTAGTGGCAGTCTCAACTTAAACGTGACATGAAAAAAAGTTAGATTTTAGTTCATGTTAGTGGCATCAACAAAGGAATGTGTGGTGATAAAAGAAATGGTCGTTGGTATGGAGTAAGAAGAGGGTAGGTTCAAGAGCTGAGCCCAGAGGTACTCCAGGATTGATGGGAGACTAAACATATGTGCGAATTTGGTGTAGATACCTGATTGTAGTGGTTAGAGAGAAAAGAGGAGAGTATTGGAACAAAATTTGGAAGATTTATAATGGGAACCTATTGTTAACACATTGTCAAAAGTAATAGATTGAGAGGCAATAAAATAAGATTCGCCGATATTGCTGACAGCACAATTGAGGTTATGAGTGGGGAGAACGTTCATATCTTGAGATGAAACAGAAACCTTATTGGGTATTAGAGGGTGCCGTGTTCTTGAAGATGTTTGAGCTGTTGTATGTTCATGTTAACCCAAAATGTCAGAAATAAATGAGATTTGAGTTGCAAGGGAAAGGATGAATTTCTTCCTCTATTGTTTTTTAATCAATTTGGCACCAGAGATTTCTTTTGTTTTTTTTTTTTACTGAAGATGAGTGTTGTTTTTTCGTGGTTTGTTTATGCTATATTAGGAGTGTGTATACTGTATATGATCCAGAGTATATTGGAGGTTTGAATACGTCCAGGTGTCTTTTGGTATTAAAGGTTGAACTAATTAGGATCCTTGTTTCTCTATGTACAAGATAGGGATAAATGTTCTATACCAAGTTGAATAATTTATGAAATGTTGTCAGATGAAGAGTATTGAAAATGCATTCAAGGTCCTCGTAGAGTAAGGGCTAAGATTGTGTGTGTGTGTGTGTGTGTGTGTGTGTGTGTGTGTGTGGAGGAGGAGAATACAAAACCAAGACACTGATCAGAAGAACCTAAAGAAGACGACTCGGGAATAGTATAATAATTTGTATATCTCGTAAGGATTAAAATTAATTTATTATTTTGTCACTAGCAATATAAATTAGCCCAGACATGAGTTCCCAGGTATGTATTCTAGACGAGGTAAACATGTACAGTATATATATTAAATTTGTTGATTTTGTAGAATGCTGGAGTGTTGTAAGTAGCAACAGGGATAAATCAGATGGATAATTTGGAGCCTTGTGGTGAAAGGGGGAACGCCAGAGCTGAACACTATCTGATAATGCAGTTAGGGGCAACACACGAAAGCAAATGAGGGCTGAGTTTATGGTACCCTTGATCCAAGCCGCACTGAGGGGAAGAGCTCATAAGAATATACTGTAGATATTACTGATGTTTGTTCATTTGATGTACTCGTATATGAATTTATGGGAGTTTCAACTTCCTAAAAAGATTAAAGTATAAAATAGTCTTAAAACAAATTATAAAAAGTCATATAACAAGATCACAGAGGAAAAATAATCTGAAATAATCACAGAAACAAATAGAAATGCAAAATATACATCGCCATACACAAATCACATTGTATTTAAAATTAATTGACCCTTTCCTGACGCTTCAATTAACGAAATTACTTAGGATTCTTCAGTACTAAAATGGTTGGTTCCCAATTGGTGTGTTGCTTCATCTCAATCCCTTTAATGTTAGTAATGTTTTAACGCCCATACTCACTTGCTATGTGTATGGGTGACTGAATGTGTGCGGATAACTGTATTTGTATGGATGTCTGTGTATGGGTGACTATGTGGGTGTATATGTGGCTGTTAGTGTACATGTATTTTGCTGGTAGGATGTATGAATGAAAGATTATATTGTTTTCCAAATGACTGACTGACTAACTGGATGGCTGATTGACTGACTGACTAACTCATAATTGCATCGGGTTGCAATAACCTTCACCTCGCCTCCCGGGGATCGAGGGTCCGGCACCATGAAGACGCTGTTAAACTGGTTAAGGAAGTTAGAACCTGCCTTTGATCTTTCTCTACCCGACTCCTTCGTACGTCATATCTTACATCACCTGAGGTCGTCATGACAACAAACTGGTGTAAAAGCGAGACCATGATAACGATGATGATAGGTAGTTGATGTAGATGATTAAGTGGATAATTATTACTAATACGACAATGACCGACAAAGATGATGACTCGTGAGGAGGGAAATGGTGTGAAGATGCTTATTGTTATCCACTGTTGTATGAGTGTTTGTATTTATGTCTGGTCCTTCTGGGCATGATTGTAGCTAATTAAGATAAAAAAATAGTTAAAACATCTTTACACAAGTTAGTTAATTGTGACGGAAACGGTGACAATTTAGCCTACATGTTTGAGTCAATATAGTACCAAGCTGCTGGTCAGGGTCGGGCAAGAAAATTATGTTGTAATTAGTGAAGAATTTTAGCAGCGTTATTTTTAGTTCCGTTCTCTGAAGCTTCACTCATAAACTTCTCGGGAGTGTAGTTAAATTTTAGCTAACAGTGTGTTGTTAGCACTATGTAAGGCCAAACAATATGTTGGTGGCATTTTAAATGAGTATTTTCTTACTTTATATATAACGTTATTATTTTTTTTTAGTTAGGCCGACGATGTACTCTCTAACTAGGACGGAAATGCCTCCCAATGTATGGAAACTGTATCCTGTAATGTAATGTATTATATAAAATACAGACTAGATTCTCTTGTAATTTAGAGCGCACAAGATTATTCGTGTAAGTCAGGTTAATACCAGTGTTCGTTGCTAATTTAAGAAGCTATTACGCTGCGGTCGTCTTGGACGTTGCGGTGTAATTACATCTGCATATTAGGTTAGGTTTTGTGATGCTCATCTGAGGATTTAAATTCTACCATATTGCCCGACGTGTCTGCAGACCTACTGGGAGTGACTGTGGTGTTCTTAACTCGGAGAATCACATAATCATGAACATAAGAACATAAGAAAATAAGGAGTCTGCAATAGGCCGGTTGGCCTGTGCATGGCAGCTCCTGTCGAGAGCTACTACCACTCTCCATCATCCATGAATCTATCTAGCCTCCTTTTGAAACTTTCCAGAGTTCTCGCACTTACTACAAAGTTGCTAAGCTTGTTCCACTCGTCCACCACCCTATTTGTGAACCAGTTTCTTCCTATCTCCCTCCTAAACCTAAACTTATCCAACTTGAATCCGTTGCTCCGAGTCCTATCCTGCTCGGATATTATAAGAACTTTATCTATATCCCCTTTATTGATTCCTTTCACCCACTTAAATACTTCTATCATATCTCCCCGCACTCTTCGTCTTTCTAAGGAATGCAAGTTAAGTTTCTTTAACCTATCCTGATATGGAAGGTTTCTAAGTACCGGAATCATTTTTGTCATTCTTCGCTGCACCGACTCTAGTGAATTTATATCCATTCTATAATAGGGGCACCAGAGCTGAACCGCATAATCGAGGTGCGGCCTGACTAGCGCAAGATATAGTTGCAATAAGACCTCTGCACTCTTGTTACTTACACTTCTAGATATAAAACCCAATACTCTGTTTGCCTTATTTCGAACATTAACGCACTGTTTTCTAGGCCGTAAGTCCGGGCTTACAAGTACCCCTAGGTCTCTTTCACAAGTCGACTTCTCTAGGTTGACATATGCTGGTAGGGACATTGCTACTCTCTGGGCATTAAGTGCCATCATAGAGAGGAGAGGAATACGTCCAGTATCTCGAAGGAATCACTTTGAGTCCTGCGAAGTAAGTGACGTCTCGATGTTATGATGTGTTGGTGATGAATGCTGTGAAGGATTTTTTTTCTCGTGAACTTGGTAATAAGTTTCATATTGAACTTAACTAGTATGAATTCTTTTAGCTCTCATCTTGAACATCTGGCATATTGTTCCTAGGTTATTTTGGTCGCTATTTTAGTGGCCAAATCACTTATCTCTCACTTCATTTCGTCATTTCACCACTACTGCAGGACTCCTACACAACCTTCCCAAGAACAATATTTACCCAAGAGGGAAGTAGCAAGAACTGTTAACCAACTCATAGTGAACGATATCCCCGGGCGCTTCATAGTACATCTTGGGGCCACCTTGGCGTGAATTTGTTGAAGGTGTAGAAGCTGTCGCTATTTCAACAACTACACCCTATGTTAACGAGCTGTATGACCCAGTGTACAAGGAATAACCCAAGGTGACCGGACAAATCGTAGACTGCACTGGCTAATCATTACCCCGGAAAATGATTCGCAAGTTGATTATCATCCAAGTTCACATTTACTGGTAGGTAACTTAACACTTGTATACATGCTCTTAACACACACACACACACACACACACACATCCTCGTCATCTGTTCGTCTACTTAACTCAATTATAAACGGAAAATTCTCCTTCCTCGTTCCTCCGTTATAGCTTTAGTAATTAACTCTGTAATGAACTGATTAATTAACTATATAATAACGTCATTATAAGTCACCCGGGATGGTTATTATAATTAACACCTTCTTTCACCTGACGGTTAAAGCCACACCGCCTTCATTAACCCTAACACCAACACCGACACAAAACGTTATCAAGTGACTCATTATGTTGTGGCACTCGACATGGTGTTTACATATGAACAACTCGCTGTCTCTCCTGCTATGGAATAATTACCTGTGATATCAAACGTACTAATTACGGTAAATGATAAAATTCACTTGGAAAATTTAATAGTAATAAGATACTGATGATCTTTGCGGTAATATTATAAACAGGACTAACCATCTTTAACAAATTCTTCAAAACAGATTTAATACATTTGGTTTAAAATTTATTGGGAAAGTGTATACAAATATAATGTTGATGAGGTTATACTTTGATAGTCATTATACTGAATGTGTGAATAATGTTTGAATAATGATGCCTCGACTGCTGTGGAGAATCTCACTTTTTCAATTCACAATGAAGATTTATTGGTTGGAATTGTTGGCCGCTGCTAAGTATATTAAATCATGTTATGTTAGGGGGGCTGTGTGTGTGTGTGTGTGTGTGTGTGTGTGTGTGTGTGTGTGTGTGTTTTGTTCCCGCTGAAGAGTACGGTACCTCGCGTGTGTCTGCCATCAGTTTAGACATGAATGGGGAGGATTCAGTCAAGAAATACTATATACACATATATATGTCTGCTTATTTCAATCTCTAATATTTATGGGAAATTATATTGAAATTGTGTGATATACGTTTCACAAAATTTTAAATAATTCGCACGGGAGAATTACATGTGGTCACAGTGGTTGTTATTGTTGCTGTAAGATATTATGTACGTCTCACGGACAAGCGAGTTATAGGGTTTTACATATAGTATAATTATAGGAGAAGGTACTAGTCTTAGGTAGGCGAGTGGTTTAGGTCGGTGAAAAGTGCTCCCTACATCTGTCTGCTTGAGAACTCGTATAAAAGTACTGGAATAAACCAATGCTCCAGTTTATTATATATCATCAGCGATTTGTCTTCATTTGTTCCATGTTATTAGATAAGGAATTTTATAGATTTTCTACTCATGTTTAAACTGTGTGTTAGAGGCACTAGATGGCGTATCTCGCCTGTAGTGAAGTGGTTGATGTATTAAAGAAGTTAAGCATGAAAAGTTAACATACATTAACGCCACCGACAACTAAAGGGGGAATATTTCTTGAGGACATTGTGTCATTGTGTGGCGGACTTAACTGGCGATAACGTGTGCTTTATCGGCCATAACTGTTTATGTTGTTATACAGTGATGTTGGCGTGTGGACCCCAGCCGCCAGCTTTATGGTTATTTCTCAGGTAAAATGTATAGCTGCGGTCGTAATGCTTTTGGCCAGCTGTTATGAGTGTGTTTTGAGGCCTGTTAATGCTCTAATTCTTTTTATTTATATGACCAAAAATATATTAGTTGGTCACTGTAAAATGAAATAGTAATGGTGACAGCAGAGGTCCCACTGTTCCTCATATAAACCCGCAGGTCACTCTGGGAGGCATAACATACAGTGGTATCATGGCTCTGTTAACACCACTCACCGTCCATTGTGGTGTATTATGGCTCTGTTAACACCACCCACCGTCCATTGTGGTGTATTATGGCTCTGTCAACACCACTCACCGTCCATTGTGGTGTATTATGGCTCTGTTAACACACCACCCACCGTCCATTGTGGTGTATTATGGCTCTGTTAACACCACTCACCGTCCATTGTGGTGTATTATGGCTCTGTTAACACACCACCCACCGTCCATTGTGGTGTATTATGGCTCTGTCAACACCACTCACCGTCCATTGTGGTGTATTATGGCTCTGTCAACACCACTCACCGTCCATTATGGTGTATTATGGCTCTGTTAACACACCACCCACCGTCCATTGTGGTGTATTATGGCTCTGTCAACACACCACCCACCGTCCATTGTGGTGTATTATGGCTCTGTCAACACACCACCCACCGTCCATTGTGGTGTATTATGGCTCTGTCAACACCACTCACCGTCCATTGTGGTGTATTATGGCTCTGTCAACACCACTCACCGTCCATTATGGTGTATTATGGCTCTGTCCACACACCACTCACCGTCCATTGTGGTGTATTATGGCTCTGTCAACACACCACCCACCGTCCATTGTGGTGTATTATGGCTCTGTCAACACACCACCCACCGTCCATTGTGGTGTATTATGGCTCTGTCAACACACCACCCACCGTCCATTGTGGTGTATTATGGCTCTGTCAACACACCACCCACCGTCCATTGTGGTGTATTATGGCTCTGTCAACACCACCCACCGTCCATTGTGGTGTATTATGGCTCTGTCAACACCACCCACCTTCCACTGTGGGGTATTATGGCTCTGTCAACACCACCCACCATCCATTTTGGTGTATTATGGCTCTGTCAACACACCACCCACCGTCCATTGTGGTGTATTATGGCTCTGTCAACACACCACCCACCGTCCATTGTGGTGTATTATGGCTCTGTCAACACACCACCCACCGTCCATTGTGGTGTATTATGGCTCTGTCAACACCACCCACCGTCCATTGTGGTGTATTATGGCTCTGTCAACACCACCCACCGTCCATTGTGGTGTATTATGGCTCTGTCAACACACCACCCACCGTCCATTGTGGTGTATTATGGCTCTGTCAACACACCACCCACCGTCCATTGCGGTGTATTATGGCTCTTTCAACACCACCCACCGTCCACTGTGGTGTGCCATAGCCCTATGAACACCACTGACCTTCAACGCGACAATTTATAGAAACCTTAACAATACTACTTACATTATATATTTTAATCTATACCTTAAGCTTCCTACATCTTGCTTCGTATCACCTGAGCTTTCTGTCTCGCTAAAGGAATATTGGTTTCCACATGCTTTAATATCCACTTTCCCCATTCACCAACACAATATCTGGTACAAGGTTCAGTTTATGTCGTCTCATAAGTAACAGTTGTGTGTAATATATCGTTCACTGTCCCAGGTTTCCCCATCTTCGTATAATAGTGAAAGAGGACACCTTCCTTGTTAGGGTTATGTTATGGTCGATATTTTCACTCCTCTGCAACCTTTCACATTCTAGTTAAATTGTTTGTCTTTTTTTTTAGTCTGATAGTCTTGTTTTAGTCTGATAGTCGTGTTTTAGTCCGATATTCGTGTTTTTCTAATATTATACCTCTCCTGTGTAATAGCTTGTAACCAAATCGTCACTGTCATATCCAATTGATTGCCAACAAATTTAATCTCTCACTTCGGTCTTGGACACTGTTCATTTGAATCCCAAGGTCCATCGTCAGCTTTACTTATGCTTCAGCCCAAATATTAATAATAACTAAGCTAACTTTGTATTTATCCAGAATTATTAACTTCTGGATTAATCATTTAGAATCAGTGTTTTGTGTATAGATGCCTATGAATGTATTATTATTTTTTTATGTGAGTACATTTTTTGAACTGCTGTCATTGGTATTAATTCAAATTCCCTTGTATTACTCTATATAATGAAAACATTGTAATAATTAGAATGTATTACAATAAACAGAAAGGTGTTTTCTTGTAGACATAGGCGTGTACAGGATACTTAATTCCATGTAGCTTAAGAAAAAGTTAACAACGAAGGTTAAGAATCACAGCGACAGACCAACGCTGAGAGTGAAAGGTAAAGGCGAGGATTATAACAACATAGGGCGCACAAACTGAGGATTGACATAACCTCATGAGATCCTAAAAGCTCTGCAAGAACCGATCACTTTCCTGTTAAGGGCGAAACTGTTATGAAATCAGTCGGAATATGATAAAACTGCAGACTAAACTCTCTCTTGACTTCCGGGTGTCTATTTGATTTCACGGAGGGAGAATTCATGGAAATAAACACTTGATAAATATTTGTATATCAGGTGAAAGGAACCTCGTGCATATAAAAAGAACTCTAAATGGGAATGAAAGATCACAACTTACGATCTCTAAAAAGTGAAGGATATCGTAACGACTGAAGAAGACGTGATATAACTCTTGAAGAGACTGGGCCACTAATCAAGTGTTTGACGTGGTGCTGGAGCTCCTTGGCTAATTGAATACGGAGTAAAAGACCTTCATGGGACGAAGAGTGAGCCTATTGAGCTAAGTCTGAAGAGGCTAAGAGAGTCTGCAACGGTTGAGCGCAGCCAGCAGTAGTTAAGTTGAGACGGCGCCAGGTGACCAAGGACTGTAACAGTTGACTGAATCTTGCAATGGTTGAACAGTTTGTAAGGATTGGATAAAGTTTGTACTGTAGAAGTAGAATCTATAACGATTAAGAAGAGTTTGCAGAGATGAAGAAAATCAGGCAGCGGTTAGCAGAGCTTTCAATAGTTGAGGAGAGAGTTTAATGGGATCAGTGTTGGCTGATACGCTACGTTGACCCGCGAGTGTTCGTCATGGCTGCTGTACAAGTGAAGAAAAATCCATCTTGAATTCGACGAAATTTAGGAAACGTAAATAAGAACTGCTTGAGGTTAAACAAGAAAGTTATTTACGCTTTGGCACCGTTTTTAATTAGTTGGGGTAAGCTTGTTTAAGACTCTTGTGTTGTTTGATAAAAATCGTTTGTAAATTAAGGTAAAACAAAAATCATATTAGGAGAATGATGTTGAATATAAAATTAAAACTCTCTGACAGCAAATCTGCTACTCTGGTATTTTTACAACGGAAGGAAATGTCCAGCAGAATTAAGCAGTGATAGACTATCCTTCTGAGCTGGAGTATCGTGTTGATTGGTGTTATAGTCATGTTATTTGTTGGAAGATAATCTCAATTTGCTTTATTTTTTTTTTTTTTTTGGCGTATATGACAAATCCCAAGATAAGGTTCTTATTGTGTAAACAGCTCATGGGTTTAGCATCATACTTCACTCTCTGGTGTATAGTGCACTTTTGAAGAACACAAATTAATCTTCCACTCAATTTTCAAGAAAACAGACATTCGTATAAAAGTTGCACCGTTCAGGCCGAGTGGAGTAATTCTCAGGGGATGTGTTGCAGTTAGCGGTAAATGGTCAAGTGATTTAGGAAAATTACCTTCGTCCCAATTCTGACGGTACACAACACAACGCTCCGATGGCAGTGCTTCCCCCGATCTCTAAACAACTGTTGTTTTTCACCGTCCTGAGACACATAAAGCCTTATACCCGGTGATTCTTGGTGGTGTGGGTCACCTATAGCCTTATACCCGGTGATTCTTGGTGGTGTGTCACCTATAGGGTCACCTATAGCCTTATACCCGGTGATTCTTGGTGGTGTGAGTCACCTATAGCCTTATACCCGGTGATTCTTGGTGGTGTGAGTCACCTATAGCCTTATACCCGGTGATTCTTGGTGGTGTGAGTCACCTATAGCCTTATACCCGGTGATTCTTGGTGGTGTGGGTCACCTATAGCCTTATACCCGGTGATTCTTGGTGGTGTGGGTCACCTATAGCCTTATACCCGGTGATTCTTGGTGGTGTGAGTCACCTATAGCCTTATACCCGGTGATTCTTGGTGGTGTGGGTCACCTATAGCCTTATACCCGGTGATTCTTGGTGGTGTGGGTCACCTATAGCCTTATACCCGGTGATTCTTGGTGGTGTGGGTCACCTATAGCCTTATACCCGGTGATTCTTGGTGGTGTGGGTCACCTATAGCCTTATACCCGGTGATTCTTGGTGGTGTGGGTCGCCTATAGCACTTCTCTTTTAACGAGAATATGTTTTCATTGTCTGTCTTATATGTAATTTATCAGTATTTTGATGCTCGATTGAATATAATCTCTCTCTCTCTCTCTCTCTCTCTCTCTCTCTCTCTCTCTCTCTCTCTCTCTCTCTCTCTCTCTCTCTCATACATATGTATTACGCCCCTAAAGTAAACGCTACTGATGGCATTATCCGGGAAACATTTAATTAACGAATAACCCAAACGCGGTTGAATATATACAGTAGCGACCAACAGTAAAATAAAGTTGCAGCGTTTTGCCTCGCCCGCTGCTGTAAATAGCTGTAATTTAACGTAACTGGACATTGTAGTTTGTATGTAACTGGTCGTTTATGGATATTAACAAACTTACTTTTTTGTTTTGTTATATAACTTTGGTATGAGGTGTATAAGTGTCCTTTATTGATTGGTGAGAGAAAGGTCAGTATTGTATGACCTTATTCAGTGTCTGTGTGGGTGTGCGTGCGTGCGTGCGTGCGTGTTTGTGCCCTTTTTTGTGCGTGTGTGTGTTAAAAGTTGCCACACCATTCCAGTGCTTCTAGTCAGTGATGCCAAGTGCCATATCTCATTATTGGCACTGTGTTGTGGTTCTTAATGATAGTACATATACAGTACTCTTGTGTCTCCCCATATACTATTAGTGTTTACATCTCATTAGTGTGTCTCTCTTTTACCGTCTCTCCTCAGTTACCTGTCATTAACACCTGCCAGTAATACACATCATCACACTCTCCTCTGTAACTATAAATGACTTAATTTTTTTCTATAGTATCTCATATGTGTCTCATTTAAGTTGTCTCTCTATAATGTGTGTCTCGGTGGCTCGCCTTAGAACCACTTGGCGTCTTTAATGTCTCTTCGTGCGTTTTGTTTTAAGACGATTTCTGCTACTACTAATGATTATGTAGAAATGAACAGGTAGAAAATTTGTCTTTTTTAATTCCTTTGCTCAGTGGGTTCCTTTTTTTTCTTGTTTTCCCCTATTTATACATTATTTTACCCTATTTTTACCGCATTTTACCCTATTTCTGCCTTATTTTTACCCTATTTCTAATTTATTTTACCCTATTTCTACCTTATTTTACCCGATTTAACCCAATTTCTACTTAATTTTACCTTATTTCTGCATTATTATACCCTATTTCGACATTATTCTGTAATAGCCCCTGTCTCATTGTTGACAGTAAAATTATATAAATGTGGGTTAATTACATTTGTCTTCTAGAACTCCATCACTCACGGTAACTTCCCATGAGCAGTGAGATGTCCTGCAGTGATCATGTGGTCCATTCATTGAACACGTGATCGGTAACTTTTCACTGGAGGGCGCGTCTCTTATTTGCCCCCAGTGATCACTCAGTCGTCACTCAACCCTCACGAGAAACAGACGTATACCATCCATAGCTCAATTGAGATAGTTACGGTGATATCATTTTTGAAAGTGTACACAGAGACCTTTTATAATAAACACCGAAAAGGAACATATTGGATTTCACTACAGAATATCCAATAAACTTTTTGCATGTTCTAGCTCCATTAACTAATCAAGAATCAACATTTAAGGGCCAGAATAATACAACTACCTATTTCTATCTTATTTTACCCCAATTATACCTTCTTTTACCCTATTTATACCTTATTTTACCCCAATTGTACCTTCTTTTACCCTATTTATACCCTATTTTACCCTATTCTTTTCGCTGCCGCTGTGTCGTTCTCGTTAAACATGTACGCTTATAAAATTGCGTTGTGTTTTTTATATTGTTTTTTTAAGTCTTTTTTCCCTCTGATCATTATGAGAGTAGCCTCACCTTGGAGCTGCCAGGTTATGTATTAGATATTTATAGATAAAAAGTATTTTCAACCTGTAGGCGAGAGACGCGTATTTATTTTTAATCTACAATTCTAAAATTTATAACAATGATTTTTTTTTTAGTTAGCAGAAATATTTTAATTATACAAGCAAGTGTCAATTAATATTTTCGTATATGGAGAAGAAAGTCACTCGCTCAACTGATATAACCAGATGTGTTACAAACATTAATCACCGTTAACGAGCATCATATAGTTAATGTATATCCCTGCAAAAAATATAAAATTGTTTAACACGTCTAATTACAAAGAATATAAATCTTTATCAAAACGTTTCTAACCTAACCTAACCTCACCTCAATATACCACAAAAACAGTTATGGTGTGAATTTATCTAAGGGCGGTAGTACATAAACTAGCATGAATGACTCTCTGCCCTCTCTTCTCACCTCACATAAACCATAGTCATAGATATTCCAGTGTTTAGACGATTATAACTCGGTCAGATATGATCGGATTTCGCTGATACGTTTAGGGTTATATTCTTCTGTAACAAATTTGGTTAAACTCTGATCACTATAAGTAATGTTTTTATTTGAAGGATTTATACAGTGTTACGGGCGGACTGACAGACGGAAGGAGTCTTGGTCTCCAAGCTCAGTTTTCTTACTATTAAGAACATAATAAAAATCAGATGGTTGTCTAGCTTAGATTAATCGTTTATATCCAGCTGTTTGGAATACAGTAATAATAAACTATATCCTAGAATAATATTTGTATATAAGGAAGTTAAGGACGTGGGGCCCCTGGGGTGAGGGTCAGCTTGGGTCTCCCTCTCCATGACTGTGTTTCACCCACCGGACAGTATTGAAGGGAACTAAATAGCCCCTAAGGTCTGAGCGACAAACTTTGACCCTTGGATACCTCATAGCCCTCCACACGTCCGGATGTCTGACAAGTATCCACTGACGCATCAGGATGCCTCTACAGCGCCCCTGGGTCCTCTCCGATTACTCTGGCCGTTTTATGTCCCTCAAGGCGCTCCAGGACTTTTTTTCTCTCCAGATTTGAAGATCTCATAACACTAAAAGTATTTCGTGGCTAAGGGACGCGTTGTTTCATTTATTAAATTGTTACAAGGCCAGAAATTCTCCTTTTACAAAGAGAAAACTCCAAAACTTACGTGAACTCTAAAATTCACACGAAAAACCTCATGATGCAGCAATATTATTCACAGAAAATCTTTTATTTCTAAAGTGAATTCTCCATGACCAGCCACACGACTGAGCAGGTGAGCAGGTCACCACGCGAGCTTCAGGATCAACCCATAACATTCCGAGACGTCTTGGTCAGCTCTTATCCCTTAAACCCCACGATGACCCACCAAGATAATGTCTGAACTACTGGGCACGACCTGTAAACTGCTCTAGGCCAACTCTTGACACCGGACTAACCAAATGATTCCTCTCAACCCTCCCCCCAATCGTAGTCTAGGGAGATGATGTTTCTAACCAACACCTTCTCCATAACCTCGGAACCTCTTAGTCACCCAGTGGAATGTTTTATGATTTCAGACAATGTTTATTTAGTGTTTCAAACTCTCTTTAACAGTCCTTTAACTCTCATGGCATTTACGGAATTTTCGGAACTTCCTGTCTCGTAAAACGTACCAGATCTTCCCAAGGCTCTCCAAGACTTGTGGAAAATCCTCGGATAACTGGAATATTTACCTGATTTACCTGACGTAGGTTTGGAGTGAGTGATGCCTACTGAAGGATATATCAAGACTTTTGTACATACGAGAATAACGTCTTTAAATTTACACGAGGTCAGTAAATTTTTGTCGGTTTACTGTGATGGTAAATTGAGATTATGAGGAGGGTAATGTAAAATGAGTTGAAAGTAATGATCTTAAGAATGAAGAATTGAAAGTAGTATAATAAGTCTTGTTGGAGTTGTTCTTGTTTCCGCTCTTCCATATAACCAAAGCTTTATATCAACAAGGTACGGATATATTAATCAGAAGAGGATCTGAATAATAAGCAAATATGATAAATGTATAAAAATGAACTCTGATGGTAATGAGTGAGTAATGGTAAAAATATTTAGTTTAGGGGAAGGCTTTTGAAGTTATCGTCGTCAATTATGTAGAAATAATTACACGACAGATTAAGAAAATATTTATCGCAGATTGTAAGAGCAGAAGAGGTTAACCTGAAAAACGCATTTGAATTATTAAACAAGTGATGTACTCTGTCTCTCTCTCTCTCTCTCTCCGTCTCCCTCTCCCTCTCCCTCTCTCCCTCTCTCCCTCCCTCCCTCTCTCTCCCTCCCTCCCTCTCTCTCCCTCCCTCTCTCTCCCTCTCTCTCTCTGTCTCTCTCTCTCTCTCTCAATTTTGACCTCTTTGGAAGTTATAAAACAACAATTAAACTAATGAACGCTAAATTACAAAAAACAAATGTCAACTTCACAAAGGCTTACGCTGTACATAGCATCGCACACAAACACACACACACACACACACATACACGGAGGTCGGGTTAGTATAAACATTGGAGAAGCAGCGCAGCAAAGTTAGTAAAATCAAGGATATAGACGATGATGATAGCAATTCTCTGACTTTATTTATAGAGTAAAGAATATACGAAAAGCAACCTACAAATTCACCATCTCAGCGGAACGTATATATGAGGTGAATGTTGCTATATATTACGAAAACTGCTTGAGGAGGTATAGGGTGAATGTTAGTGACTGGTAATAATTTTAGTGTGTGGTTTGGCAAAGTTATCGATAAGAACATAAGAAGAGTGAGGGCAGACTTGACCATCGTGAGTGATAACTTGTGCTCTTGTGCTGGAGCAAAGTACAGATAGTCCCAGAAGTGGCTGCCCAATTTTTTCGATGTACCTTTAGGAAAGAGGTGTCTGGCTAAGGATTTTTGATCGGTAAAGCACAAATTGCTTAGCAAATATCGGAGAGCCGCTCGGGAAGACTCAGCCGCTTTCTAGCCCTCGTACACAGCAGTGAGATGATATGTGACCGAGATATTGGTCCAACAAACATGTTATTGAAAACCGCTTCCTGATATTTTTTTGCCTTTTATGATATACGGCTGCTTAAAATTCCACGGTAAGAAACTTATTAAAAAGGGAAAGAAAAGTTTAATGATCTTCAGTTTGAATTAATAGACAATAATTATCAGTATGTCGAAAGAAAATATAAATAATGAATGGATGAGTTGCGTGATAAGAAAAAAAATTATGAACCCCACAAGGAACAGCTATATTTTATCATATATATTTGTATTTTGTCTTATAAGTGGATTTCCAAACGAGTTCATGGGATGTCCTACGAAACACATACTGTACGACGTTCTATACATGGTCCTAGATATTTTTTGAAACTTTAAAAGCAGGTTTAATGATTGAATAATAATAATGAAATCAAATATTATACTTTTGGTTCGAAAAGATGTACACTTACGAAAAGATTATTGTGTACCTTTACTACCAGACCAAGAAATCTGATAACTCTCCTCACAGTTTCAGACGCAGTGATGGTTGTGGAAGGTTTCAGAGCCAAGGGTGTAGATTATTTTTTTTTTAGTGAATGTACATGATTAAATAAGGTCAGTAAACGACAAGTCAGGATATAGAGAACGACACGAGGCTGATAGATGGTAATGATGGACAAAAGGAAACACGAGCTTAGACTCGAGCAAGGAGCCAAGAGCCCTCAAGTAGACAATTAGAGTCAATTTCCTCATCATCCGTCTCGCTCCATGAGGCAACGTGGACTGTGTCTCTTCGTTAAGTCCTGGCCTTTAGCGCGATACAGCTCCGTCGGTCTCTCTCTCTCTCTCTCTCTCTCTCTCTCTCTCTCTCTCTCTCTCTCTCTCTCTCTCTCTCTCTCTCAAATTACCGAAATCAAGTTATGTACTAAATCGTGCCTTAACTTTAATGTCTTTCATATTCACTGAAACTCAAGAAAAATCAAAGTGAGACGATATGACGTAACACTCATCAATAGACGTTACCATCCACAGGGAGTATAGGCAACAACCACATTCCATCATCGACCACCAACAGAGAAATGGTAAAAAGGGGTAGCGGGTCCTCCTCCTCCTCCCTCTTCGCTTCCTCCTCCTCCTGCTCCTCCTCCTCCTCTCTCTTCGCTTCCCTCTCCTCCTCCTCCCTCTTCGCTTCTCTCTCTTCGCTTCCCTCTCCTCCTCCTCCCTCTTCGTTTCCCTCTCCTCCTCCTCCTCTTCATCTTTCTCCCCCTCCCGTACTAAGCTACAGATAGTCTTAGTGTGCCGTGTTAGTGTCAGAGTATTAACCAATATCACCGCATGTTTTATAAGGGTAAATAGTCCTTGTTTAGGATGCTGTGCTATGGCCCTCTTATGTAAATTGTCAATTTGAAGTATAATGAGACTCTGAGATGTGATAAATTATATTCATGATATGCAAACAGTTTAAACAGTTCTTAAATCAACGTTCAGAGACTACAAGCTTCATTACGAACAACTACATTGCCCTGGTCAAATACAATATACCTAACCTACTAAAATTTTATAGTGAATTCTCGTAGATGGGGACGCTCTTTTCATCGTGATTATAGTTAACGAGATGAAGAGATTTACCTCATTTTGACTTATTTTTTTTTTTTTAGTTTATTTCTGATGGGGTCTTTAGGAATATGGTTTCTCTTCATGTAAAGAATTTGATCGTTAATTTATGAATCCGGTAAATAAGTTAAAGTAATCAGGTGAGGTTTAGTTGGTTGGTTTCTCTCTACCATACGACCAATTGATGATCTATTACAAGCAATGATGTTTTTGCATATAGTTTAGAATTACCTTGTATTTTCTTCATCTCTCTCCAACCTTCGTTTTCCTCTCCTTCCCATCATTCCTCTTCCTCCTCCATTATTCCCACCTCCCTTCATTCTTTTCCACACCTTCAATTTAATATTCATTTCTCTTCCGTCTTCCTTCTCCTTCCTGCCTCTCCTCCTCCCTCCTTCCCTTGACACCCCTCCCTGCCTCTCCTCCCTCGGTGCGGACACCTCCACAGAGGCAGGTGACAAAGACCATTATGGACACTACATAAAGGAAGGATCACAGTCACCGTTAAGGAGATACAATAACCTCAGCTGCTTCTTCCTCGTCTTCAGTATTAAGTGTTGGTTAAGGATAACTTTTATTTATACTCATAGTTATCAGGAGAAGTTATTAGTGTTATCTTGAGGAGAAAATGTAAATAATCACCTGAGACAACACGACCGTCGGGGCTGAGGAATATCATTGAATGTTTTGCACCGTTTAAAATTTTTCTAAGCTGGTAGTTTTATGACCAAAAAAATAACCCAACTTGAAGTGACAGACGAATCATCCATCACACTGTAAAGGATGATTTTCGACTATAACGGTGTGTGTTGTTTGCCACTCTTTACACTATCGTACGCCATGTATATATATATATATATATCGGTGAACTGGTGACCATTTTAGACAGCGTTAAATTAGTCCATGAAATCAAATGCTCGTTTACATTTTCAAAACTCTCTACATCGTGGTATATACCGTAAAACACTATATTCAGTACAAATTTAATCTAATTAATCTGTACTCTTAACTGCCGTGAGCTGTGAGTGGCCCATTTACAGTTTTATTTAATTAGTAGCCAAAAACCTTCACCAGCCTATGTAGTGAATGTTCATTTTACAGCAGTAATGTTCCCGTGTTCCCGTGACTGTCATTCAGACTCCAGTCAGTGAATGTTAAGCGAGTTCTTTGTCCCGATATCAACCATGTACTGAGTAAGATGTGGGAGGAATATGTGGCATGTTGGTCCTGGTGGCGGCGGTCACTCACAGAGCAACGTCTTCATCGGTATATATTATTTAACTCAGCCTCGTTATTTTACTGTAAAAGTCGCACCTCCTAAATATTTGCCTTGCCCTCAAATTAACCTTTGCTGCTTCCTCAGAAAATTGTGAAGAAAAATCTTGACTCGTCAGGAAGTGAGAGAATTTTACTGTCTTATTATTTCTTAGGGAAAAATCTTGTGTTTACAGATGGTGTACGGTCAAAATGTTCACTCACCAAGAGAAGGGATTTAAACTTGCATAAGTCTCGTTGAAACTTGTTCAAAGCGGGTTATGAATCTTGACACAGTGAACAAATTTTGTACGCCACAGAAAATGTAAATATTTAATCCTTACTTGTGTTTATATATACACTGGTTAATTAATACGGAGAAGATCTTTCATATGATTACAGTATATACAGTATAAGAATATAATTCTCCTTACATTTTAAAAACTAACAACACTGATGGCGCTCACTCTCTATTGCTGTTCAGTGCTTAAGGGTACGAGTTTGTAATAATATATTATACATAAATAAAAACTTATACTGAAACCCATGATTTTATTTAATTTAGCTAAAATATTAAAACGATAAAACTGAAGAGCTTCACATCTCTTGGTCAATTTAATTTGTGGGTTTCTTTGTGGCTAAACCGTTCACAGTCGTGAAACGACCGAACTTATGCCATTTCCACAGGTTATCAGGCTAGATGGAAGCTACAGTAGGTCAAAAGTCAAGTATTTTTATAATATACTTCTTTGCACATTAAGGCTTTTAAGCCATTCCTGGGAACACTCTTACAGACACTGGTATCTGAATCAACGCAGAAAAGTTTCTCTAACACTTCACCCATAATGTTAAAAAAATGTAACTATTACCTTAAAAATAGTCCTTACTCTTTAGCAGCTGTTAGTGAAGGTTACTACTTGAGACACTTAAGGTACGAGTACTTCCGTAAAAACTTTATGGACATAATTGTTCGTTATTTCGTGACTCAGAATGGAAACTAAAGTCGTCTAAAATAGTCGATGATGTAAATTCTTGGGAGGTCTAAGACTGACGAGTGAGAAGTGGCTCAATTTTCCTTGGTTCTTGCCCTCTTCCCGCTCCGTAAGAGGGAAATAAGAGAGGCAGGTGAGAGGCAGCTCAGTGTCTGCGTGACTCCCAGCCTCGTTCCACCATTCTCCTCAACGCAAAACTCTCTTTTGAGCGAGGCTTCCAAGGATCATCACCTCTTGCGAATGTTCCCCTTTTTTTTCATTATTCTGTGAAATATATTTTTGGAAATCGTAAAATAGTCAAAGTCGTGCTCGTGCCAGGCGGAAGCGGTGGTCGCTCACCCTTGTCAACTGTTTGTGTACTTTTCATCAGCTGAGGTGAGTCTTTCTGGCTGCGCTGTGCTGGGCTGGGCTGGGACCATTCAACCAATCTCACCCGCAGCCACAAAGCGAGTTATTTCCTTTGGCCACACAGCTGATTGTACTTCCACTGGCCACACTCCTGGTTACTACCACGAAGTGTGTGGCCTGTGGTACTACCACAGGCCACACACTTCGTTATATCCTCTGGTAACAAACCTGGCTATTTATAGCCAAACACCCTGTTACAGCTGCACATTTTGGCCATGCGGATGTGGCTATATATATATATATATATATATATATATATATATTATATATATATATATATATATATATATATATATAACTTTTTTGTGGGGGGGGGGGGGGGCATACAGCTGGCTATTCTCTCTGGTCACACAGTTGACCATGTCTATAATGATATCTAGTACCTCTGGTCATACAGGTGGTTATATCCTCTGGTTACAAAGCTGGCTATATACTCTGGCTAGATGGCTATTTTCTGCGGCTGTATAGCAGGCTACCTCTTTAATTTGTCGTTTTGTGTAGCTGGATATTTTTTACACAGCAGCTGATCTAATACAAACACCAGTGGATATGTTTCTCACAGTCCAAAGAAAAATTGCACGCGAAATTGAAGACACAAACCTGTGCAAACGAAAGCAATTGAATTCTGACCTACGAGTGAAGCTTTTAGTGTCATCGACTTTACGATTCCAGCTCTTGATCGAACGAATTTATTTCTGGTAAACGTTTTGAGAACCGTTATCTTTATTGTAACCTTTAGTGCAGATAAAACCCACTAGTATCTTTTTATGAGTATTTTTACAAGTTTATGAGATCATCCGAAAACATTTGAGACTGATTTGAAACTAGTTCCTTATTTTTTGTTTGGTTTTTGTAAGAACAGGATAGAATCGATGAAGAGCGCGTCACCTTCAACACTGTCCTAACATAATTTGGTTTTCCTTTTGAGCGGGAACCAAGAATTTGTGTGAAAAATGTTGCTCACAGATCTCAAGTCTTACTCACCTCCCAGCACATCAGACCACACTCACCGCCCATCACATCTCAGACCACACTCACCTCCCAGCACATCTCAGACCACACTCACCTCCCAGCGCATCTCAGACCACACTCAACTGGGCAGCACATCTCAGACCACACTCAACTGGGTAGCACATCTCAGACCACACTCAACTGGGTAGCACATCTCAGACCACACTCACCTCCCAGCACATCTCAGACCACACTCACCTCTCAGCACATGTCAGATCACACTCACCTCCCAGTACATCTCAGACCACACTCACCTCCCAGCGCATCTCAGACCACACTCAACTGGGTAGCACATCTCAGAACACACTCGCCTCCCAGCACATCTCAGACCACACTCACCTCCCAGCATGACGCTCAGAACGCAGCAACTCACAAACCACACTAATAACACCACCACCAGCCACGCTCCTACACCATCACCAGCCACGCTCCTACACCATCACCAGCCACGCTCCTACACCATCACCACCACCAGCCACGCTCCTACACCACCACCACCAGCCACGCTCCTACACCACCACCACCAGCCACGCTCCTACACCACCACCACCACCAGCCACGCTCCTACACCACCACCACCACCAGCCACGCTCCTACACCACCACCACCACCAGCCACGCTCCTACACCACCACCACCACCAGCCACGCTCCTACACCACCACCACCACCAGCCACGCTCCTACACCACCACCACCACCAGCCACGCTCCTACACCACCACCACCACCAGCCACGCTCCTACACCACCACCACCACCAGCCACGCTCCTACACCACCACCACCACCAGCCACGCTCCTACACCACCACCACCAGCCACGCTCCTACACCACCACCACCAGCCACGCCCCTACACCACCACCACCAGCCACGTTCCTACACCACCACCACCACCAGCCACGCTCCTAAGCCACCACCACCATCCACGCTCCTACACCACCACCACCACCAGCCACGCTCCTACACCGCCACCACCAGCCACGCTCCTACACCACCACCACCAGCCACGCTCCTGCACCACCACCACCACCAGCCACGCTCCAACACCACCACCACCACCACCAGCCACGCTCCTAAGCCACCACCACCATCCACGCTCCTACACCCCCACCACCAGCCACGCTCCTACACCACAACCACCACCAGCCACGCTCCTACACCACAACCACCACCAGCCACGCTCCTACACCACCACCACCAGCCACGCTCCAACACCACCACCACCAGCCACGCTCGAACACCACCACCACCAGCCACGCTCCTACACCACCACCACCAGCCACGCTCCTACACCACCACCACCACTAGCCACGCTCCTAAGCCACCACCACCATCCACGCTCCTACACCACCACCACCAGCCACGCTCCAACACCAGCTACAGTTACCTCTACAAGTCCGTGTCCTCGGCAGTCTAAATGAACGGCTGGAGCGAGACCCTGTGAGTCCTCTAGTTCAATTTTGATTTCAATCCATAGATGGCGCTTCGTACAACACGTGTTAAACTACACGGTGCCGGAGTGTCCCAACAGTTGGAGCTGATCACGTCCGACGACTTTATACACAGATCACTAATGTGAGAGGAAGCGTAAATTATAATAAACACATATTATTATGAGACCAATACTGTTGAAACTAATATTTGGTTACGTATCGTGAATGAATAGAGAAACGTTTCCACGCAAGAGGGGAAGGAGGGGAGTGTTTAACAGGTGCAGTACTCAGGTGTTTTGTTAACTATGTTAGCCATTGTACTGAGCAACGTGAGAGAGAGAGAGGTTGCCATGGGGATAGGATGTTGTCGAGAGGGAGAGAGACTTACGGAGTATAAAGGAAATGTGGAAGATGAAGGAGGTAGAAAAGGAGAAGTGAGAAGAGGGAGAGAAGGAAGAAGAAAGGTAGAAAGAGATGGAGGAAGGATATAAAAGGGTTGAACTAGGAAATTAATAAAAAGGGTGAACGCGGAAGGAAGAAAGGGTTGACGGAGGCATCGGGGGAAGGAGGAAAAAGAGGAGAAGCCTAAAAGGTGAGAGATATAAACGAAGAGGGGAATAATACGAAGTGAAAGAGAACAAACATGACAGTGTTAGGGGAAGGATAGAGAGAGAATGGCGGAGGAGAGTACAAGGGCAGAAGCAGGAGAGGGTAGTAGGCGAATGAAAAAAAAATGTCAGGAAAAAAGTCTTGGGAAAAAGGTCACGCTTTATTTCAACACCACTAAAAAATAATAAAAACAAATGCATTTTAAATATTTGGCTGCAGGAGGATTTCTCTAAACTGAATAAAATTGACTGGCCGTAGGTTAGGTTAGGTTAGGTTAAGTTAGGTTAGGGGTTAAGGCGGTTGTTAATTGACAATACAACACATACCCTCGACAGATTGATAGCACAATATATCATGTCATTATGGGTATATTTGTACAAGTAATGGATCAAAGTTTTTCATATTACCCCAGACAGCGACCACTGGCTCTTTACCCACATTTCCACCACAACTTGGTTTCCTGAGTGGCGTGCTTGGTATACCTAACCTTACCTAACCTAACCACACTCATAGCTGTCAGTAATTTCCATGGCAATAGGCGTAAATAGTCGTAAAAAAAAATAATCCACAACAGTACCAAGCTCCGAGCAATCAATTATGTTTGTTTTGCTAATTAAAAAAAATAAATACAACCGACTTTGTTATGAACGCTCAGGCCAGAACAGCCGACCGGTCTCCCCTCTTGGATCCATCACTAATGTCCGAAGTGGAATATATCACATGGGATCTTGAGTAAACTATTCAGAGTTCTCTCCACAAGTTAAACAGCTCACTATTAGTTACCGCAAAGCAGTCATGTTAAATGTTTAATTCATGAGCAAGTGGCGGGCTGTGTCACTCATCATCTGTGTACCTTAATTATCGCCTCGCATTACTACCAGGTGTGCCACACATCTATGAATACAAATAATGAACGTCTTACTAATTAGGATAACTTTTTGATGAGTTTCGCTGACGCTGATTTTGATCATAATTTATCTCAGAGCTTTGAAGGTATATTATTTTCACTATTGGTAGCTTCTCCCGTCTATGTTATTGCGTGGCTGGATAGATGTAGATTCCTGTCCACCGCTTTAGTAGATGTTAATCCACCCAAAAAGTTTGTTTCACCACCTCCAAGGACGTCAGGAAGTGTATTAATTTTATCACGAAGGCGTCTGCGTGCCAGCAAGGTCCTGTGTTAGTTTTCCATTTTACATTCATACGTTTGTTGAATATACAAGAAAACGATTAGTGTGCATTATAGACTAATTTACAGGGTTCTTTGTTGTTTAAAAAGTTCTGGTGAAGCAGAGAAAGAAGAAACGACTTTAAACACACAAGAACACGGTATTGGATCCTCTTTTGGAAGAGACCTTGAGCCAAGCTGTGTAACGTATCAAGTAAATGTAGAGCCCCGACAATGACTGTCACCCAGAACAGTAACGTTTCATTATATTTTATGGAATCTTGATGGGTGGAAAAATATTCGGGGATTTTAGTAAGCGAGAAAGAGAATGTGATAAATAAGAGGCAAAAGAGGGAGAGGACTTGAAGAAAAAATCAGAACAGCGATTTTTAATTAAAATAGTTAAGAGATTGAAGAATTGAAAAGCTTAAAAATAGGGAGAGAGTAAGGTAAGGAGGTCGGTGGAGTGGAGGACGGAGGAGTAAAGGAGATCGGTGGAGTGGAGTAAAGGGGTCAGTGGAGTAAAGTGGGTCGGTGGAGTGGAGTAAAAGGGGTCGGTGGAGTAGAGGAAGGGGGGTCGGTGGAGTAGAGGAAGGGGGGTCGGTGGAGTGGAGTAAGGGGGGTCGGTGGAGTGGAGTAAGGGGGGTCGGTGGAGTGGAGTAAAGGAGGTCGGTGGAGTGGAGTAGAGGGGGTCGGTGGCGTGGAGTAGAGGGGGTCGGTGGCGGCGTGGAGCAGAGGGGGTCGGTGGAGTGGAGTAAGGGGGGTCGGTGGAGTGGAGTAAAGGAGGTCGGTGGAGTGGAGTAAGGGGGGTCGGTGGCGTGGAGCAGAGGGGGTCGGTGGCGGCGTGGAGCAGAGGGGGGGATCGGCGGCGTGGAGTAAAGGGGGGGATCGGCGGCGCGGAGTGGAGGGGGTCGGCGGCGCGGAGTGGAGGGGGTCGGCGGTGCGGAGTAGAGGAGTTCGGCGGCGCGGAGTAAAGCGGACAGTGGCGAGATGGGAGTTGAATAAGAAGCTTAGTGGAAACGAGGAATGAAACAGCTAAGGGTCCACCAGCATCTAGTGAAGATAAACGCAGGAAAACATAAAAATCAGCGGGAAAAGTGATGTACTGTTGGTCTGGGAATGAGATCAAATTTATATGCCAGTACTGAATGTCTTTCCCAAATGAACCCAGCAGTTTACGAGAGTCCATATGCTAAATTTATAGAGACATTTGCGACCGATTTTCTGTGCCGGGAAAAGACATAGAGTGCAGTATCCCCCTTCTGCTGTACATTGTGAAAAGTATACACCTCGAAACTCACCTTTATAAGGCTGCAGTTACCTATAGACAAAACCATGAAACCATTACTCGATGTCCACTCCGGTGACTTGTGTTGGTTTTCCAGTTTACATTCTAGTATACAGATATTTGTTCAATTACTAGAGAGGAATAGTGTGCAAATATATACTAATTTACTTTGATCCTTGTCGTTTAAAAAGATATGGTGAGGTAGAATAACCCACCCCCACCAATTCGAACCTGACACCTGACACCCTCCCCTCCCCTCGCCTCCCTGTGGTTCACGCTGTACTCCCTCAATATTACGGTTCACGCTACACACCTTCACTGCCCTCCTACCTCACATGAGAGACAGTATTCCACTCTCTGTTCCCAATAATTCACTCGTGTTTTATTACATTAAATACTCCACCGTTACACCGACATCCAGCGTGGCAGTGATTGGTTCACAGCCACAGTTAATCTGGCCCATGGTCACCCACTGGCACTCAGTGTGTTGAGTCAGGTCCCCTACACTCAGTGTGTTGAGTCAGGGCCCCGACCCTCAGTGTGTTGAGTCAGGCCCCGACCCTCAGTGTGTTGAGTCAGGGCCACACAGTTAATCTGACGCTGGTGGACTGCTCCATTGTGGCGCCTTAATGGTTGTGGCTGCCGTCACGGGGAGACGCTAACTGTCTCTTTAGACGGTTGTTACTGTCCGAATCCGTCTACACTTCTTTCTCAATTTCTGTTGTCCTCTCACCACTCTAATATACAGCTCTGTCCTACGTACCAGTCAACATCTTGTTAAGTTCCTAAATGGATTTTTGATGATACTCACTCTTGGAAATTAAATATGGTAGGATGCCAATGGCTTTAAGATGACAATGAAGATGGATTAGCGCCGATGGCCTATTAGCGAGCGACTCGTGGTAAAACAGAGTTAAATTTCCCCACAACGGGAGTCCATAAAAAGGTCATATACTTTATTAATCGGTGAATGACTCGACAAGAAATTAACCCCCTATATAAATATTTTATCATAGATCCTTAATGAGATACTGAGCGAGAGAGAACACACATTCTTCATCATGGCGTCCGATGGATTTACAGAATATTTTTTACCGTTGACTTTATATCCGTGACCTGTGAGTGTCCTAAAGGGAGAAATTGAGCCGGTAGACAGCCACAGAGTACACAAAAACAATATCAAAGCAGGAAATACTATCCCGTATATGAACGTTCGTGAGTGTTTGGAGTCCGTGGTTGCTGGTCGACATGCTAACCAAATCAATTATTCTGGTATAATTGGCGGCTGATGTTCCAGACTTACCGATATGTTTCCTGGCCTCTTGTCGTTTCTATCCTCTGCAAATGATGAATATTAAATCGATTATAAAAATGTTGTTAAAATGTTGTAATGTTTAAAGTGAGCAAAAAGAAGCCGATGATGCTAGTTATGATTATAGTGAGGGTATAAATAATTGTTTATATTAAGATTAAAAAGTAATAAAAACCAACATGGGTTATTAATGAATATAATACACCTGATGCGTTATCATTTAAAGAAATTCAGGGAAATATTGCGTTACGCGGCTGGTCAGGTGTGGGTAAGAAAATTATCTCGTAATTAATGAAGTTTTCCGTGAATATTAATTTTTACTCCAGCGTTGGTGGCCATATTATGACAACATCAATATGTAGGAAGAAATGCTTTAATTATGCAACTTGTGTAACTGTTCTTCTTGTTCTTCTCAGATACTTTACCAACTTGTGTAACTGTTCTTGTTCTTCTCAGATACTTTACATGTTCTTTCTAGCTACCCCCAATGACCTTATCAACCAGAAAGAGGTTAATAGAAGTATCTTTACTCATATAAATCATGTTCCTTGTAAAAAGAAGTGTATCATCTACTCAGTGATATTGTACACATGGACTCTACTGTAGGTTGGGGAACTGAAGACATCGAGTTCACTGTCGGCCACGCTGCCTCTATACTGTATACTGAAGACTTAAATTATATTGTACTGTGTCGACAATATCATTAGCTCTATTTTCACCTCATGGCCTTTGAAATGCTGAAGGTTTCGATAAAAAGTAAACTCTGGTTCATTAGTGATCGTCTTCAGTGTCACGAAGTTTAGCGGTGTGTATATCACCTGATGAATTCCTTAAAGTTATCGTAAAATTTAACTTGTATCGTCTGAAATAACAGGTATTGATCCTTCATTGTAAGTATTACGTCATATGCTTACAGGGTATGCAAATTTTTTTTCTTTTAATAAATGGATCAAATGAAATTGAAAAATGGGGAAAGAATCAGTTTGGTGTTTTCTCCTGTGGATTGCATTGTATCCCGCAGCTGATCGTCCGGGTGACGTAAAGGGATTTTGTTGTATCCTGGAAAATCAGATTACAGTCCTTCGCTCCACCCCAATTGTGACGTGATGCCGCAACTACCCTGACTCACCCCTTCCCTTTGATCTCTGTCTCGGGGCTAATGATATTTTGTTCTTTTATTTTCAGTTTTCGGCCGTCACTCTATTCTGTTCTTGTCTTTAAGCGGTACTTGTTTTCATGGGTAATAATTTCTGCATTCTCGGTAGTTTCAGGTCAAGCCGGGAAGGGATGGTCGTAATGAGCCATTCATTGTGACACCATCCTCTTGTTAGGTTCTCTTTAGGGAGGGACTGATGACTGTCTATATCTTGTCTACACTTGTTACTGAACCATTTTATTAAACTTCCAAAAATTATTCACAGTGTTGCGTGTCTGAGTGTTATATTTGTACAGGTGTGTTTTATATCATCTGTTATGTAAATATCCACTTTGCTCACATGAAACATCTATACAACTAACACCTTCGCTTCTGTTGGCAACTGTTAACACTTTGATTTGTGGTGGAAGCTGCCGTTGACTGAACTATTTTTAGTCAAATAGTGAAATGGATGTTTCAATCGGGTTAGGTTATATCCTTATCTAACCTAACCAACTAACTTAAAATAACGTAATCTTACGTTACGTTAGTTAGGTTAGATTAGATTAGGTTAGGTTAGGTTAGGGTAGGACCTAACCTAACCCCATATAAACATTAATTTCTCTATATGACAAAAAAGTCCACTCTTTTGCGAAATCCCTGATATTACACTGTTTTGTATATATATATATATATATATATATATATATATATATATATATATATATATATGCAAGTAAATCACTGTAGGTGCGCGTGATCTAGGTATATGCAGATAACCACAAGGAAAGAAGAAAACACGAAGTTCCCAAGCGCTTTCGTGTAATTCACATCTTCAGGGGTGAGTACAGACTGTACTCACCCCTGAAGATGTGAATTACACGAAAGCGCTTGGGAACTTCGTGTTTTCTTCTTTCCTTGTGGTAATCAGCATATATATATATATTTATATATATATATATATATATATATATATATATATATATATAAATTTTTTCCAAACTGTACCGGAACCTCGTGGTTAATTACCCCAATTAACTGTTGGAGTTTCATACAGGCCGGGTCCTAATTGTTGACGCCAGCAGTCAAGTGGTCAGTAGTAGCTCCTTACTAGCGGCGTACTTCTAGTATTCGTTAATTTTTATTAATTGGTTGCATAAATTCCCTAACATCCACGCAAGAAGATTACCCAGACTTTTGTTCATGTCCTTAGAATATTTCCTGTAATGTCTGAAAAGTGATGTACCCACACTCTTGAAACATCCACGACGGCGAATAAATTCAAAATTTGAAAAAAAAAATGGTGTTGGAATCATATCCACTTATTCCCTGTGGGTGCTCGACGTTCATTAGTGTTGAACTCTGTAACATACAAAGAGACAAAACCAAACCGACCAATAGACTAGATGAGTTCACAGATTGGGCCAAAATAAAATGAACAAAATTCAGGGTCGTCGTAATTCATTTACACGATATAGAGATTAATGGCCCTTAACGACCACTCCAATTAGCGTAGATAATTGGAGCTCTTCAATAGATTTATCCTCTCCACCCCTTACATGTATGACTCCATATCAACCCGGTTTTATCATCGGTCATATCATACTTTATACAGATATTTTATTTTATATATAGAGTCGCACAAAATGTATATGGGTGACTGGGTGTATTCAGGTGATGACTGTGGATGTGTTACTGTACACATAGGCGAGACATTCATTCTTAACGGAGGTGTGCGACTGTCCCGTGTGGTCTAGTGATGACTTAAGCTAGTGTGTTCTTGCCGAGTTGACTGATAAGTATTATCCTTCTGAGGGGTGGTGGAGACACTGGTCATGATGAGGGGCCGCTTGTGGAGATGGGAATATGCCTACATGACGCGCACATTAAAGCTGGGTGTTATGCAGTACATATAATGCATGTAACAGACGTAATACTATTTCCTTGCTAACTTATATGCATTATTGTTCTTAACACTGAAAAGTATACATACGAGCAATTACAGGTGTTATAAGTATTAAACGAAAATGATAAAACATAACTAATAAAACTGACTAACTGGATGTCACCTAGCACCTAACTGGATGTCACCTAGCACCTAACTGGATGTCACCTAGCACCTAACTGGATGTCACCTAACACCTAACTGGATGTCACCTAACACCTAACTGGATGTCACCTAGCACCTAACTGGATGTCACCTAACACCTAACTGGATGTCACCTAACACCTTAAGCCTCTGGTGCTCATATTGGTGGCAGCTGTTTGGAGTTTGTCGAGGACTATTGGAGCTTTTGGTGTTTTTTTTTCCTCTTTGTTCCTTTTGTGTTGATTTTTGCCCTATATGATAACACTCAACTTTGATCATTTTAGTTTTAAGGTGTTAGTTATCAGTGTTAGTTATCTTTGTGTCTGACATATAGTAATTAAATAATCGTCAATGTTTGTATTTTGTTTTTTAAATATTGAAGACTTTCTCTTCTTTATATTCGAATTTTTGAAGGTTATTGCTGGTAGTGTAATGGCGCTGTGTGTGTGGTCAAGTCTGGCTGTAGTACAAGTCAATATGCCTCCCTGCAGGTACCTTGAAACATACAAAAATCACTTTGCCACAAACATCTGAACATCGATTATAATTCCATCCACGTCAGTGTCCTACTGAGTTGTAGAATCATCAAGAGGAAGAAAGAAGCAAAGGGGATTTCCTCAGTAAAGTGCAGTGTGTCCGGTGCTTGAGGGAAACTGACCATAAACGACGCGAAAAATATCTCCGACAGTCAGTGGTGCAACTTTATGTGAGAGAGATGGGCAAGCGTGAAGTGGAAGACCATGATAGCTTTCTTTATTGCGTTACTGGAGGAGAGAGAGAGAGAGAGAGAGAGAGAGAGAGAGAGAGACATACATTCCATTCCGGCAGGCAACATGATCCGGCGGCTGTATATATAAACCGTATACCCAGCTCTACGTCTCTCGCAGCGGGGAACTGAAATTTACCGTAAATAACAATAACGGAGAAACCTTCCAGTCGATCTCCGTTGTTTTGAATCACCCTGGGGATTAATTCTAGGACCTGTTATGAAGTTCCAGAGGTGTATCGTGGCGGTTCTACGTTCCCATTATGTAAATTGACTCGCACGACCGGCGACTGATACAGAGGAACCTTTATGCACCTAGTCCTGTCGTTCTGTTGTCCAATGGAGGAAAATTATCACGAGTTTTACTTTATATAATTATAATTAACATAAACTGGTTGTAGAATATTTGAGATTTGTGTTTTTGACAAGGATCTGCTGGAAATGTGTGGAAGATGTGTGGATATATTAAAAACTTTCATAAACGTGAGTCAGTTTTAAGTTTCCAAGATGGTTGATGTGAAGGCCGGTGTGAGTGAAGACTGTCGGCTGGCTGAAGAGTAATTAAAGAAGGTTATTAATTTTATCTCCTCGTTATTTGAAGTGAAAACAAAAAGTCTTGGGCCTTGATTACTACGTCGTTAACTATGATGAATACAAAACAAAATTTATTAAGGCAAGAATAAAGATTTCTTCACTGTTGGGTTACAATAATAGATGAAAAAAAAATCAGAGAATTCATTATTACCTTGAGTTTAGCTTGTCCAAGAGGTTCATAATTCACTCGGTAATATTTCTCACCACAAGGTAGTTATAAAACACCACGGATCTGAAAGCTTTGCCTGATTGTTTGCTGGTCTCATTATGGCTGTTGTACATCAAAGAATTTACATTGTTCAAAGGTGTAATGATGACTTTGCTGTAGAATTAAAATGCAATTATTAGAATGAATCTAATTACCAGTTGGTTACGGCAACTACCCAATTATATTAATTACAAAGTAACTCATAAATGTAATAATATCACATTACTTTGACTATGAAGGAAATAGAACAAAACAGTACAACTATTATAATTTTGACAGTCTTAGTAAGTCACGTTGAAGGGGAATATATAACATTGAAGTTATCGTAAACTCTCCGACCAAACTGTTGCTTTTTCAGAGCTTGATGAAGAAACAGGATATAAGGAGTAGAGGAAGTGATGTGCTTGAGAGAAATAGATAGGCTGCACAGAATGAGGAATAGGACGAATGTGTTATTATGAAAGAAACCCCGAAGAGAGCGTTAACTAGTGTATGCTGAAAGAGGAGGTAAATTTTAGTAAAGGTAATGTACAATTTAGAGGTTGGTGATAAATAAAAGGGAAAACCATGAACGAGATGAAATGTTGAGATAAGAAATATTATCAGTGAGAATAGTGGACATCCAGGAGGCAGCAGAATTTGTGAATGATAATAAAGAAAGAATGATGGCCAGTGCTTGGATGAATATGAGTAAAGGAGTTTTGCCTGCTCTTGATTCCTGCTTTTCTAGGGGAAGGACTTAAACAATACAATACAAAAAACAAAACAAATAAAAAAAACGAATATAACCCCCCTCCTCCCCCCCAAAAAAAACTGAAAAAAAACAGACTATGTAATATGTCCTTGTGTTAATATATATTTTAATAGCCAACCAGTCCGTCCCCCCCTTACCTTTTCCTCTCATACACGAAGTAAAACCAATCGGATCATTGCCTTAACTTCCAAGAGAGAAAAAAGAAATCCACATTATTTAACAAGAGATTGAAGAAGATTGGGTAAAGTGGAGTAATTTTCAAGATGTGTTGCATTTGACGGTAAACGAGTGGGTGATTTGTGAAAATTATCTCCATCCTAACTCTGATTCTCCGATATATATCTTCCCATTACTCTCTTATTTTATCTCTCTCTCTCCCTGTCAGTTCTCCTTCTCTGTATTTTGTAATCATAAGTGACTAGTATACGTTTATAACCAACATGAATGGGATCGTAACCCAAAGAAAAGTAACAATACTCAACTGTGATTCGATAAGAGAAATCTCCCACAAGTGAAGGATTGTGTGATACCTCCATGAACTCTTTGGTACCGTTAAAGAAACTCTATGTTAATTTGAACCAAAATATAAAAATAAAAGCATTTAGAAGTATTATAAGTTATGTGGGTGTGTGTTGTGTGGAGCCATGGTGGAGGAGGAGTGTGTTGTGTGGAGCCATGGTGGAGGAGGAGTGTGTTGTGTGGAGCCATGGTGGAGGAGGAGTGTGTTGTGTGGAGCCATGGTGGAGGAGGAGTGTGTTGTGTGGAGCCATGGTGGAGGAGGAGTGTGTTGTGTGGAGCCATGGTGGTGGAGGAGTGTGTTGTGTGGAGCCATGGTGGAGGAGGAGTGTGTTGTGTGGAGCCACGGTGGAGGTGGAGTGTGTTGTGTGGAGCCATGGTGGAGGAGGAGTGTGTTGTGTGGAGCCATAGTGGAGGAAGAGTGTGTTGTGTGGAGAGAGAGAGAGAGAGAGAGAGAGAGCACTTATATTATCGTTTTCTTCACTACTGATACAGTAAATAAGCTTAATGGTGACACAATCCATCACCTCGAATATTGCCTAATAGTGTGAGCAGAGTTTTGAGAGAGAACCAGAAAATGTTAAATGTTTCAGGAGACTCTGCAACCTGTCCAATGAATTTTAGATGCCTCGTACCAGTCTGGAATGGAAAAAGATGAACTCCTAACACCTCGGGATAATCTAGGATATTCGAATAATCCTTTTGAAGTTATGGTCTAGGTTGGAAACAAAAGTGATTATTGTATAGGAAAGTTATTTTTATAGTTTATTTGAATGGTTGAATTAAAGACGTATCAATATTGGATGAAAAGATTGGAAAAAATAAGTAGCAAGAAGGCAGTGAAGCTAGTACCATTTATTACGACCAGAGAAACCTTTGTATTATATTTAATCAAAATACCTGTTTAAGTGTTTTGGAAGTACAGTAATGAAGTGTATCCCTAAATTATTAATATCTTACTAACTTCACTAGATGGCGTTGATTATATAATTAGTATCTTTAAACCTATCAAAATTACGAATTCAATTCCTTCCAGACTTTACAAATTGATACAGGTAGTTCATAGGATAACCATTTTCTAAGATCTCGATGCTGCTAATATACAAACAAACTCTGATAACACTTTACTAAACATGAAAAGTGACATAAGAATATTATTTTTTTATTTGATCCTAAATTCCTCATTCAACATTTTAACTCATTACGGTCTTTAATGGGTCGGTGAAGTCCATAAACCTTGAGCAAATTGACTTAAGTGATAAAAAAAGAAAAAATATTCAGCTTTTTTTTCCCTTCTGTAATTATTCCAGGTAGAAAAATCATTTTGTTTCTATTATAAGTACCTGTGTTAGTAAGTTTTTCCAATGTATCGATTCTGTGATGAATTTTAAGGAAGTGTTACCTAAATTACCTGGCAATCTTAAAATCTTATAATAATGAACGAAACAAAATCGATATTAAATGGAGTCTGTAAATAAAATTAATAAAAACGCTCTTTTATTTTATCACAAAATTCAGCTCGCCACTTTCATCCGCGGAATTTTTAACAAAACTTCAATTTCTCCTTTTCATTAATTTTCTTAAGGCGTGTTAATGGGGTTTGGAAGACGTAAGAGGAACAATCTCCAATTTCAGCCACTTGAAAGAGGAAGAAGGAAAGGGAAAAGATAACAATGATGAAGTGGGGAAAATAACAAAAAGAAGTGGAGAAAGAAAAAGATGAGTAAAGAAGAATGAAAGATAATAACGATAACAACAAATAACGTATGAGTGGATCGTGAAAATCAATCGCAAGAACAACAACAACAACAACAAGTACTTATGAAAACAAATGGTGGTTGCTGTAAGGAACAAAAACTTTAAATTCAATTAATAACACTCTTAGATGATGACTATTTTGTTTACTGGGGAATCTAAAGTTGGTGTTATTGAGTACCTAGTGAGGCCTTCAACCCACATACTAACTTTGGGAGCCTACCTTATTAATCTCTCTCTCTCTCTCTCTCTCTCTCTCTCTCTCTCTCTCTCTCTCTCTCTCTCTCTCTCTCTCTCTCTCTCTCCCCTCCTCCTGTAACCCCCTCCCCTCTCTCCCACTCCCCTCTCTCCCTCTCCCCCTCTCTCTTTGCTTGTTTCTTACACAGTTTGCTTGCAGTCTCCCATCACGACAGAACAGCTTCGGGTATAAAGTGACAGTTTTCTTTTTCCTGTTCTTGTCGTTTCATGTATTGTAAGAAGTATAGAATGAGAGAGAGAGTGTGTGAGTGTGAAAGAAAGACAATTTCCTTTACTATTGTTTGGCAACGAAAACTCTAATTCATTTAAATTGAGTTGGAGTTATCCTATCAGGAGTTGAACCAGGGTGTGTGTGTGTGTGTGTGTGTGTGTGTGTGTGCGCGCGCGTGTGCGTGCGTGTGCGCGTGTGCGTGCGTGTGTGATCCCAACGGCCAACTCCTCCTCAGCAAGTGTGCTGCACACAATCTCACTATCACCAATACCTTGTTGAGGTAGGCCGACAAGTTCAAGGGTTCGTGGCAACACCCACGATCCAGACACTGGCATCTCATTGACTACATCATTGTCAGAGAAAGAGATCGCCAAGGTGTTCTCATCACCCGAGACATGTGTGGCTCAGACCACTGCGACACTGATCATCGGCTCGTCCGAGCCAAGCTCTCACTTCATGGTGCCCCAAAATGGCGAAGGCAACAAACCTCCAGAAGAGGTTTTAACACTAATCGTCTGGAGGAGCCAGTGTTTGCACATTCTTTCAGAGAGCAGCTCGAACCAGAGCTGATAAACAACCCAACAATAAATAACCCATATCCTAGTGCCGATTGGGATATTTTCGACAGTGTCATGACAAAAACCTGATGAGGCACCCTCGTCCAGATCGAAAGAATACACCAGGACTGGTTTGATGAAAATGACCCAGCAATCAATGTACTCGACGATGATAAACGTGCTACCTTAACTGACTGGCAGAACAACCCTCGGTCTTGAAAAAAGCTGATACCTTACACAAGAAGAAAGCGGTAGCCCAGCGCGAACTTAGCAATCTAAAGAATGACTGGTTTAAAAATATAGCATGTGAAACACAAATATTTGCAGATCAGCGCCAGATGTGCAAGTTTTTCAATTTCTAATAAAACATTTTATGGATCAATCACTAATGGCGCATCACCCCCCCCCCTACCCGCTCATCCTACGGTAACTCCCTAATTAAAGATGATGAAGGAATCCTTCAGTGCTGGAAAGAGCACTATCACTCACTGCTCAACCAAACCATCGATGTAGATGTCCTGACTACCCAGCAGGTCCCTCAGCATCCAGAGCTGACCCACCTCAGCTATCTTCCTTCCCTGCATGGGGTAGCTACTGCCATCAAATAGAAGAAAAATAACAAAGCCTCGAGGCCTGATGGAATCCCAGACGAGGTATATAAAGCAGCAGGACCTCTGCTTACCGGCCGTCTCCACACTCTCTTGGTAAATATATTGGAAAAGGAGGAAATCCCCCAAGTTCTTAAAAACCAAGGGTGACAGGTCAAACTGTGGCAACTGTTGCGGCATCTCGCTGCTGTCTGTAGTTGGCAAGATTATCGCTCGAGTCCTCCTAAACAGATTTCTTCCTGAGGCGGAAAACTTCCTCCCAGAATCTCAATGTGGCTTTAGACCATCACGTGGAACCACTGACATTATCATTGCTGCCCACCAGATACAGAAAAAGTGCAGAGAACAGAGTTGTGACCTGTACCTGGCCTTCATCGACCGAAGTAAGGCCTTCTGGTGGCCCCTCAACCGTTTTGGCTGAACGGCAGTGTCCTGCACAATGGGACCCAGTCTGAGTTCTTCCCCATCCATACGGGGGTTAAAATAGTGTGTGTACACACCAACTCTTTCATCCATTTTCTTGGCTCCCTTCCTTAATCGTGCCAGTGCCAATTTAGCCGGCGGGGTGGACATCGAGTACCGGATGAAGGGCCTTTTTAACATAAGACGACTCCAGGCAGGAACAAAGGTGTCAGCAACTTCCATAACTGAACTTCAGTATGAAAACGACCACACCCTTATCGCTTACACTGAACGCGACCTGCAGGAGATCCTGAACACCTACGCAGATGCGTATGCACACTTCAGCCTCGAGGTGAATGTACATACGACTCCGATTCTCTTTCAGCCGGCCCCTGGTTCAGACATAGCTCCACCATCCATCCAGCTTAACGGTACTACCCTCTCAAATGTTACCCACTTTTGGTATCCCGTCTCCCACCTGTCCATCACCGCGGACATTGTTGAAGAGATTCAGCATCGGATCAGATGTGCGTCTTAATCCTTTGGCAGGCTCCGAAACCGTGTCTTCAGCTATTGGGAGCTGAAATTATCTACAAAGTTACACCTATATTGAGCAGTGGTTCCCCCCACCCTACTATATGGCAGAGAGACATGGGCCACATACAGGAGGCACTTGAAAAATTTCACCAACGTAGTCTACGCTGCATCCTCCGAGTTCGCTGGCAAGACAAGAGAACAAATGCCAGTATTCTTGCCGACACCAACTGTAGGGGCATCGAGGCTACCATTATCCATTAACACCTACACTGGACTGGCCATGTCACCCGTATGGACGACAGTAGACTGCTAAAGCAGCTACTTTACAATCACCTAATGAGTAGTAAACGTAACGCTGCCAGGCAACTGAAAAGTTATAAGGATAGTCTCAAGACAAAACCTGAAAAAGTGTCAACTCGGCCCCTCACCTGGGAGACGATCACTCCACACCGTAACGCTTGGAGGAGCACCACACAAGAAGGTGCCAATACTTTCGAGTTAGCCCGACTGCATAACGTGGCAGACAAGCACCAACGACGGAAAGACGCTGCCGCCTCCCCTCCCGCACTAGATGTAGCCCCCCACATGTGCAACATCTGTGAACGACCCTGCCGGTTCCGCATCGGCCTCTTTAGTCACCTCAAAACTCATCAACCTAGGTGACATCCTTAAAAACTCGTATCTTTATATTATAGCTGGATGATCGGCATACTCGATTCCGAGTGACAGCAAAGTAGTAGTAGAAGTAGTTGTGTGTGTGTGTGTGTGTGCGTGTGTGTGTGTGTGTGTGCGTGTGCGCTCGCGTTAGGTGGGAAAAATAATGTCAAACTGTAATACAGGTAGAGAGGAAGGATGGGAGAACTCGAGTTCACGGAGCTGACCCTTTCCTAACAGCTGGTGAATCCATCCTGACAGGTAGTGAGAACCCTTCCTGATAGCTGGTGTGAACCTTCTTTGGCAGCCAGCGTGAACCTTCCCTGGCAGCTGGTGTGGACCTTTCCCAGCAGCTGGTGAGAATTCTCCATGGCAGCTGGCTCATGTTGTCGTGAGTTTATGTCTCACTCACGACTTGAAAGTGGAATCGGCTAAACTTTCTTTTTCGTTTTTTTCCAAACTTTAGATGATGAGGTTGTATTGTTATGTGTTGCGTTGTTTCAATAATCTGTGTTGTATTGTGGAATTCTGCTGTGTTATGTTATTACTCGTTATGTTGTGGTGCCATGTGTTATATTTGTAATGTGTACTGCTTTGTGTTACGAGAGGTTTTGTGTTCTGATACGTTGCGTCGTATGTTATGTTGTGCTGTGTTGCGTAGAGCTGTTGTCCTTCCTGTTGTACTGCTTAATGTTATTCCTTGCTGCGTCGGACTTTGCAATTTTGTGTTATATAATTCAGCACTGTCATGATTTATATTAACTTGTGTTGTGCTACGTTATATACTCTCTATGCTGAAAAAGGAACTGTTTGGTAAATACGTAGAAAAAATAATAAATAATATGGGCTCGGAGTTAATGAAACACAAATTCCTCGGTATGTCAAACTCTCCTCGTCGGAATCTAAATGGAAAAAAAAGTCATTTCCCAACCATACACTTCTCCTGGTACACTCAATCCATTACTTCCTTTATTATATTATGTAATTTTATTGTCTTTCCCCCTATACCGCTATTTTCTGTCATTCCTTTGGTACTCTTTCCTGTCATTCACTGCATCATTCAACACTAACTGTGATGCCATCCATTCTTGCTGTCTTATCATTCCTGACCTTAACACCTCACCCTCTTCATTATTATATTTTTCCCCTCCTGCTTTGACACTTTAGTCCACTACGGCCTTAAAGGATGAGCCTGTCCCAACCTCACCTGTTTCACTAACAGTTCTAAATGTTTTCCTTGTTTCCCTTGCATTTCCTTATTTTTCCCCACATCATATCCTTTCTGTTACTCGAACCTACAGTTTCAATTTGTTGTCAGAGTCTTCTTCTCCCACCTCCCCCGCTTTCCTTTCTTTCCGAAGCAGAAGATAAGAGAGACAAATAAATGGAAGGTATAAGAGACACAAATAAATGGAAGGTATAAAACAAAAATAATGGAAAGATATCAACCCCTGATGGCTCAAGGTATGAGGAACCAAGAGCTGTACGTACTCGTCCATCAGTCAGGCATCCAGGCTCTCCAGACAATATAACATGTATTCTGGTAGGGTTGTTCCTTAGCCACAACACGGCCCCAGGAGTTATATCTGGTTAATCCTTTGTTAGTTGCTTCATATAACACACAAGTATCAGCCTTCACCAACACGTTCATCTCCATACACCACTCGCTCACCGTGTTCTCTCATCACTTATGAATACTATTGTCATCTAGAAAGTCGTCGCCTTCCCATCCAGTCTCTCTCTCTCTCTCTCTCTCATTATACTTAATTCACTCAACATGTCCATAACACCCTAACCAGCCTTTCGTCTGATGCTCCATACCTCAGGTACCCGGAGTCTCTATATCAGTCTGCCTATCACCAGATTTCACTCGAAACTGAAATTCAATTAAAACTGTTTATTTAGTCTAAGAGTTATACATATATATATAAATTTGACAACAGGAATTATATTGTCATAATTTATTTTTTTTTTAAGATATAGAGCTTTTGAAAAGTCACCTGGTAAACACAGTAAGATTAATTAAATACTTTGGTTTGAAATTTAATCACAACAAATACATTACATTTATCAGATACATATCGTAATACCTGACACAGTAATACCAAATTTTATCTCGTGAATCTATCTGTGTATTGGGAGAGGCCAGAATGGTAGAGCACTTGTCACATTCAGCATATAAAAAAAAGTCGCGGACAGGTAACATAGACTGTGTGGGATATATGAAGAACCTGTGTTAACATAGGTCGCTAACTCAGCTGGGCCTAGTTTGTCTATTTTCTCTGCTGTCACTAACGAAGGATGCTTTAAGGTGATGCAAGTTTTTACGTAAGAGTTTTGTCATCCACATATGGGTTTTAACGAATGAGTTCTTAATACTGTATGAAGCTTGTAGTAAGCCCTAACATGTAATTAAACCAGCTTACCTTTGTTGAACCGATCTGCTGTTACTGACAACACTGCCTGACCGGGTGAATGGTGTAAATACCGATTGATTTTTAATTTGA